>CM067316.1:11181576-11781576 GCA_034231615.1 Meghimatium bilineatum
ACAACAAACCACACCGCAGCCCGTTTTTTAATATGAACAGTAGAACTATAAGAAAAACTATTTGATTACTCAAAATGTTTCCTACGTACGCTTGATTTTTTCTTCAAAACTCCATATGTGCAAAGTATGACGACAATATTGGGGGGGGGGGGGGGGGGGAGGAGAGATGGTGACCATTCATGTGAAGTATTGACCATCCACTTCTGTAAACGCCGTATACCCACCTTTTTCTTAGAAAAAAAAAAACCACTGTATTTATGTATGTATATACAAATATATATATATATATATATATATATATATATATATATATATATATATATATATATATATATATATATATATATATATATATATATATATATATATATATATATATATATATATATATATATATATATATATGGCGCTCTACATTAAAAAATAACACATCATCTGTGAAAAGAGGAGAAATGTTGCCGCCCAACAACGGAGAGTAGCTAGAAAGTCACAGATAGATCAAAATCGTCTACGATGGTCATTCCATGCCTGAACTGCCCAAGAACATTTACAGCTCGAATAGGGCTCATTAGACATCTACGAACTATTAGACATGGTCATAATTCTAACTGAATTTTCAAAAGTGGATGTAAAAATGGTTATCATCACTTGTGATGGACGGAACACACACACACACACACACAGATATGTATGTATTCATTATTACATGATGGTCAAGCAGTCCCTTGTATAAACGTAGATTTATGTGTGTGTGTCATCAAGGAATTATTTGATCATAATATGTTTATGTAATAAATCTCTGTTTTGTCATCCTCATGTTTTGTTATTACCTAACCCTTGTTTGTACCACAAACTATGGTATCATTATAATTAATTTTATTTAAGGTACTCTTATGGTGAGGTACGCTTTTTCAAACACGGACATGGTCCAATTTCTCTCCTCCTTCTTCTGCGTTCGTTTTCAGACTCCTGAATATTAGCATTATGTAGTCCGGAGAACAAAGTGCATTGTGTCATAGCTTATATCTTAGCTGCGATATCTGCGCTTTTCGGTCTGACACATCCTATTACTTTGACCTTTTTTGGGGATGAAACAACCAACGCGAGCCCAAGACCCTGCTTAGTTCGCCCTCTTACAACATAATTGGCAGGTAATAATGTCGCAATTGTTTACCCCCCCCCCCCTTTCTGTCCTCTGGTAACACACGGGCGCCAATTTGGTTATATCATAGTTTTTTTTTTTAACTACAAATAATAATAGAGTTCTGGTAATCCAGCCACCACGAGTTCGAGAGTAGGCCTATATATTTAAGGGAGTGGCGCAGAACCATAACCACCGAGTTATATATTCAATACGTCTTTGTCATCACAATTTTAATATTGGAATCATGGGGTGACTAGAGTATCTGTAACAGTAACCCCCCCCCTTTTTTGTGGCTGAAAGGCGCATACATCGCCATAAGATAGACCTACTTTCTTTATTTAAAAAAAGAAAAACTGAAGAAGGGTGATTATTTCGGTAAACTGTGAATATACTATATATTCACAAATATATTCATAACTTTCGTATTGCAGGAATGGCAAAGAAACTAACAATATATATGGTGTCCCTATAAGCTAGTTTACTCAATTTGTCTACTTTGAATCGCAGGTGCTTAACATGACTAGCATACCACCTAAGGACAAAGATGGTGCCAGACCTCCCACTCTAACATCCACGGTTCCTTTTCTCACTTACTGTCTTTGGAATAAATTAAAGTGATAATTTGTCATGTGTATCACGTTACAGAAACCCCAAACTTATCATCCATTACTCAATAAATTACAGCGACCATGACTAACCCTTATACATAATAATACTAGACAACACACTGTTAAAATTATATTCCTTACACTCTCCCACCTGTGTTAAAATTATATTCCTTACAACTCCCCCACCTGTGTTAAAATTATATTCCTTATAACTTTCCCAAATGTGTTAAAATGAATAAATGGTATAAATCTTTCTGGCAAAGAATGCCGCAATAAAAGCGAGCACAGGGCCCAAAAGAAACAATAGATTAATGTTTTTGAGATTGTTGAATAGTCCAATGTCAGATGAATAACTTCTAATTCCATAAATGTGATCCATAAATGTCCAGTGAATCCAAGGTGGAGAAAGTGAACAATGTATAACCCAAGTATGTAATTATTGTGCACTGTGAACATTAAGCAGTTAATGTTGTATGGTGTACAGGATTTTTGATTTATTTAAGATCAAAACTTGCAAAATGCAATGCCCGAAGAAGGCCATTGGAATCACCAGACTCAACCAAAATGTGCAATGAGAACATCAGAAAGATAATAGATAAAACACCATGCATAGAATATATATAGAAACAACAGATAAAGTAGTTTGGACAATGGAGGGAGGGGGTTTAAATTTAAGTAATTATTGCTAATACGGATGTTTTTATAAGAATTGTCTGTCATAACGTCCACACTTGCCGCTGAGCGTAGAGGTTTGTACAGAAGATGTAGTCTGTGTCCCAGAGCCAGGTGTGTTGCTATGGTTGTAGTGCAGTCATGTTTATTCAGGATGGTCTTGATGTTGTCTATCTATCTTTTCCTAAGTCTGCCATTGGCGTTGTATCATTATTTAAATCTTGTTATAAGCTCTTAAGGGACCGTTCATCCTCATAAGACGTCAAAACAATTTTATCTGTTGTTTATATACTTGATGCACTATGTTATACTTAGTATCCGTCTGATGTTCTAATTGCTCACCTTGTCGAATCTGGTGACTCAAATAGCCTTACTTAGACATTCCGCAAGTTTTCGATCTTTCTCTTATGTGTAGGTATTAGTTGCCAAGTCTGGCATTGGTAGCATAGTGTTGGTACAAAGATGCTCTTATTTATGTGTAGGTGTTAGTTGCCCAAGGTCTGACATTGGTAGCATAGTGTTGGCAGAACGATGCTCCTTACTTATGTGTTTCTTTACTTCCGTGTTGTTTTTTGGGTGTTATAGCAAAAGTGACATCTGGTATATCCCAATATTTGCCTTTTTTACATCTTTTTTCTATCTCTCAATTGGACTCATCCGTCTTCTGTAAAGATACTTCGTAGGTACTTGAACTCTTTGACTTGTATTATTTTTGTTTTCTCTATTTGAATGTTTAAATGCTCTGTTGATCTCGTTATTTGCATAGTTTCTGCCTTTTGTCGGTTGATCCGCATGTTGTATTTATTGCATATTCTTGATAGTGAGTTGATGTGAGTTTGCAGTTTTTCTTCGTACATCATACATGATGTTTTTATCGTCAGCGAAAAGCAGTTTATTGAGTTTGTTTTTACGTTGTTCATTCTCTGTTGTTTCATAAATCAGAAGTTGTATAAGAATACGCATATAAATTCTACTACATATGACTGTATATAAAAATAAGATGACAGCTATGTTGATGGAAAAGATCTAAAGATAGTAAGAAACATGTATTGGAAACAAACAGCTGTGTCGAGTGTTGACGGCAATGTAGGAGAATTTCAAGAGATAGAGATGGGCATCAGACAAGGATGTGTAATGTAACCAGATCTTTTCTTCCTGTATACAGAGGATATTATATGAAACTTAGAAAACATGCTAGGAATAGCAGCTAGAGGTTACACAATCTGAATAATCTAACATATGCTGACGATACAGTTCTGATTGCAGGGGGAGAAAAAGAAATTTGAAGTTTGTTAGACATGGTAGTACAAAAAAGTGAAAACAAAGCTCTCAGTCTAAACAAGAAGAAACTAGAAGTAATGGCTGTTTCAAGAAATACACACCGCCAGAATACAGCATTACTATCTATGTTATGTTATGTTCCTCCAGGGCCATAGACGGCGCATAGGGCAGAAACCATAGCTTTCCATTTCTGTCTGTGTTGCCAGGTCTTTCAATTGTTGCGTGTTGTTTAGGTTCATTGACATGCCTTCTCTATTAATGGATCTTCGTAGAGTTTCTCTAGGTCTCCCTCTTCTTACTCTAGGTGGCACCCAATATAGTGACTGCTGGGGAATTTTTAGGCTGTTCATTCTGAGAACATGGCTGATGTAAGTCCAACGCCTTTGTCTAATGAAGGAATATATATACTATCTATGATTCAACATTAAATCATGGGGATAAAGTCAAGTATCTTGGCACCATTTTAACATCAGATGGCAGGTGCTCCAATGAGTTACAGTAAGAGTAACTGTAACAATGAAACAGTAACCCTATGATATTTAAAAAATTGATAGAACAAGGGGATCTCATCCAAATTTATCGTTTTTGTATATAGGAAACACTTAATGTGTTAGCCTAAGTGTGAGAGTTTCATAATAATTTTTAAAAATATTTTAGACAGATGCATACAATTTAAAAAAAAGAACACACTAATTGGTAAATGCAAGTTTAAAGTGAAAGTACATCAGGAATAGATTTCTCAACTTTGTTTTGACACAATAATTAATTAAAACAAATATGTTCACAACTGTACATATTATCTCCCCTTCATTGCAAACGTAAAACCACTTTCTATAAAGTGAAAACCACTTTCTATAAAGTGGGAAGTTCTCTGTTTACTGTGACTAAATTATATTTTATTAATGAAGCATTATGTTTAGTCAGTGTGACTATCTAAGACACAATAGTCAAGTTTTCTTCCAGTAAACAGAGCCCTATTTCTATCTCGTGAACACAGTTCACGAAAGTTAGAGTGCTCTTAAGATGTCAACATTAGGACTAGTAAGAAAAACCAAAACACAAACAATGCGTGGCGTGTACTGTGATATGTGGTTTAGATCAGTGAATGTGGTTTAGATCAGTGTTGCCAATGTGGTGTGGAAAAAGAAGCAAAGTTAGTGTTACTGTTATTGTTGTCTACCATGCACATCGTAAAATGTGACTAAGAAGGTTGTTTTTTTTTGGGGGGGGGGGGGTTGATTTGGCTCTCCTATTCAATAGAGGATCATGCTATCCAGAAATCAAGCTGAATAGAGTGTGTCAGATCGAAAGGCGCAGATATCGCAACCACGATGTAAATCATGACATACCACATTCCATTCTCCGGATTACATCCTGATAACATACAGGAGTTTGAGGACGTACACATAAAAAGATAAAGCAGATAAAGATCAGTGGTTCTCAAAATGTAATTAGGTCCACGTTTGGGGCTATATATTTGAAGGGAGGGGGGTAATTTCACCCAAAAATGAAACTATGGCGCAGATTCTTCCAGATCTGCGACACAAAAATAAGTTTTTGAATGCTTCTATTCTTTTTACAAAACTGCCCACTATATCACATCACAAGGGAGAAACGATGGCTATCTGAAACAATTCTGGCGGAAAGCTCTATTGCACTAACTACTGCACTGGAGCTTCTAACTACAGAACAGTTCTTTGATGGAATCCATATCAGCATCTGACCTGCTGGAAAACGAGGAAGAAGGAGAAAAGAATTATGCGACGCATAAGATATACGATAGTAATAATCCTTGAGGAAAGATGACAAGCTTTTTTCTCTGGTCTATTGGAATTAATCTCTAGTGCCGGGAACAACACATCAGCTGGAAATACGAGGGCTGGGGCAACACAGTGGAATATAAGGAAAAACGGATTTAGATACAAATGTTGTCAATATGTATACACACGACATACTAGCGAATAGACGCAAAGACATACGAAGTTTTGAAAAAGAAACCATCATCAGGACAAACTATAGCTGACTAACAATGAATAGAAACACACGTATGACGAAATGGGAGGCAAGGGATGATGAAAGTGGGAGAGAAAGAAGCACAAGCACAAGTGATTATTAAGGGAGTGATATTACGGATGATGTGATCAACCCTGGTAACAGGAGATAAAAAGAAAATTGAGATCTTGTCAACAAGACATATATGCTTTCCATCTTAGTTCTCACTCTGGATAATTGAGTCTGCGTTTGTTCTCAAACTCCTGCAAATTAGCGTTTTGTCATTGTTCACAACATTGATGCGAGATCTTCGCTTTTGACCTAACACATTCGACTTTATAATGGCACTGTATCATTGTGACCTTATATAGGAGGGGGCAGCCAACTCCACCATATAACCTCCTTAGTCGTTTCTTAAAATATACATGGAAAGCAAACAGTATTGCTATTATTTGTTCCCCTCTAGAGATTTAAAAAAAACACTAATGGTGTGTGACTTTTTAAAAACAATTTGTGTTGTCTAGTGCTTATGACGGAACGAGTTGGTGGCACTTGCCTAAACACAATACGTGTTAAATGGTGGTTATTTTGTGCATCTATCATTCAGGGCAATATACCGCTAATTTTCCCAAACAACTTGCATATCATATATTAATAAAAGAAAAGTGTGAAAACCAGAATACTGGTTTCATTAGTTATTATAAAGATAAAGAATGCAACAGATCGCATGTAACCCATGTCTGCTGAAAGACACCAGTACAAATAGAAATGACCGGAATATACCGATGTGGTATCAAAAATTCCCCATTACACATTGTTTACTACACTGTATAATCTTGTCTCTCAATTAGTTGTGTGGACTATTTGAAAATAATCCATCTGAAGTCACATTATTTAACCATTACAGTGATTTTAATTGGTCACTTTTGTATACATTGTGTCGACAGCCAATGACAAATCAACGTCAAGTAAAGCCATTTAGAAGAATGAGTTCACGTGACTGTATTTGACGAGAGACACGGTACAGTAAGTCGATATGACCTAGCAAAAGACACCTTACAAACAAAAATGTAATAGTCATGATTGAATGATTGTCCAAACAAATGTCATGTGTTTTGTTTTTGAGAAAACTAATTGTACTTGAATTAAACTCACAACATAAAAACATGACTCTTTTTGCAACTTGACGTTTTAAAAAGATAAAAACGTGATTGCAATGCAAAAACAGGATAAAAACTGAGGCTCTGTATGGAAAAATAATTTTGTGAAATATATTTTGAGGCTCTGTCTAGGATAGCAGGGCTATTAGAGTGGACATTTCCATTATTCATTAAGGGTCATAACCCCGCAGATACTATCAGATAAGGGGATGTAATACATGTGAAATGTATTAATATGTGAAAATGTATTAATAAATCATAAGAACACAAATATTTTGATCTGATCATGTGGTAATATAATTTAAATAAACAACTCTCATTTATCTTGAGTGATTTTGTGTAACTCTTCCCCGTTCTACTATTTATAAAAACGTTTTTTTGAAAGCAATATGCACGACATTCTTCCCTAACTGTTGACATGGTGAACAAAAGTGTGGCACATAAACTTTTGGATGTTAAGGGATAATGTCCGTATAAGGTTCAAGTTCCCCGCGGAACTTTACATACAAAAGTTGGCTCTTGACTTTGTATGGGAACTAGTGTCAGTAGTCCGTTCACATGTCTTAGACTCCACCGCGGGGTCAAGGTTCAGCCAGTGTCGAGTCAGCTCGCTCGTCACAGTACCGCTTGGGATCTAGGCTGGTTCCTCCCCATATGACATGTTAAGACAGGACGAAGTCACCGGGGTGAAGTTTTCGGTCGTACGGAATGTTAACAGCATAAACGTGCTCAGCTAAGTGGTGAGCTATACTTAGCGTCCGAGTGGCTTTCGAATGTCGGCGCCTGCTATGTCATACCGCCTCGAAAGAGGATTACGGGGGTATAGGAGAGCTGCTTAGAAAGTGCTTCACTCGACTTTTTTGTCATGAAATTATCTAAATTTTAGTATTATTTGTATTTACACGTAGTTAATACGTATTTGTATTACACTTAAACGTATTTTTGATACTGTTATTTATTGGAAAGAATAAACAATTTTGATACAAAGTAATAATATAGTCTTACAGTTTTTAATGGCCATAGTTCTTAATTTGTAATTTAAAAGATCTAATTATAATTTCGTTAACACAAGAAAATAAATTTAGTATTCACGAGAATAAAAATGGGATTGCAATTTGTGAGTTTTAAAACGCTTCATTTTTGAGAGAAAATTTACTTTCAACAATAACGCAATTTCACAATATAACGACATCCACCTGTGTCAGCTGAGTTTTTAAAAAGAAAAGCTAAAATATTTTGACTTGATACATTGCTTACTAAAATTGCGGAAATATACATTTGTTTATGTTAATGGCACATATGTATTGTAATTGTATGTATTGAGTGCAAAAATGTGTCCAGGTCTCACCAAGATTGTCTTGGTTTTATAACATTGACTTATATCTCGCCCTGTTATGCCTATGTCCCAGTTTCTATAACAGTTTACAAATACAACGAATGTGTTACGTGTTCAAATCAACACACTTGGTTAAAGCGAATAAACACGCTTGGTAACCCTAAATGCGGTCGAGCGTGACGACTTTGATTTATTTATACATAGATCAGTGGTCATAAGGTATTTTCTGTAGACGTATTAATTAATTTACAGTATTATGTGATTGCCACGTATCTTCTGTCACGGAGATCATCCAATAAATAAATTAAATTTCCAACACAGCTGACCCGTGTTCTTTGTTATAATTAAAAAGATAGAATCTCTTCAAGAATCTGTTTCTAGTAAACAAAAATCTGAACGTAGTGATAGATAAACTTAATTTCCAATATAAATCGTCCTTGGTTGGAGGGTCTGAAAAGGGAGCATGGGGAGCTAAACTGTTGCCGGTGGAGTTTGTTGTCCCATAAAGGCCCGTAGATAAGGAGGTTGTAGGGTTGAAATATTCAACTTCCCGTCATTTAGCAAATCAGAATAGGTCTATGCCTTTTAGCATTAGAAATTTTGCCAAAATGCGGGTAAAAAGTCCACACGTAGAGATTTTCACAAAAGGAACATCACAATTCACATGAAGAAGATCTGATACACGAAAACACACGAATGACTTTTTTAAGGGAATTACTCCTCCCCCTCCCCCTACTTTATAACATATTTATAACACTGCCACAGTGTCAAATTGACCAAGGGGATATGCTGAAGTTCGATTTGTCAGTTAAGCTGTCAATTATGGCACAACTTTTATCTGGACTATATCCTGTTGATCTGCAGGAGCTTGAGAATGGATACAGAAGATGAAACAAGAAGTTGAAAAATATGCCCCCCCCGAAGGTATCGATCTTGAACAGATGTGTACATCAGAAGGCATTGATCTTGGTGAAGAATGGATTATCTTTTCAAGACTATCTTTGCAATCACTAGGAAGTTCATTGATAAACATATGAATGTGAATGAATGCTGTGTTAACGGAGTTCATCTTCGAACATTTTCATAACACGTATGTTGTGAGAGACGATCAAAATAATCCACAATCAGTGGTTCGCATGGACTTTTACCACCAGATCACGCGGAAGAACAGTTCACGAAGCCAGTGGAGCCTTCACCAAACAACAAGCAGCCTAACGATGTGAGTGTTTGCTGTAACGCAAGTACACTTGCTAGAAATTGAAGCGTATTTCTGCTAAAACGATATCATCATCAGGTGCAATGCCGGCTGGCGTAGGCGATCATGGCTCTCCACAGCTCTCTGTCTCCAGTATTATATATCAAGTTCGCTATTGTTTCCCTGCCATGCCAGGATATCAAACTGTCTAATGTTTTCTCATATTGTCGTCCTCTGTCTCTGTTGCCTTCAATCTTGCCTGTTGTGACTATGTTCTCCAAACCTCCTTGTCTCATGAAGTGGCCAAAAATATGAAGATTGTCTTTTTCTTATATTATTGATTAAAATCCGTTGCGCATTTGACTCTTTCAACACTTCCACGTTAGTTTTTCTGGCAGTCCATGATATCAACATACCTTAACCAAAAGGTTTTAATTCCTTATCGACCAATCATCAACTAAGGAGACATTTATTCATGCACTGTAAATGCCACGTGAATGTGTCTCCTGTGTACATCGTTATTACACGTTTTTGAGTATTTCTGTATTTCTTGTTGTTGTTTTTTTGTGTTGGTGGGAGGAGGGGGTGGAGGTTTACCGTGAGGATAAAATGAGACGATTGAACAGGCCTAAGTCTGACCTATTTATTCGAGATTCTTAATCAGGGTTGGCACGTACTTTTTAAAAAAAAGAAAGTGACATTTCGCCATAAACATGACAGAAGTTTAACATTAAAATAGGCTATTCATTTAAGATGAGGTATCGTCTTCGCATGAAAGGTCAGCAACAGTCCCCATTTACCTCATGTTCCTTTCCCTGCTATCACACTATACTATAAGCTTATAACCCGTTGTTGTGACACACGCCCCACAGGTGGAAAAGGGGGGGGGATTTCATTGTTTAGGGGGACACTACAAAATAAAAATTTTGTACTTGAGATTTATTTGTCTATTTAGTTGAAAATTTAGCCTACTTAACTGTTTTTATTCTTCTAATAATTTTCTAGTGCTTTCTTCCTAAAACCCAAGTCTTGTGTCCTAAACAAGTTATAATTAGGTTTCATTTATGGAATAAGTCAATTGTTGAATAGACCTATAAAAAATGTAGGGCCCCTTCATGTTTACTTGGGGGGGGGGGGGAAGAGACATCAAATTTTTTGAAAGATTGAGGTGGGGAAAGGTTTAAAGAAAAGGTTGGGTAATACTGCTATAACGTGCCAGGTTCACAGGAGTACCACATTGGATGAAATAACACCCAGAGTACTCCAGCAAATTATATCCTCAGCAACGCAGATGAGTGTGAAAATACCTTGACCTATCCAGCGATTGAAGCTGCCTGTCCATGATTTTCTTAGTCTTCGTCTGCTTCTTCCTCCTCGACTGTTCCCTATAGTTTATGACGAATAATCCTATCATCACACGTCCAGGATTGCAGGATTACATTGGCTACACAGAATTTTTAACACAGCGTGGAGGCAACAGAATACACCAACAGACTGGAGAAAAGCTATCATAGTGCCAATATGGAAAAGGAAAGGCAGCAAAAGAGACTGTAACCAGTACAGGGGAATTTCCTTGTTAAGCCATGCAGGAAAACTATATGCAAAAATAGTAGAGAAAAGACTGACACCTGTAATAGAACAACAACTTAGCAATACACAAATGGGTTTTAGAAGAAACAGAGGATGTACTGATGCAATATTTATTCTGAAACAGTTGGCAGAGAAGTCAATAGAATACAACCAAAATTTATACATATCCTTCATAGATCAAGAGAAAGCATTTGACCGAGTAAACAGAGAAAAACTATGGGAAACATTAAAAAGTTATGGAGTATGCCAACATTTAATTAACGTTTGTAGAAGTCTATAACAACAGCAGTTGCACTATAAGAACAGATGCAGGCTACACAGAGGACTCTGTGATTATCCCCACTACTTTTTATTACATGCATGGACCATATAAACAAAACAGCAAATTCTAATGAAGCAAATGAACTGCTTTTTGCAGATGACCAGGTTTTATTCCACAACAGCATTAAAAACCTGCAAGACCACCTAAGCATAATAGACACAGCAGGCAAGCAATTTGGAATGAAAATCAACATAGACAAAACAGAAGTAATGAATATTGCAAGAGAAATGGAGAACATCAACATACAGATAGATAATAAACAACTAAAACAAGTAGATGAATTCAAATATTTGGGCAGCACATTGAGATATGACAAAAAATAAGAAGCAGAAATAAACGCAAGATGTAATAAGGCCTGTCAGATCATTGGTCAATTAACACCTTTACTAAGAAACAAAGATATTACACTAGAAACAAAGAAAGCGCTTTTCAACACCATTTTCTTACCAGATTCTAGAACAATACATAAGATTAACACCACTGAAATGAAATGTATGAGACGTATGATTGGAGTTAGCTTGAGAGACAAAATCAGGAATGAAGCACTAAGGAAACAATTAGGGATCAAGCCAACAATAGAATACATACAGAAGCAACAAGTTAAATGGTACGGCCACATAACCAGACAGAAAGAGCAAAGTATTATCCAAAAAACACTTAACAAACAATACGAAAACAGGAGACCTATTGGACGCCCTCGTAAAAGGTGGATAGATAGTGTATTAGAGACACTCGGAAATATAACAGCAGAGGAGGCAAATAGAAGGGCAAAAGACCGTACACTCACTCTCCCCTCAACACCGAAAGGTACATGAGGACAGAAAGAAGAAGAAGAAGAAGATCACACGTCCACCAAAAAACCATCAGGGCCGTAGACAAGTTTTCATTGAGGAAGGGGAATAATAATGTGAAAAAAATGTGAAAAAAGGCATTCTTCAATTTTTGTATTTAATTCCCTCTTTTTGATGCGAAAGCTGATGACTTTTTTGATGTGAAAACTGATGACTTTTTTAAAATGTGAAACTTGATGAATTTGTTGATGAGAAAGCAAATAACTATTTTGATGCGAAAGATGATGACTTTTTGGATGAGAAAGATGATGACTTTTTGATGAGAAAGGTGATGACTTTTTTAATGAGAAAGATGACCTTTTTGTGAAAAATCGTTAATGTAGAGGTTTCACCCACCTTTTGACTAAATTCATAGCAATAAAAAACATGTTATGATTTCCTAAGGGTGGGAGGGGGAAGTTGAACACCCACCTCCCTTAACAACAGACATATAAACCATGCAAGTAGGTATATTTGTCGCTTTACTATTGGCAGTAATGATTCTTATAGACCTGTATGAATCTATTTTATTTCTAACGTACACATTTGTCGCTAGATGGACTAGTAGTGTGGCTTGGTAAAAGCTCACCAACCAAGCTTATTGACAACATGAGAGGCAGAGAGTCGTGGAGAAACATGATCGCCTATGCCATTTGGCATGACACTTGATTGACACATTTGTCTCATGCTCTCTATAGGAGATGCGCAGAATTCGTCTGTAACATTTGTATTCGAAGGTTTATAACCTCTCTCCATGACTGCAGTGAGTGTTCAGCTTTCACATCAACACAACACAATAGACAACATAAGTGAGTTTCAAAGTTAGTTTTTCACACTAACAATGATTTTGCTTTTTCACATTAAAGTTAACTTTGACATATCCGCTACATCCATCTCCAGCCGTATGGACCTATCTCTAAGTCTGTTTTGCGTTTCCATCGCTGCATAGGCCTATGCAGGATCCGAGGTATTCGAAAATATTAAAGTCCTCAAATTTATACCAATTTATCATGTTGTTGGTTTCTGCACCATTGCTGTTAACCAAGAACATAATTTCATTCAGCGTTGATTTTGGTCTCGTTGCTAGCACAATGTGAAAACAATTCTGACAATACTGTGTATGAAAAAAATTTATGGTGCTTTATGGGGAGATGTGGCCACATCACGTGTCCATAGTCCAACTTTTTAATATTGCTGAGTAAGAAAGACATCTCCAAATAATCACATGTATATTTTGATAATTTTGTGTTCCAAATTTCTGTACCAAATTTATCAATGTGACACTCCTACGACCCTGACGGACTATGGGTTTTATTACTATATCAGTATCTTTTGCCCACCTCATCTTCTCCTACCATTGCCATTTAACTATGATCAAATTTTATGACGCGACTAATGCATGCAATGACATCGCCAGTACAGTGTGAACGATTGGCTTTCATCCAATCATATCGTCCGTACAACGTGAACAATTGGCTTTCAAACCACAAGCTAATTCAACCAAGTTTGGTCTGTGAAGTGAACCAAAAAACCCCTCTACCACCGAGCCCACATATGGAGAAAATGTGTGTATTCAAACAGTTTTCCTCACCAAAGACGGATGTGTTGGGCCATTGGCGCAAATAAAACGGCGACACAACGCATTTCCAATCTCTGGACTACATCCTGCTGGAAATATAGTAGGACCATTGTCCTGTTACAAGAGATATCCAGCGGGAGATTGAGAATGAAAGCTGAAGAAGAAGAAGAAACAGTGTTCAGAACAGAATAGACTTCTGGAGATAGTGCCCACTGCAAACGTTTGATATTCAACACTGAATCAAAAATTTTTTACTTCCAAGGCAGGAAGTCTCCATTTCCTGATGTTTTTGGCAGTTGGTGAAAACTGTGACTTTATTGGCACTTCATAGAACTAAAAGGTTTAGCTTGATGTACAATTTTAAATTTAGCAAGCAGACAAAATTAGGTTTGCCTCTTCTGCTCTAGATGTAAAACTGGTTACAAAATAATGTAGCAAATGTTTGTAGTGCTTAGGTGGCAGGAGTAAGTTCAGCCTACAACTTACAGTTATATATTTCCATGTGACAAGACTAAAAAGCCTTGGTGGAGATATCCACAGAACTGTTAGTCAATAAATCTTCCATTCTTACACTAGTGAGTTCTAAATATGACAGGTCAGAAAAAATCTTGGCGGAGACACCCAAAGAATTATATGTCAATAAATCTTCCATTCTTACAGTGAGTTCTAAATATGACATGACTGAAAAAATCTTGGCGGAGACACAGAACTTTAAATTAACATTTTCATTTTCTTGTTTTGTGTCTTACTAACTCTAACCTTGTGAAGTAATCATATATGATCAATGTACTTATATATTCATATTCTGTATCCATTCCTCTTTCCAATGATATATTACACATACACTATTTATCAATATTAGTATGTCAAGTTATACAATGGAAAACACATGTAGGGAAATTTTTCTACTGAAATATTTTTATATTTTTATTGCTTCTGGTGTCAATCAGAAAAATGTACATAACTTTAACATTTATTGATAGAAATTCATCAAATAAAATGCATAATGAAGAGAATTGGATATACTTGTGTAAACATTCTTGAAAAATGGATATCATCAATGACAAGTATGGACACATTTGGGTAAGTCACAATATTTATACTAATAAATTAACATTTTCATTTTCTTGTCTTGTGTTTTACTAACTCTAACCTTGTGAAGTAATCAAATATCATCAATGTACTTATATATTCATATTCTGTATCAATTCCCCTTTCCAATGATATATTACACATACACTATTTATCAATATTAGTATGTCAAGTGATACAATGAAGAACACATGTAAGGAAATTGTTCTACTCCTGAAAATTAATTTGGTCCAAACCTAAAAATAATCAAGGCCTGAAAGAGTTAAGAAACACTTTGTGGTTTAGTGGTTAAATCATTTACATTGAGTTCATATGGTTGAAGGTTTCATACCTCATGATAACTTAATATTTTTCTTACATAAAAATAATTTTTATTATGAGACACCTCATTTTAAATTGCAGATTCTTCTACTTCCTTTGTTCACTTGAAATATGTTTATATTTGTATTTGATATAGACATGTTCCCATTGTGTTTTGTATGTGGGGCTGATGGCTGAACTAAGCTCCATCACCATTTCAAGGTGCTGGCCTCGATGGGGTAAATCGCAGATGAAGTCCATATTGGTTTATATTTGGATGTAGGCCTATGACGTTATGAATAATGAAAGTCACAGTTCAGGTAACACTGTCACCAAAAGCTTATAATATCAGTTTTAAGCCCATATCCCATAAAGAAAATAACATAGTCCCTCTTTAGAAAAATCACCGCATGTCACTGTTCAAACATAGTCTTTCCAGAATGTAGTCTTCTTTATGAACACTGAATAAACTCATGATTCTAGGCAAGTTGATCTGATTTCCCTGTTAACAGCATCCTTATCATCAGGTAATAGTAATTTCTTCATGCTGGGTCTCTGAATATGACATAGGAACACGCTATTTTTCAGAAAGATCTGGAAACAGATTTTTCCTACAAAAATATATGAATTAATTAAAAAACATACATCAAGAAACAAATGAGCCAGTTTTTAATTACAGACCAAAATACAAATAGTTTATTGACACAGATTGATTTACACAGCATCATCATTAAGTGCCATCTCCGCAACGAAGGTTGGCTGCACATTACTGGTAATTGATCGACACACATTAATTTAAAAAATAACTGTTGATACATATTAGTTAATTATAATTTTTTACGCATAACAAACATATTTTCGACTGTTGAAAATCTTGAAAACAATAAAAACTTAAAACACCAGCAAATGAAATTTTGTGAATCACTGGCAGCAAACAGAATGGGTATTTTGTTTTCATTTAGTATTGTGGTGTTATCTTCAGTGCCGTCTTTTATTAATAAATATTAATAACCCTCCTAAAATAAATATTTCAACTATGAACCTCTGATCAGTAGCTAAAGACCAATTAGATAGGGGAAATAATTTGCAGGAAAAAAATTGTCTAAATTTTGTTTCGCTTTTCGTAAGAAAGGTAGATCCTTATTTTAGGATAGGACCAGGTATGCTGATTGGATGCATCCAGAAATAGACTCGGATGCAAGTGACATTAAGTTAGTCAGTACTGGTAATCTATATTGACAACAAATTGGAACAATAAAATTTGATAATAGATAATCAGTATTAAAAATGTGAAAATTGGAGACAAATAGGACACACTCTCAGAAAGAAGCATGACAAAATAACCAGACAGGCACTGGACTGGAACTCACAGATAAAGAAGAGTTTTAAAAGCAAGGAACACCTCCAAAAGAATAGAGGAGGAAAACACAAAATACATTGGGTTCTTGTGGACTCTGTTGATGAGGATATGTGAAACAGAAATCATTAGAAAGCAACAGTTGCAGCTCTATTTTCCACAGGGAACTGAAAGAAGATAGATCAATAGTCAGTACACTTTAACTCTTTATCTTAAGAATTTTCCAGTTCTACTGTAATATATTTAGTAGTTAACATAAAATGGAGGATTTTTGGTGTTGCTGGAACAAAGGATGTGATTTAAGCAGTGGTTTTAGCGACTTCATAAATATATAGAGTTTAAAAGAAAAGTTAGCAGTGATTCAAGGATTTTATTTGTTTTATATTATATTTAATATAAACTTACAAACCATTAAAAACGCATCAACATGTTTTTACAAGAACCACTGTATGTGATGAATTAAAATTACCTGAAACTATTTTTTTTCACATTTATGATTCATTTGCTGAATCATATCTGAAGTATTTAAAAAAAAATCAATCTTGGCAGATGAATTGTTTGTTGGGCCCAAGCCAGTTTGTTGGTTATGTGGCACCTAGTAAGGATATGACTAATGTTAGGACTTTATTTTTTCTGCAAGAAAGAAGAGTGAAGTCTCCTTTGTATAAGGTTTGTGATAATAAGCCCAGTGAATGAGCTGCTGTCTGAGTTGTTGTTTGGAAGTGTTTGTGCAAATACATCACTATAGTATGATGATCTTGAGCTAGTGTTGTTATACAAGGTTGACCAGGTCTGGCATGCTCATTAGTGGTACCTTTCATCAGGAATCGTTGGTGCAGCCTTATTATAGTGGACTGCTCACAATTAAAATGTCTGGAAATTTCTCTGGTCGCCATTCCAGTGACAGGCATTCCAGCGGCTTGCCATCCATCTTACAATGTCAGTCAAAGCACAAAAATACAGTAACAGACATTCTTTAGCTAAAAACCAGACAATGTGTTTTACTTGCCTAAACTTTATTCCTGATTTTGCTAAATTTGACCTTGTTTTGACTTTGAATAAGAGTAAGAAATTGCTTATTTTCTGTTTTGCATGTTAAGCATGAAAAATGTGAAATAAACATCACATAAACAAAACAATGAAATTGCATGAACTTCATCACTTGCATGAGTTCTGGGTTGAAGAATCACTCACTACCATAAAATTTCAAATGTGATGAAAACAAATCACGATTCCGATGCATTTTTAATGGTCGCTAGTGTATATATATATATATATATATATTGTTGATTTTCAGATACTATTTAGATTATGTCGGCTCAGTAGCAGAGTTAATACTGTGCTTGCTATGCAAGCCCATCCTATCTAATTAGCTCATAGTTTGAATGCCCATGATCCACATTGTATAGGCGATATGATTGGATGTATTAGTCGTGCCTTGAAAATTTAAATAATGCTTTGCTTTCATAAAGAAGGATTGGCTCAATACAACATTCTAGTACTGGAACTCGCATATGCATTAATATTACTCCATTGCATAGAATCCAGTTAAAAAAAATGTTGATTTGGCCTGTACTATCCTGTTCTTGATTTCACTGGAGCACCTGCCATCTGATGTTAACATGGTGCCAAGATACTTTATCCACTTTATTCATTGCTTGATTGCGTCATTGATATTAATACTGCATTTTGATGGTGTATTTTTTTGAAACAGCCATTACTTCAGTTTTCTTCTTATTTAGACTGAGGCGTTTGTTTTCACTTGTACTCAGCATACATAGAAATACAAAGAGGGGAAAGATGAGGATGTATTTTATCAACCAGACTTTTAATATCTACACAATATCGTTAAACATATAGAAGGAATGCTAGGTCTAAAGATCAGCGGGGAAATAATAAACAACCTGAGATATGCAGATGACACTGTCCTTTTAGCAGAAAGTGAACATAAACTACAAACTAATAAATTAAGTTGATAAATCAAATAAAGAATGTGGACTGGATATAAACATACAAAAACAAAAACCATGATAATCAACAAAGTCACAGACGAACAGGTGCTAAGCATAAAAATACATGGAGAGAAACTATAACAACTAGAGCATTATTAATATCTAGGGGCACATAATCACAAATGATGGCAGAAGTGAAACAGAAGTTTAACTGAGAATAGAAATGGCTAAAATTAATTTTGATGACATGAGGAAAATATTCACATCAAAACAAATTACAAACAAGCTAAAAAATGAGAATTATAAAATGCTACATCTATTCCATATTAATGTATAGTTCAGAAACATGGACAATAAACAAACAATTAGATTTGGTGCCTTTGAGTCGTGGGTATACAGAAGAATAGGAAGAACATCATGGAAAGAGAAGAAAACAAACAAAGAGGTTCTAACAACACTTCGTATGAAGAAAGAAAGGGAATAAAGATCAAGTAAATAAAATATATTGGACATATTAAAAGACATGACACTTTGTTGAAGACCTTACTTGAGGATAAAGTTGAGGGGAGGCAAGCAAGAGGTAGGCAGAGATACAAGTGGGAGAGTAACATCGTGAGATGGACAAGTTACAATCTAGCAGAGTGCACCACCAAGACAAAGACAGGATATTGGAGGTCTGTTGCAGCCAACCTTCATTGTAGGGACAGCACTTGATGTTGATGATAAGTGGAAAGGTTTATCCAACAGGTGGAAGAATCTAAATAAAATAATTATCCAGAAGTTGTGGTGGCTGGATTACCAGAACCATGACTCCTAATATTGTTAATGGTTATCATTTTAAATAAAGTGGCTGGATTACCAGAACTGTGTTAATGGTTAAAGCTCTGATATAACCAAATTGAACTAGCATTCATGGTTGAAAAGAGTGTACCTCATTGTAAGAGGTCATTTGATTTAAAATGGCAATCTAGAAAGAAACAAAATGAAAATAATTTTCAAAAGTCATGGTGACACAGTTATTTCCCTTATTGTTTCCTATCACAATTTGTTGTGCTAAATTTATATGTCTAAATTTATGTATTATTTAACCTTTGATGTCGGATGTCTTAGAACATAGGTGCAACTAAAATGGTAGCACAACACATTTTCTGGACTACATCATGCGGAAAATCTAGTTGAACCATTGTCTTCCTACAGGAGAGTTACAGAAGAAATTTGATAACGAATGATAACAAAAATGTATAATAAACAGTAATATTTACAGTATTATCTCTTTTGTTAGCTACAGTGATTATCTTTTGCATTTTAGATATAGAAATGTGCAGAACATATTGATACCAAAAACTATGCCTGACAGAACAAGAAAACATCTTAAAATTTTTTATTAGTTTAACTATGCAATACATTTCATAAATATGTTAACACAGAGATGACACAAGATGTATTGAAGATCATATTTGGTTCAGCATATTTTCTCTTTGTTTCTCTTTTCTAGCAAGTTGTCATGTAAAACACTTGGGAAACTAAGTTTGTATCTAGCACATATGATGATAATAATAAGACCCATATATGTTAGGATCATAGGGGTGCCACACTGGATTACATCAGTACAAAAATATTTTCAAACATCTCTATCCTCAAACCATTCAGAGGAGTGTTGAAAAATCGTGCTCAGACCATTCAGAGGAGTGTTGAAAAATCGTGCTCAAACCATTCAGAGGAGTGTTGAAAAATCGTGCTCAGACCATTCAGAGGAGTGTTGAAAAATCGTGCTCAGACCATTCAGAGGAGTGTTGAAAAATCGTGCTCAGACCATTCAGAGGAGTGTTGAAAAATCGTGCTCAGACCATTCAGAGGAGTGTTGAAAAATCGTGCTCAGACCATTCAGAGGAGTGTTGAAAAATCGTGCTCAGACCATTCCTTGATGTTATCAATCCAGGATTTTCTCTTTACTCCTCTTCTCTTTCTATCCTTGACTGTTCCTTGCCAAAAATATTTTTAGAAAGTGAGTTACCAGTATGTCTCATTATATAGAGGTTATTGTGATCTTGTTTCTTTTATGTGGTCTATACATCAACATTGTAATGTTTTTTTGTCTGAACTAATGCTGGAGTTTAGGGAGATAAAAAGCTGATAGATTGACTTCAAGTGCACTTGTGACAGAGTGGATGAACATAGACAAGTGGGGCATATTGAATTTCTCCTTAATATGTCTTTTGGATAAGGATGTGGTGTTGAGCGAACTACTAGTAAGAGGTTACAAGAATTTGAAATGACTCATGGAGAGGGAGGATGGAGATGACGGATGGAGATGATTATGGTATAGAGTAAATTATATTGTCACATTGTCTATCGAATAACTATTTCTGAATCCCTGCTATCTGCTGTGTTATAAGATGTATAATTATTCTTCTTTTATTTTGCATCGCAGAATTCTTCTTCTTCTAAGTTTATTCTCATACTCTTGCTGGTTAGCAGGATGTTGTCTAGAGAAAAGAGCGCATTATATCATGGTTTACAATTTAGCTGTAATATCTGTGCCTTTGGCCTGACAAGTATGATTTCAGCATGGTTTTTGGTCCACTTTTACCCATGGGGTGGAAAAGTCAATGGCACCCCCAAAACCTGCTTCGCCACCTCTTACAACAAGCATGGGAGGTCATCCCCTTGCTATTCTCTGTTTCCCTTTCAGGAGTCAGCAACACACAAGCACATCTGCTAAAGTGAGATTCCATGAGAATACTTGGAATGCTCATGTTTATACATTTTTTGGAATCTACCTTCATCAGTTCAAATAATCAATTATCACAAATCAGATCAGTGCACATTTTTAGTATGGAGATAAAAGACAGAATGAGTTCCAAAATCTGACAAAAATACAAAATAAATTAGCAGCAGTAATATACATGAGGTCAACATTCTCATGATGGTCTATACAACACATAGAAAGGTTAATGTTCACACAACCGTAATCATTGCATATAAATCTAAACATGTGCAATAGAAATGATACTTTGACATTAAGAGTTTGATACATAATAAAGTGTGTTCATAATTCTTTAATAACAAATGTCGAGAAACACACTTTCATAAGCTGAAGCATATTGTTAAAGATGAGGTCCAGGAAAATCAATATTTATACACTCTTGTTGTCACATTGTACAAAGTTAAAAAGAAAATATCATACATAAAATCTGTTGCATTGTATTTTAGTGTGTAAAGGAATGATGCATATTGTTCCGGCTTCAGTTTTTCATACAAAGCCAAGAATCTTCTCATATGTTCATAGCTTCCTGCTCAACAACATGAAAGAAATTGAAGTGGATTGATTATCTTGTATATGCTTCAATGTAGTAAAACAAATTGTACATGTCCTGAATGTTCTTGTTACTACATGTAAGAAGCATGTAGAGTTAGATCTATATGATTTTATTACAAGTACAATGCATGCAGTTATGCCTCTAGGAATTGCTACAGGTAAGATGCATGCAGTCTGATCTCTAGGAATGATTACATGTGAATGTATACACTTATGCCTTTAGCAATTGTTACAGATGTAATGTATAAATTTGGGCTTCAAATTACATCAGGTTAAATGAATGCAATCAAGTCTCTAGGAATTAATTTAGGTGAAAGAAATCAGGCCTCAAGAAATCCTATATTTTTCAGGAGATCCAGAGACACTCATTTTACTATCTTTCCTTATTCCTTTTCTGGTACTCTTTATATTATACAATCAGATTGAAAAAGACCAGTATTCTCTATATTCAAGTAACTGCTCTTACAGTCTGCCTCAGCTCTGCAGCCATTGATCAGGTTACAAATCTTTAGAAAAATGCATCACCTGGATGAGCTAAATTATATGGTCAGTTCTCGCATGCAAACATAAGTCTGGTCAGTACTTGCATGTAAAATTAAGTATAACAGATAATGATGTTATCTCATCCAATTAGAATCAAGTAGAACTACGATTTTACAGTCACTGCATGAAATTTGTGTCAACATTTTAATGCCAGGAATTTGAAAATCTTCCATCCGAACATCTTCAAGTTCTACACTGAATTTAATGAGTCAATAGGTTAAAATAACAGTTTCATTTATTTATATTATGGGATATAATTGCAGGGCATGCTTCACATCATACTTGTGCTTTCCTTTCCTTTTCTGTATCTTCTGCCAATTCCTTCCATCGTTGCAAATTAGAACTGTTTAGAGATAAAATGTTGTATGTTACATTTTTACAAAATAAAGCAAAAATATAAGAGCTATTAGTTATCTTTTGAAAGTATGTGGCAAGGAAAATCAAATGGCAGGAAGTCATATCATCCGTGTGCAGAAATGTGTTTAGAGACTCAGACTTGGACATGTATGTTCATGATGTAGAGACACAGACTTGGACATGTATGTTCATGATGTAGAGACACAGACTTGGACATGTATGTTCATGATGTAGAGACACAGACTTGGACATGTATGTTCATGATGTAGAGACACAGACTTGGACATGTATGTTCATGATGTAGAGACTCAGACTTGGACATGTATGTTCATGATGTAGAGACTCAGACTTGGACATGTATGTTCATGATGTAGAGACTCAGACTTGGACATGTATGTTCATGATGTAGAGACTCAGACTTGGACATGTATGTTCATGATGTAGATACTCAGACTTGGACATGTATGTTCATGATGTAGAGACTCAGACTTGGACATGTATGTTCATGATGTAGAGACAGACTTGGACATGTATGTTCATGATGTAGAGACTCAGACTTGGACATGTATGTTCATGATGTAGAGACTCAGACTTGGACATGTATGTTCATGATGTAGAGACTCAGACTGTTGATGAATGAAACCTTCATTAAGAGGATGAATCAACCCTAGTTCAACTCTACTTTACTGCCAATCATTACCTATGATGGAACCAGGTTCTCAGATGAGAAGGTTGAGGTATCTGAGTGCACAGAGGGCATTGGACTATCTCATCACACAAGATGTGTTCTTTGGCAGTGGAACAATTCATAGAAGATAGAAATAGTTGATCTAAATCAATCCCAGAAATTGTCACCCAGAGATGTTTTGTCCTGCAAAGTTCATGGGCACTGGATGATAATAATATTTGAGAGCTGCTACACACTCTTCAACTGGTGACAGATAGATAGAAAGGTTGTCACAGTCTTAGGAAGCTCATTAGAATAAAAGGCACAGTAGAACAAATGTTTTAGGTTTTGTGGCATAAATTAAACTGTAGAAAGTAAAATCTGGTGAAAATCACATGGAAGTGTGTGCTGGTTATTTGAGAATGAATGAATGAACTAAAACAAACAAATAAAGAAAATAGTAAACAAATTACAGTAATGTGTATTTGGATAAAAGCTTATTTGAAACATGAATAACAGGAATAGTATAACTAAAGACAGAATGAAACTTAACTCTCAACTATAATGACTTACAGTAATTTAAAAAAGAAATACACTGATTATTTATTGGTTAGAAAAACACAATTTTACTGCAGCCTGGACACATAAGTTGATGATATACTGCAGTTTTACTGATATTTTACTGCAGTCTGGACACATAAGTTGATGATATACTGCAGTTTTACTGATATTTTACTGCAGTCTGGACACATAAGTTGATGATATACTGCAGTTTTACTGATATTTTACTGCAGTCTGGACACATAAGTTGATGATATACTGCAGTTTTACTGATATTTTACTGCAGTCTGAACACATAAGTTGATGATATACTGCAGTTTTACTGATATTTTACTGCAGCCTGGACACATAAGTTGATGATATACTGCAGTTTTACTGATATTTTACTGCAGCCTGGACACATAAGTTGATGATATACTGCAGTTTTACTGATATTTTACTGCAGCCTGGACACATAAGTTGATGATATACTGCAGTTTTACTGATATTTTACTGCAGTCTGGACACATAAGTTGATGATATACTGCAGTTTTACTGATATTTTACTGCAGTCTGGACACATAAGTTGATGTTTTGTAGTAGATAACAAAGAATATGATTCAACATGCTATTTTTGTTTCTCATATATACTTAACACCTGTCATAACATGTAACCTACCTTCTTCTTCCTGATCTAATCCATAGATTATTTAATAAGTCTAAGGGTTCCCAAGCTGGGGGTATGCCACCTTAAGTACCGGTAGTTTTTTTATTTTAGAGTTTGATGCATTAATGGAATGATTACCAATCAGTTATAAAATAACAGTGGAATCCTGTTACAAAAAATCCAGTTTTAACTAATTTTCCCTCTTTAATGATACTTTTCATCATCCCTGACTATTTTCACTCTTTGTCTTAATTTTGGATATGGAATATTTCATTTCAAATCCCTTCAGATTAAAGATTGCAAAACAAATTCATTGCAAAATTTCTTCTAGAGTAGATGATAGCCCAGATCATATTATTGCACCTTAAAATCACACTGGAGTAAGTTAACAGTTATTATGCATGCCCTGTGAAGTCTTTTAAGTCAGCATGAAATACTTAAAATTTTTCTTGATTTGTGGCCATATTTTGTAGCATCGCAAGACTGGTTTACTTACCTCTCCACTTTTCAGAATGAAGTTGTTTCTGTACCCTTCTTTCCTACTATAATAATATTTGATATCAAATCTCTTAAGTTTCAGAAAAGATGCTTCATTAATTGTCACATCATTATCATGCAAGTAATATAATTCGGAAACTCACAGACATATCACAAATGCTATAAACTCATACTAAGAGTAGAAATAAACATGCAACATTAATATAGTTCATAAATACTAAATATGATAACAGAAATGCTTACAGAGCGCCATCTAGCATTGGCTTAGTATCTGGCATCACAGTGTACATCAGTTCATAGCAAGGGACACAGATTGATTGAATAAAGCCCACCTGTGGAGCAATATGTGGTGTATGTATTAGTATATATAAATTATATCCATAATTCTTTTATAATAAATAAGGCGAAAAAAAGAAGAGTAACACTGCAATATATATGTCACAGTGTGTGACTTAAGAAAGATAGCAGAAAGTTGGATACTCCATCCCATGACCTCAGCTGAAAAAGCTTGTTCAAGTACCAAACCTGCACTGTTGGGAGGGAATCAACTCTTTCATTTGAAACATGATTAAAGATTTCAAAAAACAAAGTCATTGCAAAGTTTCCTCTAGACTAGAAGACAGCTAAGCATATAATGCTGCACCTTACAGCCACATTGTTAAACTGTCATCAGGGACTTGCAAAACCTTTGGTAAACTTCCTCATAGAAAAGAATGCCAGAAAAATATCAACCTGTAGCTAAAACTAAATCTCCACCACTTGACATAGGAAAGAGTGACAAATTCACACTTTGACATGGAGGTTTGACAGGGATGAGTGACAAATTCACACTTTGACATCTAGGTTTGACATAGGAAAGAGTGACAAATTCACACTTTGACATGGGGGTTTGACATAGGGAAGAGTGATAAATTCACACTTTGACATGGAGGTTTGACATAGGGATGAGTGACAAATTCACACTTTGACATGGGGGTTTGACATAGGGAAAAGTGACAAATTCACACTTTGACATGGGGGTTTGACATAGGGAAAAGTGACAAATTCACACTTTGACATGGGGGTTTGACATAGGGAAAAGTGACAAATTCACACTTTGACATGGGGGTTTGACATATGGAAAAGTGAGAAATTCACACTTTGACATGGGGGTTTGACATATGGAAAAGTGAGAAATTCACACTTTGACATGGGGGTTTGACATAGAGAAAAGTGACAAATTCACACTTTGACATGGGGGTTTGACATATGGAAAAGTGAGAAATTCACACTTTGACATGGGGGTTTGACATAGGGAAAAGTGACAAATTCACACTTTGACATGGGGGTTTGACATAGGGAAAAGTGACAAATTCACACTTTGACATGGAGGTTTGACAGGGATGAGTGACAAATTCACACTTTGACATGGAGGTTTGACATAGGAAAGAGTTACAAATTCACAAGTCCCTGTGATTCTATCATTGCTATCATCATCATACTACCATCATAAAACCACTACCACCAGCATCATCATCATGTCACCACTGCGATCAAGATGCTGAAAATTATATGGGCTGTAGCGGGTCAAATATCAATAATAACCAAACTCTCAGGAGATATTACACCAGGTGGAGAGTGCTGCAGTAACAGAATAGTTGTCAGCAACTTAAAGCTGAATAATTGGGACCAGCAGGCCTAAAATTGTCAAGAATACTCCTCCTTAGAGTGTTGATCCTGAAAAACAAGCTACAACTGGGCAATCTGACCAGGGAGTAGTAATTCAAGAGGAAATATTATCCAGAACCCACAAAATTTGTGTTGGAGTTCTATGATAGAACCGGTTGTGAACAGTTTATCACAGAACTTACTCTGCTTTGAAATTTCTTACTCCACCAACACACATGATAGATTTAATGATATGTGTCACCATACTGGACATTCATTCACCAATGGAATTATATAGGCTTCACTCCTTCACTGATGAAAAATTTTATAACTTAACACTGCTTCTCTTTGATGCATGTCAATAGTGGGTGGCCATCTTAAACTGTCATATTATGTCCATTGTTAGTCTGCACCAAGAGAGTATATGCAGGAAACAATAGACATCCATAACAAAAATATTTATAGATATTAATGGCATAATTATTCTAATTTTAAACAATCTTTTACTGGTTTCATTTAAAGCATCATTGCATTTAAAGTTGGTAGCATTCTATATTCAGAACGTTGCAATCAACCCAATCATTTTTTTGGCTGCAGAATATTTTAAAGCAATATTTACAATTATATGTTGCAAATGCTTTCTGAATGGTTCTAGTACATAACTTTCTGCAGCAGAAAATTGAACCTGTTAGTTTGGCTATCCAAGATGCACTCTGTACCTCTGCCACAGAACCAAATTTAAATTAGTTAGGTAATTAGTTAAGGAGTTTACCTCTCTTTTGGAGAGGTGCACCCCTTTCAACCAGGGGACAGCACAGTCCAATTAGGTAATATCAGGACCCACTACCATAAAATATATTTTATATTAATAAAGACAGAAAGTTTTTGGAAATTACAATAACTCAAACTTAAATAGGTTGAGAAATGAGCAGATAAGAAGATATTGGAAAGAATGAAAGAAATATTATTTCAACTTTATCCACACAGAAACAATGCATGATCAACATCTAGGATCTAAATCTCCCATCAGCCTTCTTCTCTCTGATTCAAGAGCTCACTTTCACACATCTTAGAGAAACAAACAAACCTCAAGCGTGGGCAAATCATCCTTCTTGTCTCTATCCATCATTTGCATTGGAGTTAACCCCCTTTTCTTCTCTTCATCACCCTGAAGATGAATAATAATAGTAGAAAACAATGAAAGGAAAATGATTAAATTCATGTGCTTATAGAAAATAGGTTTAAATATCAAAAGTGAAAATTAGTATATTTGATAAAGTATAATCAAATAAAAGAATATCTGTAACTTGAGTTGTAATTGACACATACATATGAGAAGCTTATTGATAACACTATCATCATCTCACTGTCTTAAATTGTTGATGTGGATATCTTATAGCTGGCTGTGAGAAAGAACTTCAAGAACTTACTTCTAAACTTGAAAAAACTTGCAAAGCATAGGCCTATGGCATGAAAATAAACATCAAGAAAAACAAAATAATGGTTAACAGTAATGATAACACGATTCCTACTAACATCTGGGTGAATGAAACTAGAAGAAGTCGATACCTTTAAGTACTTAGGATCTTATATGAGCAACAATTGAAGCACTTCCAAAGAAATAAAGACTAGACTTGAAATAGCCTCGGCTGCAATGTCCAGATTAAATACCATATGGAAGAACAGAATAAGTACAGCAGTGACAATAAACCTATATAAATCTCTATGTATCTGTACATTATAATACCTATATAATACCTATATATTACCTATTATTTTGTATGGATGTGAGAGTTAGACAATTACAGCAGAAATGGAGAGGAGAATACAAACTTTTGAAAACAAATGCTACAGACGAATATTACGTATCCATTATACAGAATACAAAACTAACGTATACGTAAGGAGCAAAATAAATACTCATGCAGGCCAACAAGAATATCTCATGGTAGTGGTGAAGCATTGCAAACTTGTGTGGTTTGGCCCTGTGATGAGGCACGATTCTCTTTCCAAAAATATCTTGCAAGGAACAGTTGATGGTGGAAGAAGAAGAGGAAATCAGAGGCAATTATGAATTGACAATATTAAAGACTGGACAGAATTAAGATTCTCCACACTCAAACAAAGAACAGATAACAGAGAGGCATAGAGAAATTTTTATGCTGATATTTCCAGAGTGGCACCCCTACGACCCTAAAGGGTTATGGGTTTGATAGTGATATATATATATATATATATATATATATATATATATATATATATATATATATTATGCATACACATAATCACACATACATTCATATATAGCCTATTTATATTTGTATATATAGTTTATATATAGGGCTATATATCTATAAACCTGTAAAGCTTCAAGGGATAGGTGTATACCACACTGGATGCATCAACACAGAGTCCTCCAGCGATTTATATCTTCAACGAAGCGGCCATATAAATATAGATGTTGTGCAAAAGCAATCATCATACAATGGTAAATAAAAGAATTACATAGTGAACTACATAAAAGCAGCCTAAAGTAAGCCTATAACCTGGGAGCTATCATGGTTGCTAAGTTCGCCTTTTAAAGGTTAATTTCCAGAACAGGCTTTGAAACATATGTCTGATACCATTAGTAGGCCTATATACAGGAACATTCAGCTATTGTAGAACTTACTAAGATACTTTATTGTCTGGTGACATCATGTATGCTACTATTAGTATATACAGGAACATTTAACTATTGTAGAACTTACTGAGGTACTTTATTTGTCTTATCTTGCACTTAAAATGGTGTTATGTTCTTCATTTCAGTAAAATCAATTTGAAATCATTTGAACTATCATCATCATCATGTGACATATTCTTTCCAGAACTTTGTCTTTGCAATTGATGTCCTGAACCATCTGTGACTGTGCCAATATGCCTTCCTCCTCCAATGATATCTTCATATAGTCTTTGATTTCATCTGTCCATCTCCTTCTAGGTCTACCTCTTCTTCTACTTCCCAGAATTCTGCCTTCTAATATACGTCTTTCCATGCCATTGTGTCTTTTTATATGTCTGAAATATTTCAATTTTCTATGTAGAAATTGTATTCACAAGCCATCCTTCCTCTATATCAACATATTCAAACATCTATTCTGTCCAGGAAATTCTGAATATTGCCCTATAACACTTCAGATTGAAAGCCGACATTCTTTTTGCTGTTGTTCTATTTATTGTCCAAGTATCACAGCTGCAACAGGAAAAATGTATGATCTAAGAAGTATACCTTTTGTCTCTCTATGCAAAACAAAAATCTGCAGAATCTTGTAAGAGAAAGTTAACTAGAAATGATATGGTTGGTTGGTTGGTTGGTTGATAATCCAGTGGTCCATGGGCTCATGCCCTTTGACCCAGTGCCATTAAATGGCATTATATTGCTGGGAAGTCTGTGGATTTTCGGTCCACCCCGGGCCAGAGCCAGAGAATAACTATCACACCTCCAGGAAGGTAAGTTACAACCTATGCACTGATCCGGGCCACTGCAGCCAAGATAGGGTTCACTGTGCTCATTCCCCACCACCAATTGACTACTGGTTATGCCGAACTTCTCTATTGCTCCAGGCATGAAACCAAATATTCAAGTCCAAAAGACTGTCACGTCCTGAGTCACTGTGCCTCTATGATGGGTCTCAGCCATAGGAAAAAACAGTGCTGTCAGTTTCCTCCTCCCCAGTGCTGCACAGTACATCTCTGGTTCCCTCCCAACCACAAAGGGTGCATACATATATTCAAGTAAACATGAAACATATTTCAACAACAAAATAAAAGCATAATAAGCATACTTGTATAGATGACATGCCATAAAGCTTCTATAAGAAGATAACCTCAATATAATGGCATGTCATCTACTAAGATTTTCTGTTGCATGAGTGGTTTGTCTAGTGGGCCATTGGTGAGACCCACAGATGCAACCACATGCGTAACTAGAAATTATATAAAGTGAACTGATTTTAAATCAAAAGTGTAGAAACAATATCTAATCAATTTGTTTACAGAAAATACTACAAAAAATTTATTAGGGGATATTTTTAAGAGACTCACCCTGTAGTGAGACCAATGACAGTATATAAGACCTGTTTTCTGAATTAATTTGGATCCCATTCATTATAATTTTAATTATCGTGTGGCTCCTGGTTGGCCACTGTTTATATAATTGATCATTTTTGGCATGCAATATAAATTATATAAATATTGACCAACTGGATGCCCCATCTGGTGAATGTGAAATTCTAGATAACAAGTTTGTAGTACTCTGTAACCCAGAGTACAGAATGTGTTGTGTTATTATTTATAGATTAAATTGACTGGGATATCTGCACCTTTTGGCCTAAAAAATCCAACTTCAGCAAGATATTTTTTGGGTCACCTTAATTTTCTACTAATAAACCTCAAACCCAATCCTTAGTCACCTTTTACATCATTATAGACGAGATTTACTATGCATCGTTAGAACATGTATTGAAGATCAGTGTTACCATGCTTTGTTACAATATGTATTACAGACTAGTGTTACCATGTTTCATTATATATGTATTACAGACTAGAGTTACCATGTTTCATTATATATGTATTACAGACTAGTGTTACCATGTTTCATTATATATGTATTACAGACTAGTGTTACCATGCTTTGTTACAATGTGTATTACAGACTAGTGTTACCATGTTTTGTTACAATGTGTATTACAGACTAGTGTTACCATGCTTTGTTACAATGTGTATTACAGACTAGTGTTACCATGCTTTGTTACAATGTGTATTACAGATCCCTATTGCCATTCATTGTTTCCTTTTCAGGTCACAGCAACACACAAGTCACATAATTAATGTGTAAGATGTGCACAAGACACAACATGATAAGACATGCATGTAATAAAGATCTATTGGCACTACAATGGAATCCTTATACAACAAATTGGTCCAGATATACACAATTTTTGTGTAATTACCAAAATTCACTAAAGGGCTATACAATAAAGAATAAAATAACTGGGGATATTTGAAAGTTTGTTACTGGTAAATGGGGAAATTTTGCTATAAAAGTATGCACTATAATGAGATTTCAATATACCGGGGTATTGTCTTTCTACATATCCATCAATATTTATAAATATATCCAGAGTTCAGTAACATTTGTTCCACTAACTAATTAACTAAAGAAATTGGTTACTGACATATTCTATTCAGGACTTACTATTAAACTCAGTAATTTTTGGTTGTAATCTAGGTCAGTGGTCAGGGAACTGGGGGAAAGTATCACAATATGGATAAAAATAAATATTTTGGAGGTAATGAAACGAAAAAAAAGCTAATGTATAAATATACTATTTATGTGAATCAAGATGCAAGTATTATAATTTATTAGGGCAGTAATTTATTATGTTGAATTTAATTCATTGCCGATGATGACATGTCAAAGGTGACATCAAACTTTCAGATTACAGCAGAAAGTAGACATGTATATTTCTCTTTTAACTCAAAGATGTATATAGGTGTAAATAAATATAATTCAAGATGAAAAAGTTCCCAACCATTATTCTAAGCAATATTTTACATTCAGCAGGCTGCTGCTGTCTCGCTCTGTGGCTGAGAGGTTAGAGTACATTTCAGATAGCAATGGTACTAGGTCCAATTTCTATCACAGGCAGTTCTGCATAAAACACTCAGAAAGTAATGGCAACCTACTGAACATAAATATTGTCTAGAAAATTAATAGTAAAAAATGCTGGGTTGATCGTAATCTCCTGAATTGATGTACTATCAACTTTGTTTTAGGTTACTCCTGCTTGTCGGCTGCTCAGCATCCTGAGTCTGATATAAACTTAGTATGAAAGTTAGTGTCACAATTGTGAGACATGCTCACTATTTCTTAGAAAAATCACATCAATGTATAAATAATGTGTAATTAATCTACCACTAAAAAACAAAAGTTTAAAAAAGAGAAAACTTGATGAAAAGCTAGTATACAAACATTAAAAATGTAGCAATTATTTCATGCAATATATGTAAACGCATTATGAGAACATTTGATTCTATAATCGCAAAGCATACCTCGTATATTTCGTTATTATAGTGGAATGTGAACGAAACAAGATTCAATGAACATGTTCATTGGTAGGGAATAATAGTTTGTGCACTGTTTTAATTTTATTGCATGTTCTAAGAAATTACATCACTTATGTCACTTGCAGAACATTAGTACAACTGCAGGATCTGTTGGATTTTAAGACCCTGGGAGGAGTGGTGGGGGTAGGGTTAGGTATAGTGTTTACAATAAATCTAACACTAGTACATGTCCCACCCATTCATAGTGAGGGAGATAAACAACTGTGTTCTTGCTATGGTCATTTATTACTTCCACTGTCAATAATTAACAAATAGCAGGTGTGTCTGCATTTAGAATCATGTAAATATAATGAAAGGGAGGGGGTTTATGGATGGGAACATGCAGCAGCTAGGGATGGAGGTAGGGTGCTTTGTGTGGGGGTAGGCAGGTGGTCAGTAGTTTAACAATTGTAACAAAATAACTGTTTCTTTGTCGGTGGAAGGATAATTCAGCAACGGTACAGCAGCTAATGAAACATGCCGGCAGAATGATGTCACAAAAAAATGTGTGTTTCTTAGTGGCATTCCAAAACAATAAAAACTTTTACAGGCACAAAATTCTTTAAAACTGTGAACAGGAAGTAGTAGAAAATAGTGAAGAGGAAGTAGTGAACAGGATGCTCTGCGATTACTGTTCTGAACATTTAATAGAAACAAAAACTAAAGCTTATAAGAAACAAAACAATGGAAGTTCTTAAAATTAGATTGCAAATAACATCAACACAAAAGATTCACATCCAAAAGCAATATTTGATTTAAGATAATTACACAAATATAAAAAGATGAATCACAAAAGCTATCAATAATATTGTTGAAATGTGATTTAAGAGTTATATCACACCAAAGCAAAAAAGATGGAGAAAAACAAAAAATTTGTTGCACCAAAAATCTGGAAATATATATATTTTGTAAACTAATATCCTGGAGAGGTCAAATAAATGCACCTGTTTGTTTCTTCTGGCAAATACTAAAGTGAAAAAAAAATCACAGCAGCCAAAATATTGTGGTTGATGACCACATCCTGAATAGGTTACGCTACCAATTTTAGATGCTAAAGGTTATCATCAAGTGTCGTCTTCGCAACGAAGGTTGGCTGCGGTAGGGCTCCAACATCCCATCTCTTGGTTTGGTGTGCACTCTGCTAGACTGTAACCTGTCCATCTTGTGATGTTACACTCCCACTTGTATCTCTGCCTATTTTTGCTCGCCTCCCTTTGACTTTACCCACAATTAAGGTCTTCAACAAGATGTCATGTCTTTTAATGTGTCCAAAATATTTTATTTAATGAATACAGTTAAGTAAAATGTACCTCTAATTGTGAGATACATTTTGAAAAAGATGATTGTAGTGAAGGAGTTGATTAACTTGTTGTCTATTATAGACCTACATTAAAATAGGGCAAGCTGTGCTATTTCATATGGGTAACTAATTTCTAAGGTTAGGTGACAGTTTGGTCTATTTTGCTCAAATGATAGTTTAGCCCAATAATGAATTATGTTTGAGCTGGAAAACGGTGCTTTGATCCTTTCTTTACAATCATTTTTACTGTTCTCAGGTCTTGATTCATTCATTTCAGAATATAAAACATGGTTAGTCATCCTCATGTTGGTACAATCAATTCTGTTTCATAGTTGTTTCTCAAAATCTATTTTACAAATTGGTAGCTAATTGATAGCACATGCAGATTGGATGAGTTTTATTTGGCCAGCTGATCTGTTCTTTGGTTGGTTGGTTACTGATCCAGCGGTCCATGGGCTCATGCCCTTTGACACAGTGCCATTAAATGGCATTATATTGCTGGGAAGTCTGTGGATTTTCGGTCCACCCCGGGCCAGAGCCAGAGAATAACTATCACACCTCCAGGAAGGTAAGTTACAACCTATGCACTGATCCGGGCCACTGCAGCCAAGATAGGGTTCACTGTGCTCATTCCCCACCACCAATTGACTACTGGTTATGCCGAACTTCTCTATTGCTCCAGGCATGAAACCAAATATTCAAGTCCAAAAGACTGTCACGTCCTGAGTCACTGTGCCTCTATGATGGGTCTCAGCCATAGGAAAAAACAGTGCTGTCAGTTTCCTCCTCCCCAGTGCTGCACAGTACATCTCTGGTTCCCTCCCAACCACAAAGGGTGCATACATATATTCAAGTAAATATGAAACACATTTCAACAACAAAATAACAGCATAATTGTATAGATTACATACCATGAAGGTACTATAAGAAGATAACTTCATTATAACAGCATTTCATCTACTAAGGTTTTCTGTTGCATAGGTGGTTTGTCTAGTGGGCCATTGGTGAGACCCACAGACGCAACCACATGCGTATCTGTTCTTTCATTTCCATGAATGTGTGAGTGTCCTGAACTGGCTTCCTGTATGGGTGATCCAAGATATTCAATTTCCAGTTCTTCTTCTTCTTCAGCGTTCATTCTCAAACTCCCACTGGATATCTCTTGTATCAGGACCATGGTCCTATTAGATTTCCAGAAGGATGTAGTCCAGAGAATGGAAATGCGTTGTGTCGCCGTTTTATTTGCGCCAATGGCCCGACACATCCGTCTTCGGCGGGAATTTCCAGTTCAATTATAAATATTTTAAATTACCAACTTGGTTGATCCAAATTAAGGAAAATTGACACCAGATCTTCTGGGAAACTATAAGTAGTAAGCTTAATGCTGACCACAATATTCATGGTATGCTATTGGTCATTTAAAAAGAAGGGCTCATTACTGTATTCCCAAATACACCTCAATGGACAACTTTTTTTCAGAGAGTCCTGGGATGCATTTACAATATGACATAGATGATGTAGGAGTAGAGTAAGCTATGTATCATATAGGCCTACATCAAAGATTCAGTTTTATTGAATTTAGTTTGGTTTTGCTCTTCTAGTGCATGTAGGGAAGATTTTGACTCTGTAAAACTACTACTACATCTTTCACAGCAATCTCACCAAGTTTGATCTTTTGATGCAATGTTTAAGTTCTGATAAAGCTTCTGCATCATAATTAGAATAGAAGTTGTTTATAGAAGCTCCCACCTTAGTACCTTAAGTCTACATCTCAAACAGCATAAGCTATGATCCATCGATAATAAACTATATCAGAAATACTGCCAATACTGCATTTTTTCCGTTAAGGAGTTGCAGGGAGAAGGGGATTGCATAACCATCTGATAAAGGCCGCATGCTCTTGCTGTCGCCACATCATGTACAGGGTGAGATTTTTAATTTACCAGTCCTTACCGGGGATCAAACTCTATAACTCACTAGTGTGAGGCCAATGTTCTAACCTCTCGGCCATGCGCCACACCTATATCAAAGTAGTTTGTTATTATAATTTGTAGAAATATATTTCTATGTATTTCATAATTTTGTCACACTTTATATTGATATATTGTTATATAATCAGATATGCCATACTTCTACATACAAACTCAAATAAACTCACTAAAACATCACATGTTGGAGGAAAGGAAGCACAAGAATGTACTAAAATAGTTTTAGGCTGTGCTTTTTTTTTCTATGGAAAACATTGGGCATAGAACCCTACCTTGGTTTGAGAAAAATTGCCTATATTTTTAGTGGTAACTCAACCCCCCTCCCCACCATATTTATACAAATGTTGATAAATGAAGCGTACCTTTAAAAAGTTTGATATTTGGCTAGATACATATCACCACCTTTTTAGTATGCCTTGTAAGCACAAAATGTAGGCCTAATAGTTTGTGTGGAGTATTTATCACACGATAAATAGGATAAAGTGTCACACTTTTCACTTTGTTGGGTATTCTGAAAATTAGACTTAACTATGAGAGATCAAACTGCCATCAACATATAGCTTATCCATTCATCTAACATTAATGAAAGTATTGAAAGCATACAGTTATGTGTATACAGTGGAATATTTTTGAACATATGTAAAAAAAAATCACCCTGCCCTATTTATGTAGGCAAAGTGTCGCAGACAAAAAGGTGATACAAACCACTATAACATTGAGCGAGATTGCCACTGCGACACATCAAACATACTAGAAGTGTGTAAAAGTGTGCTAAAAATTGATAGAATAAATAGATTGACCTAGGTTCGTAACTTTAATCTGAAAAAAATAGTTCTGATAAAAAATAGTTCACAAGTTATGTTTTAAAGCTAATAATGTCTTTGTAAGGTTGATGAACATTATAACCATAGGGTTATAAATATATCTGTCTCTTCCAGCTGTGGATCAGCATCAGCAACTTCTTGAAGACATTAAAACTCATTTCATACATTTTAAATGCGACACTTTGCCCCAATAATGTGCAACACCTTACCCCAAAATCAAATTTTTAGCAACTATCATAAATTCTAATGAAAAAAAATAGTAACCTGACAAGATAATGTGCTTAATTACTAAACAACACAACATATGTTCAGTTTAAACGTTTCTTTAGGTTGAACCAAAGTACGAAACAAATTTTAAAAAAGTTGGTATATGGCATATACCCAGAAAAAAAGCACTGGTTTTAGGAATGCAAAGTAACTTGGTACCATAATCATCTACATTAGACAAAATAACATAATTTTACACTTAAAACAATAAACACACAAGTATGCATAATGAACAGTATATAGTTACATCAGGTACCATTTTTAAAAATATTCTAGCTAGTTGAGTTTTAGAACATTTTCTTCTTGATTAACACTTTTGGAAATTAATGTTTGTCACCAGAATCTTGAATCTTTCCTTTTTCCATTTATTTCTTAACTATCTAAAACTGTGTCAAGAATTTTACAAAATTTGTTGCTGCTATTACCTGGCAAAATAAGTTCATTCGTGTTAAATGAGTTTATTACCTGTTCCCAGAATTCCTCCATAATGATGTACACCAGTGTTTGTTGAACATCCCAAGGCTTGTACATGGCGCAAAGATCACAGGCTGTCATCGTTACAGCTAACAGCGTGTTCCTGTTACGTTAACAAAATTAATAAAGTCACGCAAAGAATACCCATAAAAATATCCTGTACGCTGTCAGTGTTATTAGATACTTTGAAGACTCGGTAAATGTTGAAACTTGTTGAACAGATTTTCCTATATTTTGCTGTTGAACTTTTAAAGTTGTGAGGGAAAGAAGTATGATGAGTTCTGAGGTAGAGAGATTAAATGCTTGATACAAATGAACAACATATAGTCACAAATAAAGAGTCATGCACCATACATTAAGGGAACCAATATATTTTTATATAGTCACAAATAAAGAGTCATGCACCATACATTAAGGGAACCAATATATTTTTATATCACAGGGTAAGCCAGAGAAAACAAAATGGACCAAAAATAAAATATGTTTGACAGACCAGGTGTAACAAGTAGCCTTGAAGGAGATATAAACCATACAGTTTAAAAAAATAATAAAGACACAAATGTACATCCAATTCAACAACATATCCACAGAGGGTCAGAAGACAACAGCAAAAGCAAGGTGAGTTCATGAATGCAAGAAATACTGAGAATATTTGTGCAATGAGATAGATATTTGGCAAGCAAACATTCTTCAAGATATTGACTTCTGCAAGTGTTCATTGGAGTTCTCTTAACAATTTTTTTCATTAAATAAAAATATATTTTGCAATTAGGACAGTTAATGGATGTGCACACATTAGGGGGTGATTATGATTACTAGATAGTTCATGAATTAACAATACAGTAAATTATTCATTTTTTGGTCACATTCTTCTTCTTCTGTGTTCATTCTCAAACTCCTGCAGATTAGCAGGATGTAGTCCAGAAGATGGAATGCATTGTGTCATGGTTTACAGCTTAGTTGTGATACCTGCACCTTTTGGTTTGACACATCTGACTTTAGCATGACTTCTGGGTCACTATGAGATGAGATGGCAAACTCCACCCCATAATCTAATTAGTCATCACTTACAACATCCAAGGAAGATAACCAGTGTTGCTATTCTTTACTCTCGTTTCAGATCCTGACAATACACAGACAATTGGTCACCTTATCAAATGGATGTTGGTAAACTATGAAAAATGTCATAAAAAAAGAACAATTTACTCAGATATTGAATGTCATGGTTTGCTAATCAAATGCATACAAAACTATTCTATTAGCTATTGTCTTCAAACAGAAAAAAACCTAATAAATAATATCTCTTTTCTTTCATATGAAAATCTGGATAAATTTGCAAGTAAAAACTGCTGTATTTAATTAGATTTAGTTAGTTTGTTTCTTTTGTGCCACAGGTGGCACATAGGGCAGACGTTGTTATTCTTCATGCATTGCAGTCTGCTGCTATACTTTTAATTCTTGTATGGACTTGCAACTTATTATTTCTCCTTCTTTACCAGTGTTTTTTTTGGGAGATATATCTAAACTAGATAATAATTATACATGCTTTCCATGAATTCTCAACCTCATATGTATTATTTTCAAATTGACAAAAATGTATTTTAAAAAATGCATAATCACTTACAAAAAAATGTCCTGGATTAAAAAATTACTTCCTATTTTGTACTTTACTAAATCTACGCTTCTTGATTTTGTGGAGAAGTGCAGATTAATGTCGATTATTTAAACTGTTTTTCTGCTTGTAAGGAGATTGATCATCAGGAGAAATGTTGTACTAGTGTTAGTGAGATATGGATTTACATGTCATAATATATCTGTTTTCAAAATTGGGTACAAATAATATAATACACTGAAAGCAGAACAACTGAATGAGCTTAAGCACAAACACATAACAGTGATTGTCAAAATGATAAGGCTTGAGAAAGAAAGTGCCCAGAAAAGCAAACAGTAGATTTGAAAAATAAACTCTGAGAAAAGATCACCTGGGTATAAAACTCTTCATAAATGACCTTGACAGTCTCTTCCTGCACATGCCATGGTTTAGTCATGGCACAGAGGTCACATGCTGTCATAGCAATTGCTCGAAACAAAAACCTGCGCATGCATACAGTGTGTGACAACAAGACAAGTAAATAACGTAACGCAATTTATGAAGGTTGGAAAATATCTAACAATATAAATACGTTACATTTTTTATAATTAATTCTATATTACTTTAACATACGGAACACAACCCTCATAAATATGAGTAACTAACATTATTGACATACAGAAAAATACTTTAAAAAACTAAATTACTCGTTCACATTAAGGTTGTATGTTGTATGTAGAAATGAATTAAGCTTAATCTGATTTGGTTCAGCATGTTCTGTGCATAAAAAAGATGTACTTGAGTTCCTGGTTACAGCGTTAAATGTTAGCCATAGTCCCTAACATTTTTGAAGATATTTTTCTTGTTCACTTATTTATGATTATTCTTTACTTTTACATCACAAATGGTTCCTCCTTGCTTGTCTGCCTCTAACATCTTATCAATTACCTTCGACTAAGTATAACAATATTTTATATGTTCAAAACATTCTATTTATCACACTTTGAATATTTTAATTATCTTAATTCATACATTTTCCCATTCATATTTAAGCATTTTAATTTTGAGGTTCTAAATTATTGGTGGGCAAAGTATGACCATTGGACTAAATCTAGCCCCACATTTTTTCTGGCTCACAAGGTTGATCTAAAAATACTATTTGCACTTGCTCCAAAGTACATAAAAAACTACTTGAGCTATAAAGCACTAAAAATGCTTTTTGATCCAGTACCACACAACAAAAATAAAAGCTCCATTTGAACTGCAACCCAAAAAGGTTGCCCAGCTGTGGACTAAATTATGTCTTTAATTGGCATGTAAACTTTACATTATATAAGAAACTAGTTACTTGCTGTACTATTTCTTCTACTATTTCTTCAGCTACCAATGTTATGCTTAATAATTTTAAAAATGTATTTTACTAATTATCATAAATTCAAACTAGAAGTGAACCAGCTTAATGTGCTATCAACAAATTACAACTATTAACATCCTTTCTTACATATACCAAGTACTTATTATAAGTTAAAGAAACTTATAAAGATTTCTTGCAAGAAAATTCAAGTTCAAGGTAAAATCAACATTTGTCTTCCATAGATTCTACACAGAAATAAATTAAAATGATTTACATATAGATTCAAAGTTGAAATTAATAATTTGTCTGGAACAGATTACAATAAGTGTACATACAAATTCAGTAGATTTTAGCAAGATTTATAATTTTGGATAGTAATCAAATCAAATTACTGAAACTAAATGAAGGGTGGCTTCTAAATACCATCAAAAGAAGGAAGCTACAGTATTTTGGACACTTAAAGTGACATGATGGTATCAAAAGTCTGATTCTAGAGAGCAGAGTGCTAGGTAAGAGAAGAAGAGGAAGACCAAGAAAATAATGGACCTGCAACATCGAAGAATGTATGCACATGTCTCTGGCGACTTGCCTGGAATAGAGAGGCGTTCAGAGTATCCATGTTGAAGACAATGTTCTGGAAAGAATATGTCACTAGATATAATCAAATTTAGACATGTCGTACAAGTTTCCACTGACATATAACTGTGATCGCCACATCTTTTAGACTGGTGGTGAACTTATTATTGAGTACAATGGAAAGCACTTGACGAAACAAACTTATTCCATACGCTAGTAAAAGTAGGTAGATAGTCACCAGAATGTGCAGAGGCACCGTGTTTTTGTCCGTTCATTTTAACTTCAACTGGATCTCTGCTGTAGAAGGACAATGGTTATACTGGATTTCCAGCAGGATTTAGTTCAGTGAACGTAAATGCATTTTGTCATATTCTATTTGTGACAATGGCGAAACACGTCCAACGGTGAGCTTCATCTTTGGTAGACATCATGTTTGTCACAATCTATTTATCAGAATTCCTTGCACAGTAAGCTAAGCTTTTAGTCATCCATCTGAATTGTGGTCAAGTTCAACATTTCTTGACATTTTTACCAGTCTGGATCACTATTGACTTGACTGCAAATGTTCACAGAATCACCATTAAATAGTAGGCTTCTTGAAATTTGGTAGTAAATGTCTTAACCATTTCTGGCATATATGGCTAGAAATATAATGTCTTGACCATCTTTGGTATAAATGATTAGAAATACAATGTCTTGACCATCTTTGGTATAAATTATTAGAAATACAATGTCTTGACCATCTCTGGTATAAATGATTAGAAATACAATGTCTTGACCATCTTTGGTATAAATGATTAGAAATACGATATCTTGACCATCTCTGGTATACATAATTAGAAATACAATGTCTTGACCATGTCTGGTATAAATGATTAGAAATACAATGTCTTTACCATGTCTGGTATAAATGATTAGAAATACAATGTCTTGACCATGTCTGGTATAAATGATTAGAAATACAATGTTTTTACCATGTCTGGTATATATTGCCAGAAATGTGGTGAACCAATAAATTCATATTTTCAGTTATTTTCTTATATTTCATCCAAGAGGTTCGTCGATCTGATTTTCTCGCATACTTTTACTTATCAGACATATTTTTTATCATACTGCTTCTCTTCCTTTGTTGGTTCTGTAAAGCGCACATTAGAATATACTGTTATCTTCTGTTCCTGTAAAGTGCACATTATACTATTCCGTTATATTCTGTTCCTGAAGGTAAAGTGCACATTATACTATTCTGTTATGTTCTGTTCCTGAGGGTAAAGTGCACATTATAATATACCGTTATGTTCTGTTCCTGAGGGTAAAGTCACATTAGACTATACCGTTATGTTCTGTTCCTGAGGGCATTTCTATATATTTCCACCTTTAATCTTCAGAAATAGACCCTATTTGTTAATAATGGAGTCATATCCTAGATAGATGATTGCTATTCAACTGCTAATGAATGTTTCAAACACCATAATACATCCAATTGTATCACCAGTACCATGTGGATTATTAGTTATTCATTCACAAGATAATTTAACCTCCTAGTTAAATTGGGTGTGTGATGTTGGTCCACTGTCCACTCTACCACAGAGCCAGCAGTAAGTTGAAAATGTGTAGAGGGTTGACTTTATTGTACTCTGGTTATCCCATATATACTCCATCCCTTTCAATGAAGTGGCACACCGCCTGCTGAGAGTACCACTCATAGCACATAAATCCACAGTTTCAAATGATAATCTTCAGGGATCTCCAAAAAATCTACTTTATAAACAAGACAATGCGAGCAGGATTCAAACCTGTGATCTCTTGATCAAAAAGTGAATGGCTTAACCACTATGTCAGGGATACCCCACAGTATCTATTGCAGTTAATATTTTCATGCAGGACCGTGTGGTAGATCTTCTCAGTATGACGCAAGTCTTTGAAATGCTGCCTACCCTTAAGTTTCTTCAAAATGCAGTTTAAATGTATTTTCATTGAGTGCCGCCTGAAACGGAAGTCTCTCTGCAACATAACATGGCATGGTCCTGAATTCATGATCTGTGAACACAGAAACACTGACCACCTTTAGATGAAAATAGAGAGAGAGAAAGAGAGAGAGAGCGATAAAAAGTGGTTTGTTATGTAAGACATGGACAGTAAGAAAATACTTGACAAAGTGCATAATTAAATTTAATTGAAGGGAATACCAATAAGGCACTGAAACAACATTTAAATATAAGACTGAAGAAGAAAACAGTCTTTAACAAACATGAACACCTCACCTGTGGTGAATTGTACTCCAACTGAAGGAGCCGCTGGACAGAATTTTCTCCATGATGACTTTATTCTTGAAAAACATGGCTAAGTCTGTGGCTAAAATACTTTGTTTGATTTCACTGAGTACCTGGAGACAAAGAGATCAATTTCAAATTCTATGGCACAGGCATATCTTTCTACATGCACTAGATTTTATGAAGACCGTCAATGTTTTAGAGTAAGGATTCACTTTTTTGAAAATAAAAAACAACACTTTACAGAGAGAGAGAGAGAGAGAAAGAAAGAAAAGCTCACTTTCATAGTCACATTTCTGATAGAAAGTAATAAACCACCTTTCGAAAGAGAGGGTAATATTTTTGTTTGAAAACCACAAATTTTCAGAGAAACAGATAATAGAAATAGCTGCAAAAAAATAATAAAATGGCAACATTTTTTATTTTGGGCAATAATAATATTTCCATAAATGCAACACTGTATTTTATTTTCAAAATTTCAGAAATTTCTTCACATCTACTTCATAAAATTCAGCAGTTTCACAACATCTAATTTGTAAACTTCACCATTCAAAAGGTGGCTATGTCATAAGGTGAACTAAACAAAACTATTTCTTACCGTTTTGTATTCATCAGAGGTGAGATACTTGAAAATGTTGTGACCCTCATTCTGAAAATAAAATGTTATCAAACATGTTTGTAACATTGACATACTTAGAAATGTTATCTCTCCTGGAAGAAGCAGTTTAGAAATGAAAATGTTAGAAAAGAAACCTATTTTATAACTTAATGATAAAAATGGGAGCAACCAGGGGAGAGGAAGTGTGTTCTTATTGGAAACACCAGAAGAACTCATAACCAACAGCTGACTGGGACACTGATCTTATTTATTTTTAGATAGCTGATGGAAGGGCAAGCAAGCAAAGTATTTATGGGAATGTTCATTGTGCAGTGATGCTAGTTCCTGATCACGAATTTTTGCCATATAATTTTTAAAAAGTTATTTTTAACAAAATATAACAAAAAGTGTAAAGTTCTTTATGGAAAAATAGTGGATTTTTTTATGGGGATGGATAAAATAAAATTTTTATAGCACAGAAATTGAATATTCAACTAAATAAACACATCCACCATTAGGTCTCATGGTAAAGTTTAGATGCACCAAATGATAATAGATATTTTCTCTGCAATTGTAGAACTGACTTCTATCCCTAAATCCTGTTATCACAATTTATTTCCCTGGTTTTACCACAGCCCCTTTGATTTTTCCAGGTAAAGGGTTTCAATGTCAAGGTTTACCTCAGAAGTCAGATGCGTCATGCCATTAGCACAAATATAATAGCGAAACAACGCTTACCATGTTCTGGACTATATGCTGCTGATAATGAACTAGGAAAATTGTCCTGCTATAAGAGAGATCCAGTGGGATTTTGAGAATAAACAACAACTACTTCAAGGTTTAAGGCGGTGAAAAATTTTATTTTTAAAGCATGGACCAAACACAGAATTACCCAGCTTAACAGCTTCTCATGGACCAAACACATAATTACCCAGCTTAACAGCTTCTCATGGACCAAACACAGAATTACCCAGCTTAACAGCTTCTCATGGACCAAACACAGAATTACCCAGCTTAACAGCTTCTTGGACCAAACACAGAATTACCCAGCTTAACAGCTTCTCATGGACCAAACACAGAATTACCCAGCTTAACAGCTTCTTGGACCAAACACAGAATTACCCAGCTTAACAGCTTCTCCTTGGACCAAATACAGTTACCCAACTTATCATGAGCAAAAATACAGAATTACCCAACTTACCATTTATCATAGATCAAATACAGTTAAACTTACCAGCTTATCATGGACCAAATACAGTTATGAAACTTATCATAAACAAAATACAGAATTACCAAGCTTACCATCTTATCATGGACCAAACACAGAAGTATCCACATTATCATGGTCCAAATGCAGAATTACATAGCTGGTGGTCATGGACAATATTTAGGAAATGAACTTTAAGTAACACCAATATTTATCATAAAATAATATTTCTGTGAATTGTTATTATGGAAGTTTAGTAAACACAAATTTCACATTGAAAACTTGCATCTTTGGTCATGTGATGAGATTTGATTCTCTTTCCAAAATTATCTTGCAGGGGAACAGTTGAGGGTGGAAGAAGAAGAGGGCGACCACAAAAGTATTGATTGATAATATTAAAGACTGGAAAGATTTACGATTCTCCACATTTAAACAATAAACTGAGAACAGAGCCTAGAGATGCATGGCAGGATTTTTGTGTTGATGTTTCAAAAGGGGAAACACCTACAACGCTGAGGGTAATATGGATGTCATGAAATAATGAAGTGCAAATTTCAGGTCACAAAATAGTATCTTTTAAAAAATATTTAAACAAATAAACTTTTAAATATTAAAATTAACAGATTTTTTAACACGATAATCATAAATTCAATCTTTATAAGAACATTGTGCTACCAATAAGCTGAGTTAAGTACCAGTACGCTGAGTTAAGTACCAGTAAGCTGAGTTAAGAATCAGTAAGCTGAGTTAAGTTCCAGTAAGCTGAGTTAAGTACCAGTAAGCTGAGTTAAGTACCAGTAAGCTGAGTTAAGTACCAGTAAGCTGAGTTAAGTACCAGTAAGCTGAGTTAAGAACCAGTAAGCTGAGTTAAGAACCAGTAAGCTGAGTTAAGTTCCAGTAAGCTGAGTTAAGTACCAGTAAGCTGAGTTAAGAACCAGTAAGCTGAGTTAAATACCAGTAAGCTGAGTTAAGAACCAGTAAGCTGAGTTAAGAACCAGTAAGCTGAGTTAAGTACCAGTAAGCTGAGTTAAGTACCAGTAAGCTGAGTTAAGTACCAGTAAGCTGAGTTAAGTACCAGTAAGCTGAGTTAAGTACCAGTAAGCTGAGTTAAGAACCAGTAAGCTGAGTTAAGAACCAGTAAGCTGAGTTAAGTACCAGTAAGCTGAGTTAAGAACCAGTAAGCTGAGTTAAGAACCAGTAAGCTGAGTTAAGAACCAGTAAGCTGAGTTAAGTACCAGTAAGCTGAGTTAAGAACCAGTAAGCTGAGTTAAGTACCAGTAAGCTGAGTTAAGAACCAGTAAGCTGAGTTAAGAACCAGTAAGCGGAGTTAAGTACCAGTAAGCTGAGTTAAGTACCAGTAAGCTGAGTTAAGTACCAGTAAGCTGAGTTAAGTACCAGTAAGCTGAGTTAAGTACCAGTAAGCTGAGTTAAGTACCAGTAAGCTGAGTTAAGAACCAGTAAGCTGAGTTAAGTACCAGTAAGCTGAGTTAAGTACCAGTAAGCTGAGTTAAGTACCAGTAAGCTGAGTTAAGAACCAGTAAGCTGAGTTAAGTACCAGTAAGCTGAGTTAAGTACCAGTAAGCTGAGTTAAGTACCAGTAAGCTGAGTTAAGTACCAGTAAGCTGAGTTAAGTACCAGTAAGCTGAGTTAAGTACCAGTAAGCTGAGTTAAGTACCAGTAAGCTGAGTTAAGTACCAGTAAGCTGAGTTAAGTACCAGTAAGCTGAGTTAAGTACCAGTAAGCTGAGTTAAGTACCAGTAAGCTGAGTTAAGTACCAGTAAGCTGAGTTAAGTACCAGTAAGCTGAGTTAAGTACCAGTAAGCTGAGTTAAGTACCAGTAAGCTGAGTTAAGTACCAGTAAGCTGAGTTAAGTACCAGTAAGCTGAGTTAAGTACCAGTAAGCTGAGTTAAGTACCAGTAAGCTGAGTTAAGTACCAGTAAGCTGAGTTAAGTACCAGTCACAGAACATAGTTTTCCCATGAATACTCAGCGGCGTAGTCAGTAGCCAATAGGAAACTGATTAGCGTTGTCTTTGTACTTGCTCAGTAGTGTTGGTTCCATTCCATGACCTTTACAAAGCACGAAGCCTGATGTATGATACCCTACTTGTTTTTGGCTGGGTGAACTATGGGAGTAATTTTTATTTCAAACTAAGAATAACAAGTGAACTTGAAACCTGGGTCAACTGGTTGGCAATATAAATAGGCATATGGATGGGTCCCAGGGTATGAGTTCATAGACTACTGGATCTGCAACTAACCAACTATAGGCGTATGGATAGGTATATTGATGTTGGACAGCTCTAGTCTCCTCATACATTCTCCATTGCTTCCACATGAACAGCATGTTTCTGCTGAGAGTATCACTTAGAGGTATGTATCTTCACAAATTGGATGATGATCCCCAGAAACCTATCAAAATTGCCCTTATGAACCAGACATTAAAGGTAAAGATAGGTCCCATGGTAGCAGCGTGTAATTTATGATGAAGATAGCTCTTCATGGACTAAACTGCAACAACTATTAGGTGAGGTGGCCTATTCCCTTCCTTGTTGTGTTTACCTTCTCCAACTCATGCAGCAGGTACCAATTTAAAGCTGGGTCAACTGGATGAACGGTCATGTCAGGCAAAAAATCAACATCCAGATTATTTTTCTGTCAGGATGTGATTTTGAACCTGGTATTCTGTAACCCAGTGAGATAGTAAACACGATCACTATGAACTAGACTACTGTGCTCCTTGAACCATAAAATGCAGCCCAATTATTACTGAACCCCCATGGAAGACAACATGTTGCAGTTGACACAAATACCAAACCTGTAGGATTGTGACTGTCTGGTTGAAGTGATGGTGTTCCATGGTACTGGTGCTGTAGATGGAAGCCAAGGGCGAGGCGCTCTGAACCATGAACTGGTTGGTTTTCCCTCTGTGGTCTAAGTCATGGCAAAGACAAGATACAAAAAGTGCTATGCTCTGAAAAAGAAAAATATCAATTTTTTATATTTAGTGAGACCAAGGAATTACTTATTTAAGAAAATGAAACTTCATCTCATAGTATGCAAGCTATATCTCAAAGTCTGTCAACTTAATCTCATAGTATGTCAACTTGATTTCATAGTCTGTAACTTGATCATCTCACAATATGTCATCAATATCTCATAGTATGTCAATTTTATCTTATAGCATGTCATCTTTATCTTATAGTATGCCAACTTTATCTCATTGCATATCAGCTTCATCTTATAGTAGAAGATCTTTTATAAATGTTTATAATCTATGCATTGTACAAAAGAACAGTCTTTTCATGTACAACAAAGTAATCTTACAGGACAAACTGAAAGAAGTATATCTGAAATACAATCTACTGGAGAGTGATAGCTGTGGGTATATTTTGCTGGGAGCAATAAGGATTAAACAAGTAGATTAAACAACCTTACAAAATAATGCAAAATAATCACTGAAGAGCTAAAAGTAAAATTCAACAAACCTCTACCGGAGTGAGATTGTGATTGGCTGTTTCTATTACTGTGAACATTGAGTGAGCCACAGAGAAAGCATGAGTCCAGTTGTGATATGGTACATTTCTGTAATTTTTACGTACAGTCAGAGTGAACCTCATGAGATCCTCAATCTCATACCTACAACAAATTTTGAAATAATAACAGCCATAGTTATATTTTGTTAAACAAAAATTTGGTATTAAAATTAAATAAACACATTTTAAACAGTGAGGTTTTGTAGATAAGATAAAGACATGCCAAACATTATTAGACTGCCATTCAGACTTTGCAGGCCAAAACGTGTCTCTGAGAGGCATTTTATGACAATACTGTGAGCCGGGATTTAGGCTTGGTCAACCAATAACAGCCATAGTCATATTTTGTTAAACAAAAATTTGGTATTAAAATTAAATAAACACACATTTCAAAAAGTGAGGTTTTGTAGACAAAATAAAGACATGCCAAACAATATTAGACTGCCATTGTTTACGAACTTCTGCAGATCAGCAGGATGTTGCCCAAATAATGGAATCTTTTGTACCATGAATTGCCTGAGCTATAATATCATGCCTTTCAACCTAATACATCTGATTTAAGAATAGTTTCTAGGTCACTTTGACTATTCATGGCATGGACAACAAGCTACACCATTAAACCTCCATTAGTCACCTCTTACAGGGTTACTGTTCTTTGCTGCCCTCTGGTCTTGGAAACGCACGAGAAATTAAGACAGTTTTTTGCTGAACAGAGAATTTTGATAGGTCTCACAAAATATAACACAACATTTGGATATTGAAATTAGAAAGGAAAGGTGAAAAAGGTGAAATAATATAAACTAAGTAAATTGATGTATTAATATACATGTTTAAATCAAGAAAATAGTCAAGGAAAAAAATAACACAAAACTTACACAGTTCAAAATCATCACAAGTTTATAATATATTTTTTGTACTCTATGGATTAAAGCTGTGATATTTTAATTTAATTAGTTTTTCTTATATCCTAAGCTTTAAAAAAAAAGACATTTTGAAAAAAATGTTGGATTTGTCTTTCTTTTGCCCTTGTCTTAGAACACCACATTCTATTTGGTCTTAATATAAATCATTTGTATAGGTATCTAAATATGATGTTTGCCATTCCTTTTGTTTCCAATCTTAGTTGTTTTATCACACTCTCATTACTCCAGGTTTTTAATGTGAATGTTTGTCACAATATATCATCCCTGTCATAAATTTTGTGTTATTTAATAACAGCAGTTTTTGCATTTGTAATATTATTATTTTTATAGTTTGTTCTCTGTCCTGTGCATTTTCTTAATAAAGACCTTCTGGTGGCAACATTGATTAAGTCTGTTTTGTAAAAAATAACTTATCTTTTAATGTCAGTCTGCTTTATGAACTAGTAATTTTTAAAGTCAGTCTGCTTTGCAAACTGTTAATTTTTAATTTAAGTCTGCTTTGTGAACTGTTAACTTTTGATGTCAGTCTGGTTTGTGAACTGCACAGCTTATTACTTTGTGCTAACTTATTATAGGCCTATTAATTTTCTGTTAATATCTAATGTTAAACAGTTTTACTGCAACTCCTCCAATTATTGATTGACAATGTTCTGCCATTTTGTTTGCCATATTGTAGGCTGCTATATATGAAGTGATAATAAATTAAACTACCGGTAAACATTATATTAAACATTATTAAACATTATATTAAACTCTGGATCCTATAATATTGTCATGAGCAGATAATAGGACCAGCTTATGTCATTATCATCATCATCAAGTGCCGTCTCCGCAACAAAGGTTGACTGCAACAGACCTCCAACATCCCGTCTCTTGTCTTGATGGTGCCCTCTGCTAGATTGTAACATGTTGATCTTGTGATGTTATTCTCCCACTTGTATCTCTGCCTACTTCTTGCTCGCTTCCCTTTGACATTACCCTCGAGTAAGGTCTTCATTAAGGTGTCATGCCTTTTAATGTACCCAAAATATTTTTATTTGCCTGATCTTTATTTCTCTTAATAATTCTTTCTTCATATTAAGTGTCTTTAGCACCTCTTTGTTTATTTTCTTCTACTTCCATGAAGTTCTCCCTATTCTTCTATACACCCACATCTCAAAAGCATCAATTCTGTCTTCTAATATGTACAAATAAGCTATTGTCACGAGTGGATAATAGATCAGCTAATGTACAAGTAAGCTATTGTCACGAGTAGATAATAGATCAGCTAATGTACAAGTAAGCTATTGTCATGAGTAGATAATAGATCAGCTAATGTACAAATATGCTCACATTACAACTATCTGACAATAAGAAAGAAGTAGCAAGCTGACTAAAAACTACAAAGCTTGTCATAAAAAGTGAATACAAAGTGTTGCATAATGATCTGTCAGTTGCAGCATGTAAAATAAATTACTACAAAATCTATTGCTGCAATATTAATTTTGTGCAGGCTCCCTAGAAGCAGTTTAGTTGCAGTAGTGAGATAATATGTATGATTGCTTTAAAATTTTAACTTTTTACTATCCCAACTAATATGTGTGATAGGGTCTATCTTTATTGGTTACTAGATCCCTAGAAAACATCAGATTTAACCACACTATGCTATGAAATATAACAAGTTAGTAGATATAGCCTAACTATCCCCTAAAACTCCCGGTTGGTATGGGCTCGACCACTTTAAGGGGTGGTATCATTTACAACAGGTTACTAAGAGGAGATAATCAGAGCAGACGAATAAGTTTTACAGGGGAGGTGTCACATTGGCGATTGTTATGTGAAATTTATTGTATCTGTACCAAAGTAACAAAAGGTTGCATACAACAATCGATGAACATCGGGTATGTTTAAATGGGAGGTAACCATTACTGAAACATTAGGTACTTTTAAAGGAGACGTTATCTTTGTCCAAGGTAATGGGAGGGGGGGGGGGGCATTGCAAATATTAAGTTTGGTGAATTTTGGTGGCTTCAGGATCAAGGGTTAGTTTGAAAGGTATGATGTTAGATTTTGCTGGACTTATGGGAAAGTGTGTGTCTTCAGGATTGGGGATTAGTTTGAAGGGGATGATGTCAGCTTCTGCTGGGTTTGTGGGGAAGTATTACAAAGGTGACCAATACTGTGCACAATTTTGCAGAATAGTAATGAGTGGGTCTGACTGTTGAGTTAATATTTCTATTCTACCTCACATAGCCACCATTATTTGATGGTTCCCCACCTCTCACACCAAAATTTATTGTGTGAAAAATTATCTCACCTTTAATAGTATCTGCAATTTAAACTTTCAAACATGTGAATGTTGAAACTTTCCCTGCAGTCATTAAAGATTACTTCGCCTTCAAGATCTCTCACCTTATTTTATTATTAGAGCTACCACCCCTTAGTGAATGATATAGTATTAAAACAGGTCCACCAATTCAAATATCTAGGTACAATTATTACAGCAGATGGAAGAAGTTCAACAGAAATAAGATGCAGAATAGGACAGGCAAAAACAACATTCAGAAAAATGAAAAATATACTGTGTAATATGACCTTGTCATTAGAGGTGAGAAAGAGAGTTCTGCAGTGCTATATAACCCCTATACTAACATATGGGTGCGAGTCTTGGACAATAAACAAACTGGAAAGTGGGAGATTGGAGGCAACAGAGATGTCGTTCTACAGAAGAATGCTGAGAATACCATGGACTGCCAGAAAAACTAATGTAGAGGTGTTAAAAGAGTTAAATGCGAAACGGATCTTAATCAAGAATATAAGAAAAAGACAATCTTCTTTTTTTGGCCACTTCATGAGACAGGCAGGTTTAGAAAACATAATCACAACAGGCAAGATTGAAGGCACCAGAGACAGAGGGCGACAACGTGAGAAAATATTAGACAGTTTGACAACCTGGCACGGCAAAGAAACAACAATGACTTTGATACATAATACTGTGGATAGAGAGCTGTGGAGAGCCATGACCGCCTATGCCCCCCGGCATGGCACCTGATGATGATGATGATGACCACCCCTTAGAGCAGCTGAGTCTGTCAACTGGGAACTGTAGGGAATAGCACCCAAGTTAGTAAGCTTGTTTCACTTCCTCTATTTCATATGAACACATTGAGGTATTTAAGAGCTGATACATGCTGGATGTATTTATCATAGCAGAAAATGTGTTTTTACTTCAGGGAGTCTCTAATGAGGTAATTGTCTAACAAAAATTGTAGTGTCTGCTCATCTTGTCCTAAGTTGCATGTTGCTAGCGCTAGTGCAGATGATTCAATTAGTGGCAATAAAAACTATGACTGTATTTTTGTCACTGATTACTAATATAACCAATAATAGCAAATATAAAGTAATGCCAATGAAAAATAACAAAATAAAGGAACAAGGACTTTTCCCCATTACGGTCCAATAAGGACCTTTATGAAGAAATAACTATGAACTAGAAATAAACACAATCAATACAATAGGATGGTCTCACAGTCGCATCCCATTGCATTTAAAGAGAAAAGGCGCAATCATGTTTAGATATATGCAGTAGCAGTGCTTGTTTGAATTTTATGACCAATCGATAGACAAAAATCAAACTGGGTAAGTGGAATGCTACAAAGAAAGGAGTCATGATTGTTCAATCTGATTAAGTGAATGCTTCACGTCAATGATGCTAACTGTACACACAGAGATATACAAACACACACAAAAGTGGATTTATTTTTTTGGTGGGCATATAGGGAAGTGTTACAGAGGAGGTCAATATTGTGCAATATCTTGCAGAATTGTGCTAAATGGATCTGACTGTGAGCTTCTATTTCTATTGTTGGTGTTAATTATATTTCTATTGTTGTTTTATTGTTGTTTTGTGTTGTGATAAGAAGTATACTGGTGACACCAGCAGTGGTTTGGACAACAGATTTGATGAACATTTAAGTGATATCACTGATCATGATTCCCCATGTCTGTTCATTCAACAGTCCTTTATATTACGGTAGTTCAGATGCTTCAGTGACTGGTTTGTTACATTACTACTTTGGTGAGAGTGAGCGCTGTTCCTTGAAATATTGACTAAATTCCCATCTTGGTGTATTCCAAGTATATGTGCATGTTCATGAATATATATATATAAACAGTTTTGTTTTCATAAAATTGTATTAAGCCCAGCCTCCCATTCCCCCTGCTAACTACTGATCCACTCCCCTTTCCCCTAATTTTTGACATTGTATTTAGTAAGTCTCCATCTCCATATGTTTGTGTGTAATCGTATATGTCATGTATTTTTTGTGTGTGTTTGTATACGTCTGTGTGTCCAGTTAGCATCATTGATGTCCAGCTCAGATTTGACACCTATTATTAATTTTCCTGTAGTATTCCACATGCCTAGTTTGATTTTTGTTTATTGATGGTGCATAAAATTCAAATTAACACTGCTATTGCTTATAATTTAACATTATTGCACCTATTCAAATACAATAAGATGCAGTGGTGAGACCATCATATTGTATTGATATTATTGTTTGTGTTTATTTATAATTCATAGTTATTTTTTAAAAAGGTCTCTATTGGACCATAACATAGAAAATGTTTTTGTACCTTTGCTTTTTGCTATTTTCTATTGGCAGTACTTTATTTTTCCTATTTACTAGTAATATTAATAATCAGTGACAATAATACATTATAACAGTTGTTATCACTTCCTATTTTTATTACTGTAACACTCTCCACCTTGTTGGATCACCTCTGACAGTTTGGTTATTATTTACACTTCAATTAGTGATAACATTAGTGATACTATAAGTGTAAGAACTGTTACCGGAGTTTGATATGACCTGGTTTGTATAACTGACATAAGTGACAGACAAATACCTGGAAGTGAGGCAGAGATGTGTACTATCCCTCCTATTGTTTATAATATACATAGATCACATCTGCAAAGTAGCAAAGACAATGGAAGAAAACAATGTGAAGGACAACTTACATGAATTTCTATTTGCAGATGACCAAGCACTAGTAGCATCATCAGAAGAGTAACTACAAAGACAAATAGATTACATCAAACATGCCAAACCTTTAACATAAAGATAAATATAGAAAAGACTGAAGTAATGAAGATAGGAAAAACAGAAAGAAACACCAATATATATACCGGTATATAAATATATTGGAAACAACAGGATTAAACAAATGACATAATTCACATACCTAGGAAGCAATGTAACAACAGACAGCAAGAGCAGTAAAGAAATACACAATAGATGTAGTAAAGCATACTAAGCCCTAGGGCAAATGACACCAATCTTCAGAAACAAAAATGTAGATTTAAACACTAAAATAACACCATTCAAAACAATTACTATGCTAAAGCTGTGCTACTAATGCCAAACATGGACAATGACAGCACAAGACAAACGTAAACTTGTGACAGTTGAAATGGCATGCTTACATAGAATCCTAGGAAGACTCAGCAGACATGAGGGCCATCTCCACTCTTCTACCCCTGGCACTGAACGGCAATAAAGGGTTTAGAGAATAGATAGATAGCTGTGCTACTAATGTCAAACATGGACAACTACATCACAAGACAAATGCACACTTGTGACACTTGAAATGGCATGTTTGCACAGAATCCTAAGAATATCACTAATAGACAGAATGAGGAATGAGGATATTAGACAAAGAACAGGCACCACCCCAATCTTGGAACATATTAAGAGACAACAGATCAAATGGTTTGCACAAATCAGCAGACTACCATCAGACCATAGAAAGCTATGCTGTTCAGATACAGTGAATGCAGACCTAGAGGATTGCTATGAGAATGATGGACCCCCAAGATAAAAGAGGCACAAAATTCCATAATATACTCAGCACACACGAGGACCATCTCCAGAAAATTCTTCTACTCCTGAAGCTGAAAGGCAACAAAGGTTTTAGTGAATAGATAGATTGATAGATAGACATCCACTTCAACCGCAAGCATAATTATCTGGCAGGATTAAGTTTAATTACTTTATCACTTCTTCTTCTTCTGCTTTCATTCTCAAACTCCAGAAGATTAGCAGGATGTAGTCCGGAGAACTGAATGTGTTGTGTCATGGTTTACAGCATTGTTGCGATATCTGCACCTTTTGGCCTGACACATCTGACTTCAGCATGACTTTTGGTCACTGACCCTATATGGGATGGGACAGCCAACTCCATCCCATAGCCTCCTTAGTCGCCTCTTATGACATGCATGGAAAGCAAACAGTGTTGCTATTCTTTGCTCCCCTTTCGGACTCGGCAACACACAGGCGAATTTATCACTCACTGTCAATTGAAATGGTGGTCACATTTTTCTGGAATCAGTATGGGATTTAAAAGTTTGAAAAAAAAGAGTACTGAATTGACTTCATTGTACTTGAGTTTACCCATATCTCATACATTCCTGTCAACAAAGTGGAACAATGTCTATTGGGTATACCATTTATAGTATACAATTCCACAGCTTCAAGCAATAATTCTCAGGGATATTAGAAAAATCCACTTTGTAAACAAGATGTCTCAAGCTGGATTTGAAGAATGTCTTCTATCAGGAAGAGATAGAGAAATAAGAATCTGTCAGATTGTTTTAAATCAATCAATCAATCAATCAATCAATCAATCAATCAATCGCCATGCAGAGTGGATTAGGTGGTCATGTTTCTCCACAGCTCTCTGTCTCTTGTGTTGTTAATAAGTTCAGTTGGTGACATATTTTTGTGTCACAGTGACAACCCATCCAGAAATGTCTCTCTTCATCTTTCTCTGTCCCTTCTCCACTTGATCTTTCCAGTTGTCTATATAAATCTTTAATGATGTCCATTGCTTTGTACATGTGTGACAGTTGACAGAAGTGAAACACCACAAATTTGTGTGGATTGGCCACGTGATGATGTCAATTTCAATTTCAAAACTATCTTACAGAAAACAGTGGAGGATTGAAGAAGAAGAGGAGGTCAAAAGAAAGTATGATTGATATTAAAGATTGAGCAGCATTATCCTTAATTAAACAAGAAGCTGAGAACAGGGCGGCATGGCAGAATTTTTGTGTTGATATTTCCAGAATGGCACCCCTAAGACCCTGAAGGGTTATGGGTTTGATGATGATGATGATGGGAGAGTTTGACACTTCCAGCAGACATGGAGAGTTTGACACTTCCAGCAGACATGGAGAGAAAAATACAGACTTTTGGAAACATAAATGTTACTTATGAGTATTGCATCCATTATACAGAACATAAAAACGAACATATCTGTGAGAAACAAAATAAATGCCCTGAAGATAAACAAGACCATCTCCAGGCATTGGTGAAACATCACAAACTTATTGTGAGATTTAGCCATGTGATGGGTAGGATTCTCTTTCCAAAACTAAAAACTATCCTGCAGGGAACAGTTGACAGTGGTAGAGTTGAAAAATAGAAAGTATGAATTGATATTATTAAATAGACTGGACATGATTAATATTCATTGACATGGCAGAATATTTCTGCTGATGCCTCCAAATTGGTTCTCTTTGTCCCTGAAGGGTTTAATGATAATAAAATGTAGACCTATATCATCTACTTCTACGTAACATGTCTTTTGAGAACGTTTTTCTCAATACCACTCTGTAAACCTCTCAGTTCTGTGCATACTGCCCTGCTTCTTCCTATAGCAGAACTGGAAGTGCATTCATTCTTTTCTAAAATGAGTTTAGATCTATCTATCTGTCCATCCGTCCGTCCAAACTTTTGTTAATGAGGACACTGATTTATCATTATTTATGGTTAATAAGGGCACTCATTAATTAATTTTGATTTTTTATTTATGAGGGCACTGTCTTTGAATTATCATTCTATCTATCTATCTTTCCTTCCTCTTTTACCCTTTACAGGTGTCGAGGGAGATACAATGTTCTTGTTCTCGCTTTTCTGGCAGCTTCAGATAATGACATTTGGTGTTCGTATAATGTCTCTTTGATGTTGTCGATCCAGCGTACTCTAGGTCTACCTCTGGCTCTTCTTTCTGCTTCTTCTCTCTTCATATATGATTTATAAACTAATGAATCACACAGCATTCTTTCCAGATGACCGAACCATTGTATCTGTTGGTTTTGTATGTATTCTAGAATTGATATGACACCCACTCTTTCTCTTATGACCTCGTTTCTAATTCTGTGTCTTCTGGTCACTCCTGTGGCTTTTCTTAGAAATCTCTGTTGTAACCAGTTGTCTCTTATGTTTTGTTGTTAAGCACCATGTTTGACATTGGTAGCACAGAGTTGGAATGAAGATACTTTGGATAAGATGTTTCTTTGTTGTCCTGAATTATTATTATTTATGGCTAATGAGCGCACTCTCATTTATTAATTTTTATGTTTGATTTATGAGGACACTGCCACTGAATTATTACTACCAGTATCTATGGTTATTGAGGGCACTCTGATTTATCTTTAGTTAATGAGGGCACTTTGATTTATCTTTAGTTAATGAGGGCACTTTGATTTATCTTTAGTTAATGAGGGCACTTTGATTTATCTTTAGTTAATGAGGGCACTTTGATTTATCTTTAGTTAATGAGGGCACTTTGATTTATCTTTAGTTAATGAGGGCACTTTGATTTATCGTAATTTATGGTTAATGATGATACTTTCTCTGATTTATCTTTATTTATGGTTTATTATGGCACTCTCACTGATTTATTTTTGATGTATTAGGAAACTTGATTTATATTTAGTTACAGTTAATGAGAACATTCCCACTCATGTATTTTTAGTTATGTTTAATGAGGGCACTCTCACTGATTTATCTTTATTTTTGATCAATGAGGTACTCATACCAACTTATTTTTGATTAATGAGGTACTCAAACAAATTTATTTTTGATTAATGAGGTACTCATACCAACTTATTTTTGATTAATGAGGTACTCAAACAAATTTATTTTTGATTAATGAGGTACTCATACCAACTTATTTTTGATTAATGCGGACACTCTCACTGATTTATCATTTTCACAGGCTACAACACAAGCCTTGTAATTGCTATTCCTTCATTTACATTTGATTTGGGTTACACAAAAGCTAAATATTTACTGAAACTAAATCCTCATATACTCTTTGTTATTACTTTCATTAATACAATCTTTACTTTTAAGGGAATTTGTTACAGGTGGTGGAAATATAGACCAATTTTCCATAGCAGTTGCCACAACTTGATACAGGTGGTGGAAATAGAGACCAATTTGCTATAGTAGTTGCTACGAAGTGTGACAGGTGGTGGAAATAGAGACCAATTTGCTATAGTAGTTGCTACGAATTGTGACAGGCGGTGGAAATAGAGACCAATTTGCCATAGTAGTTGCTACGAAGTGTGACAGGTGGTGGAAATAGAGACCAATTTGCTATAGTAGTTGCTACGAAGTGTGACAGGTGGTGGAAATAGAGACCAATTTGCCATAGTAGTTGCTACGACTTGTTACAGGCGGTGGAATGCAGAGGCCAACTGACATAGCAGTTGCTACAACTTGTACATGTACTGTATTTTAATATATCACCAAAAGACAATAATCCAGTCTCGACCGTAGTTTGAACCTGAGACCACATGATTATGAAACTGACAATTTTTGCAATTCGACCAAACTCTCCACTCCTTGCTATGCTTGCATTAAAACAGAAAATTCTATAAATGCATTCAAACTGGAAGCTCATGTGCTTTTGTCCTGGTCCTACCAAAATAGTAAAAACTACAAAATCTTTCTACAAGATCATGCATTGTTGTCCTGGCCATAAGTAAAACTACAAAATTCAAGCTACAAGCTTATATATTTTTGCCCTTTTCATACTAAAATACTAAAAACTACAAATTCCACTCAAACTACATGACTGTGTACCTTTTCTCATTTTGGCTATTACTGCACAGGCCAATCAAAAAATAGAAATTTAAAGAAACAAATGTTATTATTAGGAATTGTTTTTTCCAAAGCAAAGCAAAGTGTAAATGTTATAAAATAAAAAATTAGAAGCTTGATGTTTGAGAAAAGAGTTACAGAATAATGTAGAATTTATAGAGGCAATTATGTTGTTGAAGATGTATGTTTGAATGGGATAAAAATAGAGAGAAGAGCAAAATTTGACGGGATATATGTGTGAGCCAAATATTGACACCAGTCACAACAAAATATACAGCTGGTTCGGTAATAAAAATGTGTGTATTACATTCACAGGATATAGAATGACACGTAATTACTTTTACGGGCTTTTGACAACAAATATTACATACAATTATTGCACAACCATTACTCAGAACATACAACCACATATAATGTGAGAAACATAATAAAAGCTTTTCAATGTCAAAAGGAATTTTTCCTGGCAGTGGTGATATGTAGCAGAGTTGTGCTCATTGGTCATGTGATGAGACATGGATTGGTCATGTGATGAGACAAGGATTGGTCATGTGATAAGACATGGATTGGTCATGTGATGAGATAAGGATTGGTCATGTGATGAGACATGGATTGGTCATGTGATGAGACATGGATTGGTCATGTGATGAGACATGGATTGTCATGAGACATGGATTGGTCATGTGATGAGACATGGATTGGTCATGTGATGAGAGATGGATTGGTCATGTGATGAGACAAGGATTGGTCATGTGATGAGACAAGGATTGGTCATGTGATGAGACATGGATTGGTCATGTGATGACGCATGGATTGGTCGTGTGATGAGGCATGGATTGGTCATGTGATGAGACAAGGATTGGTCATGTGATGAGACATGGATTGGTCATGTGATGAGACATGGATTGGTCATGTGATGAAACATGATTCCCTTTCTAAAACTATATTACAGGGAGAAATAGAAGAATAAGAGGACAAGTATGAATGTACAATATTAAAGACTAGACAGGATTAAGATTTTTCACATTTAAACATTGAACTGAGAACAAAGAGACAGTGGGATTTTTGTGTTGATGTTTCCAGAATGACAATAGTATGACTCTGAAGGGTTATGGATGTAATGTACTGTAAAAATCTCTTAGATCAATATTGAATGAATGCCATTTTTCTATTTTCTTAGTGCACTCCAATTTTGTTTGTTTATTTTGCGTTCACTCCATTGTAATCAGCACGGATATTCGTGTGATTTCTGCCAGGAGCGTAGTTACATTGTGCCACCGTTATGCGCAGTGTAGGCCCAGCATATCCAATTTTGGCATGCCTTTACATTTCGGGTGGACCACCATAGCCTGTGACAGCCTTCCTATCTGTCGCCAGGCAGCGAATGTGTACTGACTCTATGCCGAGACGGTTTCTCCTTCACATCTATCTTGCACGAGGTGTTTTGTTGCTAGTGAACTTGTCTCGTGTAATTAGTATTGTATATAGTAATCTCATATTGAGCCCATGCCCATCGGGTACTGAACCTTTTCTCATCCTCAAGCCTGGTTCTGGTTTAGAAAGAACTCAATGGAAGAGCTGAGCTCGGACTTGTTTGCACTCTTAGTCGAAGTGTCGTTCACCAACATTGTGAACCGCTCGTCCAAGTCTGAACACATATTTAGGAGGGTCAAGGACTAGCATTCTGCTCTAGAGCTGAACAGTGGTGGTCACCTTGGACATCTGTGCATGTACCCATCAGGTACTGAACCTTTTCTCTCCATGAGCATGATTCCGAAATAGGAAAAACTCGACAGTAGAGTTGGGCCTGGACTGGGGTCGCTGGTAACTAGAATCTTGTCTTGAGTAAACAATACTTTAGTTCCGATTTCCATGAAACGTTTTCCGTTCCTTTGCACACGACACTGCCCCCTAGCGCCGTGCTTTCCTCTCAGTGTACTCATTGCAGTATTATGTTGATTAACGCACCAATTCTTTATAGTCATAACATCTGTCCACTTCATGACAACTGCACTGATCGCCCCTTTAATGCTTCTACCGAACTGACTAGCTTCACTGTGTGTTGTCAGTACTGCTGCATGTGTTGGCGCAGAGGTGTCGGAGATATTGCCTGTCTTTTTGCAGTCAAATCTCTTTCCATCTGCTACCTCCACATTCAAGGACACGATCCCCAAAAGATTTAGCCAGAATCAGCACAAGCCGCTGTATTTCTGTTTTCAGGGTGCGCATGAGGAGGCACTCTTGGGATCTTGGTTATGTGCTAACCCTGGGTCTGCCGAGAGCAGTATGTTCCCTTTGCATCCCAGTGCATTCCAATGAAAAGCTCAGCATCTACCACAGCTATCCATTTTGTAGGAAACTTTTAAAGCAGTTATCTGCCCTTAGATTGTTCCTTTTATTGTAATTATTTGACATAAATAGTGTTGTTAGTCCCATTTATAACTCATTTAGTTATCACTAACAATATTTTACTGATTTTCTTGACTTTCTCCCCCAATAACAGAAGCAATGATACACTGTGCATTAACGGTGAATGAAAACAATATTATTGTACAAGGGATGGTCAAAAAATGTTTCACTTTACTAAGAAATTGTAAAGACAGGCGGGATCGCTGTGTATTATTTTAAAGAAGCACTATTTGCTGACAATTCACGCGTGTTCATGGCTCATGCAGTGTGGAGTGTGAAAGAGAAATTGGTGGGAAACTAGTTCAGTTGTGTATGAAGCAATGTCATGGATAACATGGAGTCTCATTGCGTAATAAAATTTCTACACTTGCAAATATGGGAATACCACCAGTGCTATGATGCTTGTTCCTAGTCAAGATCAAGAGTGGAATTCCACAACCGATCATCCACATTGTACTTGCAATACAATTGGACATATTAGTGGTGTCTAAAATTTCAACAGTAGCTGAAAAGCAATGGAGAGAAAGTTTTGGGGTGGGGGGTTCAACACCTCCCCCTCCCCTCTTTCTAGGAAATCAGAACATGAATTTTAGTACTAGAACTTTAGTTAAAATCTTTTTCTCCAATGATTTTTCACAAACACATTATAAAAATCGAAAGCAAAATAATAAATTACATACAAAAATGTGCCAATGCTGATTTCTTTTTTTTGGGGGGGATAAATTTCTTCCCCCATATTTGCTGAAGATGTATCCTCAGTTTAATTGAATCAACTCAAAATATGCCCACACTGACCTTTAGTATTTATCTTAGTTGAATATACCCACACTGGCCTTTAGTATTTATCTTAGTTGAATATGCCCACACTGACATTTAGTATTTATCTTAGTTGAATATGCCCACACTGACATTTAGTATTATCTTAGTTGAATATGCCCATACTGACCTTTAGTATTTATCTTAGTTGAATATACCCACACTGACATTTAGTATTTATCTATAATAAAGTAGTTTTTATACTGAATTTTGAATAAATATACAGAACTTAAAGAGATTTTTTTACTAAAATAATGAAGGATCCTTTTTAAAGTAGATAGGAATGGCCATAATTCTGTGATATAATGATGATTAATAGTGATAACTCCTATTGAGGCCAACTTCTTGAAGGAGGCTTAATTCAGACAAAAGAGACTGAAAACTAAGACTGGCCATGCCCTTCTACTATAATCAAGCAGGAGCACAGTCTGATTTAGCAAGTAAAGGTTCTGAAAACTGAGGAAATCAACAAAGAGAAGTACCACAGCAATCATGATTTCACACATACATGCAATGGTTGAACATAAGGAGACAGCAATCATGATTTCACACATACATGCAATGGCTGAAAATAAGGAGAAAAAAAATCATGATAATGAGAAGAAAGAGATAGAAGATAACAAATACTTACTTGAGATTTGAGAAGAGCTTCTTGAACATATACAAACAGTAAAGAGGCTTTTCATCATCCATCACAGACCATGGTGAAAAATCATAACTGTAAGAGAAACATTAGAATCACTAGTAAATCTGCAAGCTTACTCTCGTTAACATCATCATCCGTGCTGCCTGTAACACAACATAACTATTATGACTATTAAAATAACCCTTTTCAGTCTTTCTTTTGTCCATGACCGTAGACTGACAAAGTCATCAATGTAAATCATATCTGATATTGTCTGGAAGGGCAGTAGCTGCTATTGGCAACTTCTCATCTGTCTTTTTATATTTACTAAAGTTTTGACTCACTGAACAGTGCTTTTGACATAATGAGTAATGTTGAGACTATTGAAGTAATATTTGAACATAATGAGTAATGCTGAGATTAATGAAGTAATATTTGGACATGATGAGTAACGTTGAGACTAATTAAATAATATTTGGACATAATTAGTAATGTTGAGACTAATTACATAATATTTGGACATAATGAGGAATGTTGAGATTAATTAAATAATATTTGGAGATAATGAATAATGTTGAGACTAATTAAATAATATTTAGACATAATGAGTAATGTTGAGACTAATTAAATAATATTTGGACATAATGAGTAATGTTAAGATTAATTAAATAACTTTTGGACATAATGAATAATGTTGAGACTAATTGAATAATATTTGGAGATAATGAGTAATGTTGAGACTAATTCAATAATATTTGGACATAATGAGGAATGTTGAGATTAATTAAATAATATTTGGACATAATGAGTAATGTTGAGACTAATTAAATAATATTTGAAGATAATGAGTAATGTTGAGTCTTTGCCTTCCTAATTCTCCAACCGAAGGCATACTCTGATATGGATTTCATGAATGAACTATATTGCAGTCACCAGCCCTGAGACATGTATGTTTCTTGTATCCCATAGAGCTTGTATGTTGAGACTAATTGCATTGTATTTGGACATACTGAATCATGTTGAGACTAATTGCATCATATTTGGACATACTGAATCATGTTGAGACTAATTGCATCATATTTGGACATACTGAATAATGTTGAGACTAATTGCATCATATTTGGATATAATTGAATAATATTGAGACAAATGAAGTAGTATTTAGACATACTAAATCATGTTGAAACTAATTAAGTCATATTTAGACATATTAAGTTCCTCGAAGATGGATGTTTCGGACCATTGGTGCAAATAAAACGACAACACAGCGCATTTCCATTCTCTGGACTACATCTTACTGGAAATCTAGTTTGACCATTGTCCTGTTATAAGAGAGATCCAGCGGGAGTTTGAGAATGAACGCTGAAGAAGCAGAAGACATATTAAGTAATGGAACTAACTAAAATATTTGTGTACTACTGAATAAATATTGATTTACTGAGTAACATAAATAAATAAATAATGTTAGTACTTAGTGAGTAATGCTTAATTAATAATGTTAGTACTGTTATATTCGGACTTACCGAGTAATATTTGGTATTTGAGGTGGTATAGGTTTCCGTTTGAGTTCATTCAGTTCCTCTGATGTAGCTTGACTGTGGTATGACAGCACATCCAATGCCACCCTGTACTTCTGTTCCGATCGCCGGATTTTCTCATAAAGCTATAAAAGGCAGAAAATATCAAACATTAGATGCAAACTTAGGCTTTATTGAGTCAATCATACCAAATTCCATATAAACAATGTGTTTGTGTATGTACATGTTGTGTGTTGCAATTCTTTCTTGTTTCTTCCTTTAATAAAGTGTAAGTAAGATAATTTTAAATTAACCAGCAATCCAATGAGAGAGGACACAAACCAAGAATTGTATCAAGTTTTATAAGAAGATGCTGGAATTGCATTTGTTGTGTACTTCTTTTTCTTCACTCTCCAGTCAAAGTCAGACACTGATATGACTTTCATAAATAAACTGTGCTGTAGTCACCAGTCCGGGGACAGGGCCGTAGAACTTGTCCAGCAGCTGTTTCAAATGTTCACAGTTTTATTCTTGTGGTGTCGTACAGTGGGCAGTTTTGTAAAATATGTTTTGTTTTCTGGAGACTGTCCACAGGAGCATGTATCAGTGTCACTTAGAATAGATGAAAAAAATACTTTCTAAAAAAACCATCATATAGAAAGCAAAGGTAAAAATAAAAGTAGGTCACCAAAAGACACAATGCAGAAAAGTCAACAAAGAAAACTCAATATTGAACATAAGCAATTCACAAGAACTACAGTTACTTGAAAGAGTCATTCAGCATGGAAAGAAATGACTAATGCCCTATGTGCCATCTTTGACCCAGAAGTAAATAATTATAATTTGGTTTAAGATAAAAGTCATTTCAATGACATGAAGAAACTGCTAATATCCAAACAAATCATAAGCACACTAAAAATGATAACTATAAGGTGCAACATCTGCTCGACAATAATATATGATTCAGAAACAAATATCTAGAAGACAGAATTGATGCTTTTGGGATGTGGATATGTAGAAGAATATGAAGAAAGTCATGGAAAGAGAATAAAAAAGAGGTTCTGAGGATACTGAACAAGAAAAAAGAACCATTAAAGCAAATAAAAAGCATAACAACAAAATTGTTGACATATAAAAAGAGATGAGACTTTTTTGTAGACCTTACTTGAAGGTAGCCAACCATTGAAGACCTTACTTGAAGGTAGTCAACCATTGAAGACCTTACTTGAAGGTAGTCAACCATTGAAGACCTTACTTGAAGGTAGCCAACTATTGAAGACCTTACTTGAAGGTAGTCAACTATTGAAGACCTTACTTGAAGGTAGTCAACCATTGAAGACCTTACTTGAAGGTAGCCAACTATTGAAGACCTTACTTGAAGGTAGTCAACCATTGAAGACTTTACTTGAAGGTAGTCAACCATTGAAGACCTTACTTGAAGGTAGTCAACCATTGAAGACCTTACTTGATGGTAGTCAACCATTGAAGACCTTACTTGAAGGTAGTCAACTATTGAAGACCTTACTTGAAGGTAGCCAACCATTGAAGACCTTAATTGAAGGTGGTCAACTATTGAAGACCTTACTTGAAGAAGCCAACCATTGAAGACCTTACTTGAAGGTAGCCAACCTTGCAGTTCTGTGTAATCTGAAGTCTTGGAGTATGTGTTCAGGTGTCTGTATTCCTGTTCCACATGAACGTTCATTAGTGTGGGCCACCCTGATCTGGTACATGTGGCCCTGTAGTCTGCAGTGACCAAAAGTCAAAAGATGATGGTCTGTTTTGCTATGAAGTTGATGTATGGGATCTAGTTTCTGATCAATGTCCATATCTTTCTTTGACTGTGATGTATAAAATATTCAGTATAATAATTCAAATTACTTACTTTAGTGTGGTGCAGTACTAGCCCACAGTAGATATTTCAAATTACTTACTTTAGCATGGTGCAGTACTAGCCCACAGTAGATATTTCAAATTACTTACTTTAGCATGGTGCAGTACTAGCCCACAGAAGATATTTCAAATTACTTACTTTAGCGTGGTGCAGTGCTAGCCCACAGTGATATTTCAAATTACTTACTTTAGCATGGTGCAGTACTAGCCCACAGAAGATATTTCAAATTACTTACTTTAGCGTAGTGCAGTGCTAGCCCACAGTAGATATTTCAAATTACTTACTTTAGCATGGTGCAGTGCCAGCCCACAGTAGATATTTCAAATTACTTACTTTAGCATGGTGCAGTGCTAGCCACAGTAGATATTTCAAATTACTTACTTTAGCGTGGTGCAGTGCTAGCCCACAGTAGATTGCAAATGTCTCAAATGCCTCTTCATCAGCTTTGGTAAAAGTGCCATTCAGCTTGTTGACCATCTGAACAACTCCAATTACACTGTCCAAAAACACAGTCACATATTAGAGATAATCTTTTATAGGTATATTTAAAATACATATCAAGAGCAGGAGAAAATTAAAAAGGCGTATAGGATTGACTTTATTGCATTCATGTTATTACATATATACTCTATATTTCTCAACAAAGCTGCCTGCCAAGAAAACCACACATAGCACTTAAGTTCATAGCTTTAAGCAAAAGATCCCTAGGGATCTCCATAGCTTTAAGCAATAATCCCTACGGATCTCTTAAGAAAATACACCTTATAAACTAGATGGCACGAACGAATTTCAAACCTGCTACCTCTTGAGCACAAAGTGAATGGCTTAACCACTATGCTAGGAAGATCCTCAGGAAAATAAATAGATAAAAATAAGATTAAAGACATTCAGATAATTTATAGCTTTGTGAACTATATAATTTATAACTTGATATAATAATGCCTTAAAGTTAAGTTACGCATGAAAATGTGCTTATTTAATTCCTGCGTTATGTGCTATCATATGGATGTGAGAGCTGGAAGAAATCTTCAGAAAAGAAATTACTGAGTTTCGAGAACAAATGTCTTCGTAGGATAACTAACACCCATTGGGGTGAATTCAAATCGAATGATAAAATCAGAGAAGAGACACATCAAAATTTCATCACAGATGTTATCAGAAAATGCTGTTGGTCCTACATCGGGCATGTCCTATGCGCAGGCATCAACAGAATACACCACCAATCTCTTTAATGGATACCTACAGGTAAAAGAGCCAGGGGTAGACCAAAATAAACACTCAGAAGAACAATACTTAGAGAAAGTAAAACGATTAATATCCATACTATTCAGGAACTGCACAGAATAGCTTTGAACAGACAGAATTGGAGAGATCTGACCTCTGCCCTATGTGCTAACTTCAGCGCAAAAGGAAAATGAATGAATGAAAGTTAAGTTGTCCAGTACAGTCTCTAATAGCCATTCAGTATTTATATTATGTATTCAGACATTCACCCTTGTAGCGACCATGGCCTGGATTTCTAGTTCAGGGAGCAAAGAATATGGGCACTGTCTTTCTAGTCATGTTGTAGGAGGCAACTAAGGAAAGTTGGGGGATAGGCTGACAACCTGTCACCCATGAAAAAATTATTATCACTGTATGGCTTGTCTCAATTTCTTACTTTTGTTTTCTGTTTTACTTATTCACTCACTGCCTAATGGTTTAGCACGGGAGTGCTTAGGCTATGGGGGTAAACCCCTACAGAAAATCAGGAGGGGAGTCCCTAAGGCAATATATATTGTATTAAACCATCTTATGCTGCAGTTCTGCTTGTTTCCAAGTTTATTAGCATTGCCTTTCCCATGGAACCATGCAACAGAGTCGAGAGGGGGGTTAGTGCAAATGGGCAAGGCACTTTTTCCATTGAACTTGCACAGCAAACAGTTGTGTGTGAAACACAGAGACTACATGTCTCGCCAATTTACACCGACCTACTTCCTGACCATCTGTAAAGACACAAAGAGCCATTATTTCTAGCGCCCAATTAGTTTGTGCCTGTCAAGTAAGGGTCCACAATAGCTTTTCAATTTCTGCTGCTTTCTGTTAAAGCTTGTTGCATGAAGAATTAAGAAATTAGTAATTAGTTGTTTGCTGAACTGACATCATGGCACTCTGAGCACATATATATGTACACTGACAATCCTAGTGATTTTGGTTTTAAACTCTCTGAACACTTTCATCCCACCAAAGATGGATGTGTCGGACAATTGGTGCAAATAAAATGGCAACACAATGCATTTTCATTCTCTGAACTACATCCTACTGGAAATATTGTAGGACCATTGTCCTGCTATAAGAGAGAACCAGCGGGAGTTTAAGAATGAACGCTGAAGAAGAAGAAAAAGAAGACTTTCATAATATTATAATAATAGATAATAATACTAATTGTAGTTTTCTTGTCAGCGAGAAAATATACGCTGTACAAGCTAATTAACAGAAAATTCTGACTTTTTAATGCCTGTAAAACTTTAACTCTAAACTTTATCCAGGGCCAAAATTTTTAAAAGATTTATAAAATACAAAATAAATAAATACTCACGATCCACGGATAAATATTGGCATACAAAGGATTGTCTTGGTCTTATATCCAGTGCGAATATCAACCTCAGGATTGAATCTCTTGTCTTTGTAAGCATCCTTGATATTCAGGATTTTTCCTGTGCTGGCAACATACCCAGCCACCCCTTTGTCCATGGAGAATCTGGAAATAAGTTCACATTAAGTTTGTTAATGAAAAATATGTTTTTGGGTAAAAGTATGTGAGATCATGACACAACAAGCTACTGCTAACTCTTACAGAAAGTAATTCTGATGATGTCGGAACAAGACTCTGGGTTTAATGGACCCACAGATTCAAATAAGTATCAATATTATGTATTTGATAGATTTACAGTTGTACGATGCATTGATACAAATAAAGAACATGTGTCTGGGCTGCAACAAAATAACATTGTTTGAGGCAATGAAAGAGTAGATCAACTGGCGTCATGCGATTGTAGCACAAAGCAATGGGGCAAAGATTTAGCTGATGTTTTGAGCTCCTTAAGAGATATAGCACGCAAGAGTGAGACTAGTGTGGGTGATGATTCCTTTTCAATGGCCAGGATTGGAGATCGGGGTGTGAAATGCGGCGTTGCTGAACATTTCGGAGGGCACAGGGGAGTGATGATCAGCCGGCATGAGACCGGTGCTGTCAGCAGAAGTGTAATGGCGAATACACTCAGGAAGAGATCGGAGCAACTATGGTCCAGTTTGCAGTGATGATGATCTGATGACAAACTAACTAACTAAAATAAGAAAACTAGCTTTCCTTAGAACCTGCATACTCCCAGTGGAGTATGGATGTGAATCTTGGACACTAACCTATAAAGTGAGTGACACAATTGTAGTATTTAAAACAAAATGATACAGAAGAATCCTGAGAATATCAAATTGTAGTATTTTTTTGTAACAAAATGTTACAGGAGAATCCTGAGAATATCAAAATGTAGTATTTTTTTGTAATAAAATGTTACAGAAGAATCCTGAGAATATCAAAATGTAGTATTTTTTGTAACAAAATGTTACAGAAGAATCCTGAGAATATCAAAATGTAGTATTTTTTTGTAACAAAATGTTACAGAAGAATCCTGAGAATATCAAAATGTAGTATTTTTTGTAACAAAATGTTACAGAAGAATCCTGAGAATATCAAAATGTAGTATTTTTTTGTAACAAAATGTTACAGAAGAATCCTGAGAATATCAAAATGTAGTATTTTTTTGTAACAAAATGTTACAGAAGAATCCTGAGAATATCAAAATGTAGTATTTTTTTGTAACAAAATGTTACAGAAGAATCCTGAGAATATCAAAATGTAGTATTTTTTTGTAACAAAATGTTACAGAAGAATCCTGAGAATATCATGGACCAAAAAGATCACCAAAAGTGACATCCTAATACAAAAATTGAATCTAAATGATAGGCTAGGTGTTTAGATATGTTGAATGTCCTCTTCACACACTGGATATGTCAATAGGTGCTAAGATCTCCACTTCAGTAAATATCCCATGGTATAGTGGATGGTGGTTGTAGTTCTATGTTGGTTCAGCGGTCTCTGCATCCATCCTCACTCTCAATGCTCACATTCTTGATACTGATTTATGCTCATGTGTATAAAAATCCTCTTATTGTGCGGACTCATGAAGAACACTGGGTTTGCATGTTTCACCGACTGACCATCTGTTACGGTGCCGAGGTTAGCTAATTTGTCGGCTCGCTCATTTTTACACCACACCCACATGTCTGTGGACAAAGATAAGTGTTATTTTAAGCAGTGTGGTCCACATTTTAGCTCTTTCTAATGACTCCACCCATTGCCTACATACATCCCCTGTTTCGACTTTTAAAATTATATTCACTGAGTCCCTTAGTAATCACACAATGGAAGGCTTGCAATTCCAGTCAGTTTAGTGCCTGCATTACCACGAATACTTCTATCATTACACTGCTTGTTGTTGTGGTAAAGGCAGTGATGGCCAATGTGGCAGATGACAAACCCATCCATGTAAATCACAACATCTGTATCATCAGCATATTCTTAGATGAGTGCCCTGATATCATCATCTATTCTCACATGGCTATGTTCCCTGCACTCTCTATTGAATGTAATTACTGTTTTGAATGCCTCCTGAAAGACCACAGAAAGAGGTATCCATTCCTTGCCAGGATTTATGTCTGAGTCTTTAATCTGTTTAACGGAATATCCTCAGTGTACCTCATCCACGATTTACCTCTCTTGAGCCTGCTGTCCTTCACATGAGGGAGCTGACTAAGTAGTGAGCTCTACTTCAGAGTCTCCTCCAGCCTGACGTATCTAATCATTATGGCATCATCAGCTGCAAATGCAACATATGCTACACCTGTGTCTTTGTCACCCAGATCTGGTTTGTCACATTCCCTAAAGCCATCTTCACCACTGAAAAGGGTTTCACATGTGTCCCGCAATATCATCTACACCATCATATGCAAGCGTTGAGGATTATGAAATATTAATCTCCAAAAATTAAATTGTGCTAAACTTGGCTTTGGAGAAATTAATCTCAGACAAAATAATCAATGTTAAACTTTGGAGATATTAATCTCAGACAAATGAATTAATGTTAAACTTTGGAGATATTAATCTTAGACAAATGAATCAATGTTAAACTTTGGAGATATTAATCTCAGACAAATGAATCAATGTTAAACTTTGGAGATATTAATCTCAGACAAAATAATCAATGTTAAACTTTGGAGATATTAATCTTAGACAAGTGAATCAATGTTAAACTTTGGAGATATTAATCTTAGACAAGTGAATCAATGTTAAACTTTGGAGATATTAATCTTAGACAAGTGAATCAATGTTAAACTTTGGAGATATTAATCTTAGACAAGTGAATCAATGTTAAACTTTGGAGATATTAATCTCAGGCAAATGAATCAATGTTAAACTTTGGGATTGGAGATATTAATCTCAGACAAATGAATTAATGTTAAACTTTGGAGATATTTATCTCAGACAAATGAATTAATGTTAAATTCTGGTTTTGCAAATATTAATCTCTAATAATGAATTAATATTACATTTTGGTTTTAGATATTAATCATTCACGCTCTCCGGCGGAAATCACATGAAATATTCATTGTAGTTATATGAGAGAGAATGCAGAAGAAGAAGATATTCATCTCAGATAACGAAATAATGTTAAACTTTGGATTCAGAGACATTAATTTTAGATAATGATCTTATACTTGTGGTTTGAATATAAGAATCATTGCAAATCTATGTGAAATAGCTAACATGAAATAATCTACTGCAAACATAAACATCAGAATATATTCATATTAATACTGAAACTGACATGCTACTTAATGTAAAAGTATTGAATTACAAATGGTTCAAAACAGTAGAACTAAATATTATAGGCTTATTAAAGAATATACCGGTAATTGTATATACAATAATATAGTATAGCTTCTCTAAATCATTTATTCTAAAACAAAATAAGCCTATATATCAATATCTGTATCACAGATATTGAAAATATATTCAAAATGTCAATTATTTGAATGCAGATTAATCAAAACTAACGCTTCAAAGTTAGCACAAATGAAATAGCTATTTATAAACCCGGTAATATAAAAATGCAGACAGATTGCTAGAAAAGCAAACAAAAGATTTGATTATATCCTATAGCAACAGATATACAAATTGAACAAAAGCAGTCTATATAAATGGAAATACTAAAAGCATTAATTTATAAATAAATGTAATATTTAGGCCTACATGTAAATTCACATCTAAGTGATATGAATAAGCCTAAAAAGTAAAATATTCACAAAAATATCAAAATAAAACTATAGAAAAGTTATTAGTAAACAAAACATAATATTTACAGAGCAGTAGGCATATAGATGAGCCCAAAATATAGTAATCTTAAATATAAAACATGTAGCTCAGGAATTCTCAAACTAGTACTCTTGTAAGGATATGTGCTCCTGCAATGCCATACAAGTTACAAAGGACTTGCGAGCACTAAAAATTACATGGGCCAGCGCTTGCCATCTGAAAATGTTGAGAACACCAGCACTGTATCCCATTAGGGTTGTAGGGGTGCCACACTGAATCCATCAGCACAAAAAGCCAATCAAACATTCATATTCCCAGGGTGAGTGTGGACAAATCATGCCCTGAACATTATTTGATGTTATCAAGCAAAGATTTTCTTTGTCCACCACTTTTACTTCTACTATCACTGTACTTTTAGGATAAGCTTTGAAAGTGAATGGTGTCTCATTATATTTTCAAATCATGCAAACTTACAATGTTTGGCCTTTATCAACAGTGCTTTCTGTCAACCTATAGACTTGGTTATTTTATCTCATATATTTTAAAATGAATTTATAGCAGAATCTGTAGCACGTGTATTCAAATTCGTCAAACCTTCTTTCTTTATCCGCTGTGAATGTCCAGTTTTCACATTCATATCTCACCTAGTATCTAAGTGCATAGGCCTAATCTATCAATCAGTTTCTTCAGAGTCAGAATAGAACTCCTCAATCGAGGACCCACAAGCTTAATTAGGGGCCTATACCTTATTAAATGGTATGCTTATCTTCACTTGCAAAAGAAAGAAAATCATCATCATTCAATTTTTTTGATCATAGTGTACTCTTATCTTTCTTAGAACATCTATCTATTCATTTACATTCCTTCAGTGCTGAATATGGTGAACAGAGCTCTCCAGTTTTTGCGGTGTTATGCTACTCTGTGTAATTATTGTATGCTGCTAAGACCCATAGTCATATCCTCTATGATGGTTGTTCTGCAAAGAGTTTCTCTTGATCTTCTTTTTCTTTTGCCATCTGGTACACATTTTAATGCTTGTAGCAGCAGTCTGTTTGAATTCATTCTAAGTAGGCCTTGTAGCAGCAGCAGTCTGTTTGAATTCATTCTAAGTAGGCCTTGTAGCAGCAGCAGTCTGTTTGAATTCATTCTAAGTAGGCCTACATGTCTGGCATAAGTCCATACTTTTCTTCTTATTGTTGTAAAAACATATTGCTGTTTAGTGTCTTCTCTTACTTGCTTGTTTGACTTGAATTCATCCCAACCAATATTTAAGAATTTTCGAATACATTTATTTTCAAATGAATTTCTTACACTAATTAGGTTACTGTTTGGACAACTTTTGGAAAGTCGATCCACTGGCTTGAGCTACTATTGGGCGTCTGCTCCGCGGGTTTTGTACCTGGCAACACTGTCCTTTTTTTATCAAAGACTTTCTGGTTAGTTCAAGACGATAAAGGTGAGTTCCTCAAACATATTCAACCTGCCACAGACAGAAATTGATGCTGTCTCATTTCTGCAAGATCATGGAATATTGCCATAAAAAAAGTGTTGTGCGCTCAGACATTCCATGAAAGTGAATTTCTACGCTGGTGGGAGAATTCACTAGATGTGTACAGATCGTCAGCACAGGCAACGCGCAGAAATACAAAGTGGCACATGTTTGCAGAATACAAAGCTTGCTGGATGTTATCCACTTTGCTTATTAATGGGTTATGAAAACCAGCCCCCCCCCCCCATTTCCCAAAATAATGCAACATGCTCTCTGAAACAAACTCTACCCCTTCCCACCTCCCTCCTAACTCGCAATCATTTACTGGCATTCTACAGCCAGTAGTCATAATCACTGTCTGCTACAACTGTTTTCCTGAAGTGTTCACCGTCTGCTATAACTAATTTCTGGTACAAGTTCTCTCCCCTTACCATGACTTCTATTTCGCTATGCATTTCATAAAAGTCACTTAGTTTCATTAAATTACTGGTACCTGCATGTTAGGAAAGAACCTAATTTTGTCTCCAGTACTTAGAACATAGGTCTACTCTATTTCTCTTAGAAAATACTGAATCTTTTAGTAAAAACTCTTACAGAACAGACTATTTCTCTTAGTAAAATACTTAATCTTTTAGCAAAAACCTTACAGAACAGGTTATTTCTCTTTGTAAAATACTGAATCTTTTAGTAAAAACTCTTACAGAACATGCTATTTCTCTTAGTAAAATACTGAATCTTTTAGTAAAAACTCTTACAGAACATGCTATTTCTCTTAGTAAAATACTGAATCTTTTAGTAAAAACTCTTACAGAACAGACTATTTCTCTTAGTACACTCTGTCTTAGTATGCCCTCTCTCTGAGTACATAAGCCTACTCTTTATTAGTAAATTTGTAAAGCCTTTAGCTCTCTTGGTATATCCACTAGTCATAGTAGATCTATATATAATGTCTCACTTAGCACAATCATCTCTCTTAGTATACAGTGCGGGTTTTTAATACACAATTATCTCTTTTAGTACTGGCTGTAACTTAACAAATGTTGCCAACACTCAAACACACAACAATCTGCACAGTGACAAAAAGACAATTAATAAACAGTATTTTATACAACTCTGTGTTACCAATGTCAATAATGGTCACTGACAAAGACACTACTGGTAGTGGGAAAGATTACAGTGTGTGAAATTAGATGTTTGAAGAAAACTATAAATGTCATCAGAAGAGGTCAATGGAGAAATTAAGATATCTAGAAATAAATAAATTGTCCCCTTTTGCATCACGTTTTGAAATATGGGATTAGAGTAAGCCTATAGGCCTACATGGTTTTTGACTGAGCATGTAAACAAGCAAAAAAATCAAAACAAGTCTGCCTCACTCATTGCATTGTAACTTGGCTTGTTTTTTCATCTTTTAGGTATAGGCCTAGCCCTATAGTGGTCATTTAATTTTAATACAAATTCAAAATTAATTTAACATATTTATCACATCATTTTGTAACTCAGAGCGATTGTAAAGCTTTTATATTTATGAAACAGGTAAAGAGAGTTCTACATTATTGATATATAGGATTATATATATATATATATATATATATATATATATATATATATATATATATATATATATATAGGGCCTATATATATAGGCCCCTATAATATAAAGGAGGATTGAGAGAAGACATAGACACTCCTTATAAAAATCAAAGCCAAAATAGGATATGAAGTATAGCAAATAATTACAAATATTACATTTTTTGTTGCAAACTAGTAGGCCTATAGCAGAATGAAAAAAATATCCTCAAATAGCAATAGGCCTATCACAAAATAGGCCTATGTGGAAAAATATGTTCAAATTCCTGAAATAACAAGGAAAAATATGTTCAATGGCTGAAATCACAAGCAAAAAATATGTTCAAATGGTTGAAATCACAAGAAAAAATATGTTCAAATGGCTGAAATCACAAGGAAAAATATGTCCAAATGGCTGAAATAACAAGGAAAAATATGTTCAAATGGCTGAAATCACAAGAAAAAATATGTTTAAATGGCTGAAATCACAAGGAAAAATATGTTCAAATGGCTGAAATCACAAGGAAAATGTGTGGAAATTCTAGAAGCAGACCTGACAATCATATTTTTCAGTCCTACAAGTAGGTCTATTACAATTGGAGCCTATTATTTTAAATAATTTCAATTATGTAGATATTTGGATAAATATAGGTCTACTTTGTGGTAAATTTGTGATATAGGCCCCTAGAGGGCCTAACTCAAATATCTTCTTATCCATTTTTGGTTACCAAACATTTTTAGTGTAGGGCCTATGTTGATATTTCTGGTTAGGCCCTTATTTAATCAAAATTAGGCCCTATGCTTGACTGAATTAATCACAGATAAAATAATTGTATCAATAATAAAATAATTTATCTATTATAGTAAGAAAAAAGCAACAAATGTTCTATTAAATATTATAATATAAACACCAGTGCTACAGTGTTTTTTGGAGCAATCAGTATCAAACTCATACTAGATCTCTCTTATATCAGGACAATCGTCGAACTAGATTTCAAGCTGGATGTGGTTCAAAAAACGTAGGCCTAAATATGCTGTTTTTCATCATTGGCCAGACATATCTTTGGTAGTGGTAATTAATACATTTAGAGTTATTACTTTCATTGGAAGGTTAACATTTGTAACTATATTGCTAGTAGACCAGCCGAATGAGAGAATTGGTTCTCGTACTACATGCTGGTCACCAACCTCAAAGCTAACCACAGTCACATGCGCTTGTCATTTTTTTGGTCTTGTCTACATAGCAAAAGACACCCTCATTGTTACTGTTAAATATATAGTTCTTCTTCATCATTTGCTGGTGTTATTTCTACGTGTGTGGTCAGGAAGCTCTTTAGATATAAAATGTGACCCAAAATTGTGTTCAATTAAAAAACAGAAATGAATGGCTATCTATCTATCTATATGCTGTGGCCCTTGTTTGTATTTTGGCATCAGGAGTAGAAGAGTTCTCTGGAGATGTCCTTTTTGTGGTGCTGTTTGTAAGCTTGTTTCCATGGTTTCTTTGATGGCTTCTCCTATGTGATCCATCTTTTGCATGGTCTGCATCTGGCTTTATAGCTGTAATGTCTATGTGTCATAGCCATCTAGGGCATGCTGTCTGTATGTAGTCTGGAGTGTGTGAAAAACCACTTGATCTGTTCTAATACTGGTATTGCTTTGGTTTTCTGTCTGATGTTATTGTTTATAATTCTATCTCTTAATGACACTCAGAGTATTCTTAAATGAATGATTGCAGTAAAACTGTGCACCATATTGTAAATAAGATGTTTTGGTTGAAACTTTGGGTGCATAGGAACAAAATAATACCAGCCTGTAAAATGTATCAGAATCTGGCATGCATGGGTTTCTGTAGAATGAATTGCCATTTCATGTTTATAAAAAAAAATGTGTAGGCCTACTCTTAATATGATTGCATCATTATTTTCTGTTACACATTTAAACACATCATTATTTTCTGTTACACATTTAAACACATCAGCTAATCCTAATGTTACCCTTTCACCATGAACTATGTCTAGCTGCTAACAAATGTTTTTATGAAAGATAAATGTACAATTATGTTCTTTTTTATTAAACACATTAATTCACAATAATAAACACACTATTCTGTGCCTTGCACAGAACTAAAATACCATAGGAAATTATTATGTCATCTATGCTTTTCCTACTAACACATTCTAGGGAAATTCGTACATATCAGATTCGAACACATTTTACAGGCCGGTATTATTTGGCTCCATGTCAACCAAATGTTTATTTGTTATATCTTGTATTTGCTGTAGGCCTACATAAAACTGGTTTTTAAGTAATTTTAAAAATTATATTTATTTGTCTTAAGACAGCTTTATTCTAGAGAAAAAGCAAATAAACAAATTAATAAAACGGTGTATTAAGATAAGTATAAAAACAGCTAATCACTACATTGCAATCACTAAGAAAAAAAGTTAAATATATTACATACAATATATTGAAATATTGGAAAAAAAGAATGAAATACTAAGGTACAACAAAGTTACGGCTTTAAAAAATAATTCTAGAACACACTGAATATGTTGGGTGCACTACAGACACTATGCTGTGATTTAAAAAATGATCAAACCTGATGTCCTGGGAATGCCATTCTGGTTTCTTCTTTTTTGCTTTCTCCTGTTCTCCTGCTTGGTCATCCTTCTTGTCTGATTCTGATTTCTCAGAAAGATCTCCTTTCTCTAACACTTGTTTCATTTTGGAGTCCGAGGCAGAGGCATATTCATCCAATGAATATCCATCATCAAATATACGGGCATAGAGCTCATTAGATCTTGTGTCAAGAAGAAAAAGTGACGCTCTGTCTGCATGTACTAATGCTTTGGCACAGTTCTACACCAAGGACCAAAGATTAATTACATGAAAATTGTAAGACTTTCTTTATAATTATGTATTTGTACAACCTCAAAAATAAAAACCACTAAAACAAAACATTGATTATTTCTTTTTGATCTGCTGTAATTAATTACTATGAATCTAACCAGATATTGGTCATGGATAGATTGGTTTTAGGCTGTTGTAGGTTCCCTGTAACTTGACATGCAGATACACTCCAGTGACTCATCCCGTGAACATGAACATTGCATCAGTATTGGTTGTTTGATCCATGTTGATAACAAATATTTGTTTTTTGACAGTGCTCTATAATGACATTATGACTGCTTATTGTTTGGTGCATAGATATAATTGTGTTATAAAGATCTTAGTTCTCTGCCTCATGCCACTTGGGCCAGAGTTTGAGTACTTAGCCGGTAATATAATATCTTCTGACACTTTCCTAAAATGTATTGGTCATGGGATCTCCTGCAGATTTTCTCTCTTTTAAAAAATACAAAATATTAACAGATAAAATGTTTAAAGTATTTTTGTAACAAACCATGTTTGAACAAAGCATAGGGATATATAAATTGCTTATAAAAAATAAATTGCAGATGATTTCAAAATGAAACAAAACATTACTGTACAGGAACAAATAGGTTAGCAACATCAAACTCATATTTAATGTTTCCTTATAAGATAGGCATAGGCCTATAACTAGTTGTACATGTGCTGAGTGTTTGTGTAAGCTGCTCTTGTTTATGATTTGTATGTCATAACCTTTCAATTTTACAATCTATATATTACTGTTATAACAAAGGTTAAACTCTTTATTCTCTAATAATAAGTCTATAAATGTATTATTTTAATTTAGAGTTTTACTAATGTCAATAATGGCATACCTTTCAGGGATATTTATTTTCATATGTGGCAGCATATATATAGGTCTATATATAAAGCAGTGGTATGGTCTGAAAATTGCACCCTTTCATTGAAGCCAGACATAAGAGAAAGCTTATGAGGGAACAGAGGTTAAACAAATGTGGGTATGCTATGTACATAATCATTATTTGTAACTGAACAACCAATTTAATTCTAAAGTTAATTCTCTGAAGAGTTTCTGTCATTGATGAAGTTACATCTCTCCATAATAGGGCCTACAATCTCCAAGCTGAAATTTCTTGCCTATGAAGAATGTAATAGTAATATGCTACGAACTTTGACCTCTCATCATCTTAAATCCCTAAGCTAGTTCATGTGAGTTTGGATTGAGAATAATTAATTTATAACCTAAATGGTAAATATTTTCAATCAGACTTGTTAATTTCATAGGAGAGATAACCCCAATATATTTATAATAAGATAAGCTGTAGTTGCTGTTTGATCAACAGAGCAGTACTCTTCTTCTTCTTCTGCATTCATTCTCAAACTCCTGCAGTTTAGCAGGATGTGGTCCGGAGAACAGAATGCGCTGTGTCATGGTTTACAGCATTGCTGAGATATCTGTGCCTTTCTGCCTGACACATCCGACTTCAGCATGGCTTTGGGTCACTGACCCTATATGGGATGGGACAGCCAACTCCATCCCATAACCTCCTTAGTCGCCTTTTACGACATGCGTGGAAGGTAAACAGTATTGCTATTCTTTGCTCCCCTTTCGGGCCCCGGAAACACACGGTGAGAGCAGTACTGTTTATTGAGGCTTCTTCATACACACAAGCTGAGGCTCCATAACTATTCAGTCAATTTAATACCTATTTTGGCAGTTTCATTAATGACATTTCTGATTAACCCTTTCCTCAAATTAGTCAATAAAGCAGCCATTTACACTGACTCAACCTGCTGCTATGTTGGTTAAAAGAACCATTTATACTGATCCAACTTGTTGGTAAGTTGATAAAACAGTCATTTATACTGATCCAACTTGTTGGTAAGTTGACAAAACAGTCATTTATACTGATCCAACTTGTTGGTAAGTTGAAAAAACAGCCATTTATACTGATCCAAACCTGCAGAGAGCTTATAATAGAAAAAGCTAAACTAACCCCCACTACTGGTAAGCTGATAAAACCTCTCTTTTTGTAGTAGCTATATAAACTGTAAAATTTACTGTGGCAAGACAAGTAAACTCCTACGGTGATAACGATTTAAAAGTTTGATTTACTGTTTCTTAAACAACTCTGTCTATGTAATAAAGTGTGTGTTATCTATCTGTTTATATTACTTCAATGCTGAATATGATGCATAGCGCAGGGAGCTGTGTAGTGCAGTGGTTAGCGCACTGGCTTTGCATATGAATGGTGCTGGGTTCATTCCACAGTTGAGGCAGAAATGTTTTTCAGATCGCAACGGCTCCCATGTCGACCTGGCCTTAAATGGGTACTGGATAATCCGGGAAGTAAAGACTGCGAGGGAAAAGACATGGCTACTGCCCTCATTTTCAGAGCCTGTGAAATGTGAGATCGCTAACATCTCACACCCCTACGGCATTAATAAATGCTATGGGTTTACTTTACTTTTTTTTAATGATGCATAAGGTTAAGAACAGCGCATTCCAGTGTGACCTTTGCTGATGACATCTTAACCTACAGGACTGATTCTGACATAGAAAATAGCCCAAGATATCCAGGAGACGTCAGATGCCATGTTGATCTGGTGTATGAAATAAAGTTCTCAGGTCAACGATGAGAAAGCGGGAATACTATAGTGTTCACTGAAAAATTGCAAAGTGAAAGCTGACCTACACTGAGTCTCTTTCGATTGACAAAACATTGAACTTTGTTATAGATTGTGTTATCTGGGAGTAAATTTTGACAGCAGTTTATCTTACAGCCATTGCATTGAACAAATCATTCAGCACTGTAAGAGAGAGATTGCAGCACTTAAAGCTATGATTGCTGTGTGACTTGATCAGCGACTATTAGTCCTCTTTTGTCATCAGCTGGTCATACCTGTAGTTGACAATGTATTAGAAATTCTCAAGCTCTCACATTTGTAACATGAGCATCAAGAACGTAAGCAGAATGAGCAAATGTGAATAGTTCTTGGTTGCACCAGTGATACTCTCCATCATTTAAACTCCGGTTACTATGTTTTTGGCATCTTTTTACTCAAACTAAAGTGTACATGAATATCGCTGCAGATCAGAGGCACCAGCTTCACAGGAATATTGACAACATAAAGGTAGAAAGAATTAAGTACAGCATGTCCAGTAAGCTGAAAGAACTATAGAAGTTACTCCATTTTCAACCAACAGAAGTATAGCGTTCAATTGATAAGCTCATAACAAGTGTTCACAGAGTAATTATCAATTTTGGAAGGGAATGTAGAAATAGGGGAAATGGTAAAGTAAACCTGGAAATCAATATGCTGATTCCTATAACTCTGATTTCAGATAATGATATCAATGTGTTAATCGATGGATCTGTGCATCATGGTACAAAGTCTGGCTGGGGTTTTATAATCAGCTATCATGGTAGGGTCATTGCTCAAAAAAGCAAAGCATACGGAACAACTATATCCAATATGAGGATGGAAGCTGAGGCTGCCACAACTGAATTCAAATGATTTTCTGAGACCTCAATTACCAAAGCAATTATTGTGCCAGACTCCCACCCAATGTTGTGAAAGATCCAAAATGACTGATATAAATAGGAGTGGACAGCATCTATAGTTTGCATCCAACCTCCAGGGTATCACATTGATTTACTGCTCAGGACATGTCAGTGTTCGCAGTAATGAGAGAACATGCAGACTTGCATCCCAGGCACCAATAAATGGGGCATTGACAATAGATAAGGGGGATATGCTGAAACTGCATCATGAGCACCTGCTGGATGCGGACACCACGATTGATGAAACATCAAGACTGAGATTTGAGGAATTCTCCATTAAATGTAGAACTAGTAGAACTTGATGTCTGCATGGCAGAATGAAGAAAGTGGTCAATAAGCGAAGCACGGGAACCATCAGTATGAATACTCTATATTATCTACCATGGGAGACTGAGCATAAATGGATCTACCTGGAGTGCAATGATGTCAGTTCATAACCAGTAACCAATCCAGTTTAAGCAATGTGAAGATGCTTTGTAGGTCTTGTATGTTGTTGAGATCCATAATCATACCCTTCTGTGAAGGGTTGGTTTTTCTGTGTCTTTCTCTCTTTCTGTTGCCATCTAGTATCCATTTAAACATCACATTTTAACCATGAAATTATTCACCAAACATCCATTTTCATTAATTTCAAGTACACGTCCGATATTTGTCCTCTGTTTTCTTCTCTTTGTTTTATAAATATATTACAATGGAGTGTGTTCTACTCTTCCTTAAACATATTTGTCTATGTTAGAAAGTGTATGTTTCACTGTTCCTTAAACAACTTTGTCTATGTTATAATGTGTATGTTTCACTGTTCCTTAAAGAACTTTGTCTATGTTATAATGTGTATGTTTCACTGTTCCTTAAAGAACTTTGTCTATGTTATAATGTGTATGTTTCACTGTTCCTTAAACAACTTTGTCTATGTTAGAAAGTGTATGTTTCACTGTTCATTAAACAACTCTGTCTATGTTATGAAGTTTATGTTTCACTGTTGCTATTTCTATTTGTTCATTTTTCTGTTATGATCTGTTTTTAGACATAGGTTATTAATTAAACTATTTCAGGTCCCATAACCATACTCTTCAAGTGAAAAGACACCAGAAATTTGATTTTAAAATATCCCACACAATCTGGAAACTAAAAATCAATTGTTTAATCTAAAGAGCAATGCAAGATTGCAAATAAGTTGAAGCTGAGAAATGCAAAGCAATTAATAAAGAACATTTGTGGCAACTTTGTAAAGAAAGTTTACAAAGTTCAGAATTATGCAGCAGAAATAATATAGCTTCAAAGAAACCTTATTTCCTGGTGATATGTATCATTTATGGGTATTGAGCTAACATCATTCGTTTCGAAGGAGCACTTGTCTCGGAAAGCTTCGCTTGCATGTCCAACATCAAATATTCGAGCATATAATTCTCTCTTGAGGACATCCACCAGGAACAGAGAGGCTCTGTCCGCATGCACAAGGCGTTGTGCAAAATTCTACACATAGAATGAGTATTTCTTTATAAAATTTGATTAGGATATTGCAACAGGATAAAACATATTCTACTGAGTACAGAACATTTTTAATATTGGAAAAATCTTCTCACAATATAATTGTATGAATTGTTTAATATAATTGTATCTTCTTCTTCAGTGTCCATTCTCAAACTCCCACTGGATCTCTCTTATAGCAGGACAATTGTCCTACTAGATTTCCAGCAGGATGTAGTCCAGAAAATGGAATGTGTTGCGTCACCATTTTATTTGCACCAATGGCCTGACACATCCGTCTTCGGTGGATATAATTGTATGATTTGTTAGATTACCAGTTCTTTAGAAGAAATTAATAATATAATTTAGAAGTATCGAGGATCTATAGAACAAATCAGAAGGTAGCAAACCAAGCCCATTCCGTTAGCACATATTTGCCTTTCAACATGTTGACTCCAGTTGTGAGGTGAATAGGTGTAAGCTGAATGAACCTGGTTCACTGCAGTTTGTTGCCGCTTGATTTTTACATTTAGAATTTAGAATTTGATTTTGAATTTAAATGTACCCTGTAATTTATAAGCACTAAATAGTAATAAAGAAATTTTCAGAGGAAATAAATAGCAACAGATGTTGTACAGTACAAAATATTTAAATGACCACTAAACATTCACTAGCATTGAAGGTTACTGCTTTTAAATATTGTAGATCCATAAATGTCCTGTCAACATTCAGAAAGACTAATTCTGTATTTCCATCAAATAACCCCAAAATTATGTATTTTTACTGAAAAGTATGCCTATTTTCTGTATGAAAAGTACCTTATGAATGGAAAATACTAAATGTCAATATGGATATTACTCAATGAAACTTGATAATTGTCTGTACAAAATATAGAAAATCTGAATTATTAACAAGTAGGATGTGTCACTTTGAACAGATATTTGTCAATAATTCTCATATTGAAGTCGAATGTCTGGGGTTAAAGGTGCAGATATTGCAGCCAATCTGTAATATAAAAATCAAATAAATTTCATTCTGTTGACAGAGTAATTATTTTTAGAAAAACTCAGAAAAAACTTTCAGAAATCATCAGTATGCACATTCTTTTAGCACCTGCTCAAAGTGCAATAACCATTCAGTAGAACTGATAAGTCTTCAGATGACACACTACCAACAAGTAAAAGTTTCTGAATGAGCACAGAAGAACCTGTCACTCTATAATTATATTCTCTTGCATCAGTTCTGAAATGTGCTATCTTGATAACATATAGAGTGAATATTTTAGGTACTGTTATAATGCGAGTTTTGGAATGTGCAGATGTGAAATAAAATTTGAAATGTGGTGATGTGAAGTGTCATTTGAAATGTGGTGATGTCAAGTGTGGTTTGAAATGTGGTGATGTGAAGTGTGGTTTGAAATGCGGTAATGTGAAGCAAATTTATAAATATGCTAATGTTAAGTAAATTTTCAAATGTGCTGATGTAACCTTTGGAAAGTGCTGCTGTGACATGAACTTTGGAATATGCTGCTGTGACATGAACTTTGGAATGTGCTGCTGTGACATGAACTTTGGAATGTGCTGCTGTGACATGAACTTTGGAACATGTTGACATTAAACTTTAAATGCGCTGACATGAAGTAAAATTTGTGATTATATGAAATGAACTTTCTGCTGATGTGAAGTTAACAGCATTAGACTTCAGTATCCAGTTCTAAAGTGCTTCGCTATTGTTCCTATTAGCTTACACTTTCAATGAATCAAATTACCATATACAGGTAACCAATGGACTAATCACAGCTAAATTAGAAGACACTCACCAACAAAATATTTTATCAAAAATGTTCAAACACAGGTCCCTATTCATCTTTCATGAACAAAATTTACTTATGTTATTTCTTTACTTCATAAAGATAGCAAGATAAGAGGAGATTTAAAAGTATGTTTTGTTTTGTTCGTCAGAGATGGTAATGCTTCATTTGCTACATCCACTTTAGGAAATTCAGTCAAGAATTCTGCCATTGCTTATGAGATTAAACACTAAAGAAGTGAAGATAACACTAAAATGTGCATACATTTATTTCTCAAAACAACAAGCAAATACAAAAACTGCCAACTTACCATAATTTTAATGATGACTATATCCATGCTAACAATATCCTGGAATATTGATCTGTTGAAGAGTTGGCATTATCAATAATTAATAAAACATACTTATAACTGATATGTTCATGAAGCACTGATAATCTATTTCCTTTAATTATTGTTGAGTCACATAGTCTCTATTTGATATCACTAATTTCTGCAAGTCAGATATGTCGGGTTAATTAGTCATCAGATCAATATCACGGCACTCTGCACACATCTATAGATGCTCTGATCTCATACACAGTATATCATTTAGCATGTGGTAACTGACAGTTACTGCTCTGTGTTGATAAATAATTCTTATTTTGATTCCTATATGCATCCTGCTTCTCACAACACCAAGCTTGACATCCATGTCCTACATTCTAGCCACAGACATGTACGAAGAAATACACTCCACATCATCCAACTGGTCAAACTCTTTCATTTGTTGGATCATTGGAGCAAATAATACAGAAAAAAAACACATTTACTTTCTCTGGACTACATTCAGCTGGAAATTTAGAACTATTGTCCTGCTACAAGAGAGACCCAGTGAGAGGTGGAAAGTAAAGGCTTAATTAATAAAAAAAACAACAAATGATTAATCATTAAAAATATCTTAAAGAAGTTACCTATGTATTATGGAAGCCTGAAAGGGAAAAATAATAGTCACACTGTCACCTGCCACACAGGTTGTAAGAGGTGACTAAAGAGGTTTGGTTTGGTGTTGGCTATCTCCACGATCTTTGTTGTGTTGGAAGTCTGACAAAGAGCTTTGGTGTAGTGTTGGTTATCTCACTCCATGACCTCCGTTGTGATGAAGTCTGACAAAGAGCATTTGTGTAGGGTTGGCTACCTCACTACTATCTCCATTATGATGAAGTCTGCTGAAAACTGGAGTGCTCTTTCAAATATTTTTTAGAATAGAAATTACCTCTCAAGGTGAGATACACTCCTTTCAACCCCTTTAAATTTGGTTATATCAGAGATTTTTAGCATTAAAAAAATTGAGGTTTTGGTTCAGCAAAACACAACCAGTGATGGAGATTGATGAACTGGACTGCTGGAGTGGGGAGTAAACAACCTTTTTATTTGCAACCAATATAAGGTAAAATCGATTTATTTTGGAGTTTGGTACCCCCAAGCCTTTTGGACTTAACTCTGAACATTCATTTGTTTAAATTTGTGCTGGTTTGATCCTTATTGTATTGCTGTCCATGTTGTATTGGGTAATAATTTGTTATATCTGTTATCATATCCCATCCAATTTTCAAGAAAACCCACTTCCATGACTACATGTTTCCACATACATCATTGTCACCTTGAACTTCATATCGTTTACATGTCAATAGTGTATCTAGTGCCTCTATGGGGTTAACATTGTTTTTACTGTTTTCCCACTGTTTGTATTTTATATTCTTTAGAAAGACCTGACGGTTGAAAACGTTGAAAATGTCTTGCGTATTGCGATTTGTATGTTTTCTTGTTTACACCTCAAAACCCCTTAGTTTTAATGATAGTCTATTGTGTTCATGTGGAACTTTCTAAAAACCTGCTAATTATTTTTATTTACAACATGCTTTTGGATATCAGGAAGTCATAGAAAAGCTCCTTCTGGAGTAGAACTGTCTGGTTCATGACATTTGACACACTACATCCACATTGAATAAAACAGTCATTTGAGACATGCTCTGGATAATTTCCTCCACTAAAAAGATTGACAGCTCTGGATAATTTCCTCCACTAAAAAGATTGACAGCTTAATGCCAATCACCAGGAAATATACAACTCTATCACTTAACATTTTAACAAGAGTGACAAGCTTGTACGTGATCTGGCTTCCATATTTTTTTTCTTTTTGCTTTATACCCCATTATGCTGTGCAGCATCAGGGATAGAAGAGTTCTCTAAAGATGGCCTTTTTTGTGTGTTTCATATATGTTTGTTGTTTTCATTGACTTTTATTGATGTAAACCATCTTTTAGATGTTCTGCCCCTGGCTTTGTATTCATTGTGTCTGTATAGCAATGATTTTTGAGGGGCACTATCTGATGGTAGTCTCAAGCATGTGAACACCATTTAATCTTTTTTCTTTTGATGTAATCCAGGATTGGAATTGTGTTTGTTAGCCTTCTGATGTTTTCATTTCTGATTCTGTCTCTTATTGTTACTCAGAAAATTCTACGTAAACAAGTAATTTCTGTTGCAACATGATTTATTTTGGCTTTTCTTGTAAGTGTCCATGTTTGACATTAGTAGCATAGTGATGGTTTTATGGTCGTTTTATATAGTGCAATATTGGTGTTCATGTTCACATGTTTTTTTTGAAAGTAGGAGGCTATAATGATCATCTTACAGGTCATTGACTTTCTTCACAGACTATCTAGGCCTTTTATGGTCTATTGATATCTATCTTATTGTCTAATCTATAGTCTATATATCTTATAATCTATTGACATTTATCTTGTGGCCTATTGACACCTATCTTGTGGTCTACTGACATCTATCTTGTGGCCTGTTGACATCTATCTTATGGTCTACTGACATCTATCTTGTGGTCTACTGACATCTGTCGTGTGGCCTATCGACATCTATATTACTTATTAGTCAAGTAATTACCTTCCTATTGCCTCCCTAGATGCGTCTGTGGCACCCCAATTTTAGAATATTTATACATGGTCCCCTGCAAGTCTTTGCGGATCCCAGGGAAACTGTATGGCCCAAGTTGAAAACCACGATCTACATTACTTTCAAAATGCCACAACTATGCACATCATTCAACCATCATTAAAAAAAACTCACTTTGTGACTTCAAGAAGAAAATCGCTCAATGTCCTCTGCCGGATCATCATACTGTGGGTCTAATGAAAAAAATGTTGTTAGTATTTCTTTGAAAATATATTTATAATGTATGGTATAGTATTTCTTTGCAAACAACCTGCTTTTTAGTGTGAAACTTTTTTTTTACAGGTGCCTACATTTTTGCATAAGTCAACATAGATCTGTAGTATATTAGGCCTATAATAAGCCATAGTGACTTAATTAATCATAGATATAAAAAAACAAAAATCATTATAGTAAGCAAGATCAAATAGGAACAGACACTAAATATAAAAATACATGAAAAGATACTACAAGAAATAAATCATTACCAATATTGTGGACACACAGGCTTAATTACAAGTTATGGTAGATATTAAACAGAAGATAGAAGGAGAATGTCCCCCAGTGCTGTCACGCTTGTTCCGAATCAAGAATCAAGAACATAGAAGGAGAATGTCCCCCAGTGCTGTCACGCTTGTTCCGAATCAAGAATCAAGAACATAGAAGGAGAATGTCCCCCTTGCTGTGATGCTTGTTCCGAATCAAGAATCAAGAACATAGAAGCAGAATGTCCCCCAGTGCTGTGATGCTTGTTCCGAATCAAGAATCAAGAACATAGAAGGAGAATGTCCCCCAGTGCTGTCACACTTGTTCCGAATCAAGAATCAAGAACATAGAAGGAGAATGTCCCCCAGTGCTGTGATGCTTGATCCGAATCAAGAACATAGAAGGAGAATGTCCCCTAGTGCTGTGATGCTTGTTCCGAATCAAGAATCAAGAACATAGAAGGAGAATATAAATGGCTGAAAGTACTTTCACTGAAATTAGAAAAATATTTACATCTAAACAAATTACAAACTAAAATGAGAATTATAAAAGGCTACATCTAATCTGCATTAATGTGTGGCTAGAAACATGGATAATGAACAAACAACTATAAGACAGAATTGATGACTTTGAGATATAGATATACGGGTATAGAAGATAAAGAGAAATTCATGGAAAGATAAGAAAATGAGCAAAGAAGTTTTGACTGCACTGCATACAAAAAAAAAATTATTAAAGGAAAATCAAACAAATAAAGTATTTTTAACATATTAAATGATATGATAACTTCTTGAAGATCTTAACTGAAGGTAGAGTTGAGGGAAGTGTAGCACGAGGTAAGCACTAAAAGTGGGAAGGAAAAAGACAGGCTGGATACAGTCTAGCAGAGTGCACCACCTAAGCAAAAGACAGAGGATGGTGGAGGTCCACTGCGGCCAACTCAATCTGATGATTGCTAATAGGACTTGAAAAAAGTAGAAATTATCCTATAGCCTCTTGAGAAGAGAGATGTTAAATTTATACAATTTATTTACAGAAGAAAATGAAACAAAACATTCAAATATAGAACTAGAAAATGTATAAGAAGAAATAAAATGTTAACGTACATATGTTACATACATCTGTTACATACATCTGTTACATATTTAATGGGACTATGAATAAAAAAAAAGACTATGAACCAAAAGTACAGATAGAATATTATAAGAATGATAGTATGTACATTTAAAAAAGACTAAATCAACACATTACAATGTGTGGTTTCAGAAGCTAGTAGTTCCTTCAATCTGAATTTATACAAACCCACAGCTATCCTCCATTTTTATCTCATGGAAACGTCAATATATTCTTTCATATTATCTGTACAATATATTTTCATTATCATAATCGTTACGTACAACTGATCATGTGACAGAATCATTGAAGCTCTGATTTCAGTCGTGATAGCTCAGATGAAAATCAGAGTAAGGACTAGGTTATAACTTTTTTTTGGAAGTAAAAGGTAGACCTTCAACTAAAAATAGAACCTGTACATAGCAATGTGACTTGCTGACACAATAGCCTTATTTCCATGGTGTATGAAATCCTTCTTCCATCACTCCGAATCAATTATTTTTTTGCACTTTTTTTTGCATCACTCTGAATCAATTATTTTTTTGCAATTTATCAATAGACCTACATATCAAATATCTTTCCATATATAAATTTACCGTACATAAAAAAATCAGTGACCAAAGACAATAAAATATACTATTAACAACAGGTTTATAACTTGAAGAGAACTAAATGTAGGCCTAATGTTTATCTGCATAAATTTTCCTATTCCCATGAAGCTTGCAGCAGACACCAATTTTGGAGTCACTGTAAAATATAATAATATGCAGAAGAATAGTGAAATGTGCAACTACAATAATGAATAAATATACCTCAGATTTGACTATCGCAGTTGTCCCAATAACCAGTAGCAGAGAGGCAATCTGTTAGTAAGCAAAGGGTTATGCAAGAGTTAATGTTATAAAGCAGGCAAGATTAGTTAATAGATGGTGAAACTACCTAGCAAGTCTCATTATTACAGCAAGAGGCTGTTGTATCTAGGTTGAACTTGTTGAAATACTCACTACTGTTTTTTTCCTGTTCTTCAAAGTGTTATGCAGAGATTGCAATGTTCATACTTTATGAGCAAAGATTTTCTTTGTGGCAAAGTGGTCAAGTCATTTTGTTACATTGTACATATACACAGTTGTAGGTCATGGTTGCCAGATAGCTGATATTCATTATATCAAATCTCTAGTAAAATATGGCCAAAGATGGTCAAATTTTTAATACATTTTCAAATTGACAATAAAATACAAAATGACCATAACATAAACTCAAGGCCTGTGACATTTTAAAATGGCAAAATTCTGGTAACCCTGTTGTAAATTTGAAATGTAACAATAATGTCTGACTCACATGTGCCTTTTTTTCTTTACTGTCATTGGGGATTACTGCTCAAGCTAAGACGTTATGTGCTCTGAGTGATAGGCCTATATATGAGGAAACTCGAGCACAAAGAAGCTAATAATGTGAGACCTCTCAGCTTTTTTTGTTAGTTAAAAACAAAAACCAGAAAAACTACACTGACTAAAATATTGCTTCATCTCTCTCGTCACAGACATGTCTAGTTTACAAAACATTGCTTCATCTCTCTCGTCACAGACATGTCTAGTTTACAAAACATGGCTTCATCTCTCTCGTCACAGACATGTCTAGTTTACAAAACAAGGACCATTATAATTTTAGAATGTCATAAAATTTGCTGGAGACTGATGATGTCTAGGGCTAGGCTGTTGGAAGGAAATGAACCCTGTCATCTTTTGAGAGATTAGTAGCAAAATCCCTTTTAAGTGTATATAGCAGTTCATGTCTTTGACTTTTTGGAGGGGATTTCAATCTTTTAAATTGGTTTTATGGTTTTCTTGAAAGATATTTTAGAATGAAATGTCATACACATACTGTTGCCTGTGAGGTGCATGTCAAGTGACAGTTTTCTATAAATAATAAAGAAAAATATAATTTTTAACTGACTTGAACCTGCAAAAATGTTATTTATAATTTAAAAAAGACCAAAACTTTACATAATATAATTTTTTTTCAGTTTCACATTGCATTGCATGATAAATTAACCATTGAAACATTGTATTGCACTAGATTAACCTTAGAAATATTATATTGCACTAAATTAACCATAGAGATATTACACTACATTAGATTAAGCATATAAATATTGTATTGCACTAGATTAACCATAGAAATATAGTATTGCACTAGATTAACCATAGAAATATTGTATTGTACTAGACTAACCATAGAAATATAGTATTGCACTAAATTAACCATAGAAATATAGCATTGCACTAGATTAGCCATAGAAATATAGTATTGCACTAAATTAGCCATAGAAATATAGTATTGCACTAGATTATCCATAGAAATATTACATTGAATTAGATGAAGCATAGAAATAAAGCTTGTAAATTGGTACATAAGTTAATTTGAAAATTTGGTTACCCGGTATGTAAAAAGGTGGAAATATTGAAAACTATATATCTCAGTATAGCTCATGTGTATAATTATAACTATTGTTCTTTTATTGGGAGTTAATGTTAAAAGTCATTGCCTTTAGAAAGAAATTTCTAAAAATACTCTAAATAAAATTAGCAAATCCTAGTGCGCAAAGAATGCAGCAGTTATAGAAGTAAGCATAGACTAAATGTAAAGCTTTTATTTATTATGTATATAGTTACCTCCACATAGTCAACCAGTAAGTCATACCATTGCAACATGTGAATAGCCACCTATACACAGATAAATTCTAAAGTAGATTGTATACACTTCAATTGATAATAAAAGTACCTGATTATTATTACACACGAGAGTTCATATAATATTTGGGCGCGTAACTCATTTTGAATCACCGAAAGGAGATTCTAGGTGTCAACTAGTATGGATTTTCTGTATTGGTACAGATTTAGGCGCCCCCTCCCTCCCCAGCCCCCCCCCCCCCAAAAAAAAAAAAAATTTAAAAAAAAACTAATTTTTAAAAAAGCACCAAATCATTTGGTGTTAAATTTCCTAGTAATTATTAGTAATGCGGATGATTTTTTTAATCTCACACACACATAGGCCTATTGATGAACAAAAATTGTTTAGTTAAAAAAAACATTAAAAAAAATTTTAGGTGCTAAGTACTGATGTTTTACAAAAAATTTAAATATGATAATAAATTATTACAAATATGGATTTATGAAAAATAAAGTTGACAGCTATGAGATTTTCTCCCTGACATGAACAGTTATTTGTGTGTAGTTTATACAGATATGTGATAAATTACTCATGTATAGAGATTTACCTTAGTAAAACTATAAATATATAGGAGAATGAACCATTTATTTGTCTATTCTTAAACATATTTGGGGAATATAATAGGTATTAATTAAATTTTATTATAATTCTTTTTAAAAGAAATAATGGGTTTTTTTGGGGGGGGGGGCGTAATTTCTTTGGACATAATTTAGCAGGGAAGGGAGGTATTCCTGGATCTTGATAGTTGTTGACATGACTTTGAAGGGATGGTAAATGTAGTGATGTTCTTCTTTCTATCACATTCATGTCTATCACATATCACATTGTGCATCACCTTCAACACTGATCTCATTCTATTTAAATAAGTGTATAGTCACAGAGTTATCCACATGTACTGTGGGTGTTTGGTTCTGCTGTCTGCATAAGCAGAACATGTCCATTGCAAAATGCATACACCACACATATTGTTTTTGGGACAGCAGAAAACCATCTGTATTTTTTTATGTACTGTAATTTTTCTAAATGTAAGAACAATTTTTGTTTGCTGCATTCATGACCTGCCCACTTCCACATGGCTGATCTAGTCTTCTCTTGATTTGTGGTTTCTATTCCGTGTTTTTTGTACAAACTTGATAAATATCTTTTTGATCAAAATATCGATTCTATGTATTGTTCCATATAAAATGAAACAGCTCTTCAACAATTGTTATATTTGTTTTGGTATATGTTAGGCAAATGTGACCTCATCATGTGAAAAAGTCCAACTTTTAAAACTTTTGTAACGTTATGCACAAAACCATGAAATTTTTGTTATATAATGCGCGTCTTTCATGTCATCACAGAAACCTCACGTCATTAGCAGATGACTTGAGACTAAAGCAACATGGCTAATGCAATCACAAATTTCTTTTTACTGAGCCTGCCAGTTACAGAGAAAAATGCTGTACATTTGTTACAGACTTAAGGACTGCTACATTGAGAAAAGATATATCGTCAGATCACCCAATGATCTTATATTACAATAATGATGAACATATCCAGTGAAAATGCAATAGAAGTCGACATTGCCAGTGCACGCATGTAATGATCATCACTAAAAAAAATAGAACACTAATCATACCCCCCCCCCCCCCCTACTATTACTATTATCAACTATTACTAAAGAATTGTACTACTGACACAGCACATAATCCCAGAAAAACATATACAAACGGAGTCTATTCTAATTTCCTTTCAGTTCCCTGTGGAACATAGGGCTGCTTTTGTCACTTTCCAACAATTTATGTGCTGCACTTCCTGTTCATCAATGCCCGCAAGGTCCCAATATATGTGGTCTCTTCCTCCACTGTTCTACTAAAAATATTCCTCACCCTTGCAATTCTCCTCTTTCCATGTGGGTTCAAGTCCAGATCATGCCTGGTTATATTATCAGGCTTTTTTCTGAGGGTATGTCTTATCCACCATCTCCACTTTTTATCACTACTGCCACTGGACAATGGTAAGTTATATTCCACAATTCATGATTTGATATCAACTTTAATGCAAAGTAAAATACAAACTGAACAGCATCATTTAATAGCAACAAGATCACTAAAAACTGATATTAAGTCATTTAACTAAAGTCGATTAATATTAAGTCATTCAATTAAAGTGAATGAATATTGAGTCATTCAATTAAAGTGAATGAATATTGAGTCATTCAATTAAAGTGGATGAATATTGAGTCATTTAACTAAAGTCAATTAATATTAAGTCATTCAACTAAAGTGGATGAATATTAAGGCAGGTCATTAATTACTTGAAGAAACTGAGAGCAAAGTTCTATAAAGTAAAACACCTTCAGTTCTTACATAATTTAATATGTAGGGGAAATATTGTGGCATGTCCAATGTTTTGATGATCAATGACAATCTGGGGGTTACTGGTGAGTTGTCAGAACTTGAAATGGGAGTAACACTATGACCTGCCATGCATGTTGTAAGATATGATTAAGAATGTTTTGGGAATGGCGTTGGCTATCTGATCTCATAGGTCAAAATGTCCTAATAGTCATGCTGAAGTCAGATGTGTCAGGCTGAAAGGCACAGATATCCCAGAGAAGTTGTAAACATTAAATACACATTCTTTTCTATCGACAAATGTCAAGGTGTTTTCTTGTCAACTAGAAGGATGTTTGAGACCAAATGTAGAAGATGAATATAGGAGTGATATTGTCTGCATCATCCAGCCATCCTTCTTTTCAATATTTGTTCTTGTACCCATTTCTTGGATTTGATTGATGCCAGAACCGCTTATTGTAGAAAAAAAATCATTCTTGCATAGAAATACCCTTGACCTCTAAAATAGAAAGACAGTAAACAAACCACTGAACAATCACAGCTAAAGTTCAGTGACCCTTGACCTCTGTAATAGAAAGACAGTACACAAACCACTGAACAATCACAGATAAAGTTCAGTGACTGTGGCACAAATGTTGCTTAACACAGTGGTTATTTGGCTTCTCTTATTGTGAGACACTTGATGTACTAAAGAACAAAGAATGTTTTTTTCTACAATTTAGTCCGTCAATTACATATTTCAGACACACTTTACATGAGGTAACCACACAATTTATCAAAATGTGTCTGAGTTATTTTTTCTTCTCCAACTCCATGCTATATGATTGTCATGTCTATCAACAGCCTTCAGTTTCATGTTCTGTCAGTCATGTTCTGTTACTGATGTTTCCCCATGCTACAATACAGGCCTACACATACAATGATGATGATGGTGAAGTAACCCCTCTAGTTGTAAACAGGCAACCTTTGACAGCCCATAACCATTCTGCAAAACATAGGTCCTACTCAATGAAGTAACTGAACTGACACCTTAATTTGCATATCGTCTGCTGTTTCAAAAGTATGGTTGTATTAGGGATTTTATTCATACATATTTAGTCAACGAATGGAAACATTCCAGTGTTGCCATATCCCATGATCATCTCATGATGCCAGGAGCTAAGCATATATGTCTAGAACAACCAGTTTATCATTTTTCCATCAGATCCATCTGCAGTGATGGAACACCAAGCATTCCTCACCATGCAGGAGTCTGCCATAAGCTGAAAAAAGGTGGTATCGTTTCTGGTATGCACCCCTTCATCATCCATGGGGACCATTTTAAAGAAGACAAAAATAAGATATCAAAACAAGACATGCAGTCTTCTTCTTCTGCGTTCAGCATCTGTGGTCATGCTATATTGTCAGGCCTGTCGTCAAGACGAAGTTCACTGTCTTCTCCAGGTCAGAGTGGCTGCCCTATAGCTTTTGCCTCAAGTCTGTATCCTCTGGCCAGGTCTGCTGTCTCTCCTCTTTGTATGTTGGGCAGTCCTGAAGTATGTGTTCGGGGTCTGGATTCACATGGACATTCATATGTGTATGAGAGCCTCAATTGGTAAAGGTGACAAGACATGCAGTGACAATTAGGATTTTATCAAAGATGAATGGTTGTCAGCCGATTCCACTATTTTTCCTTAGTTGTCTTCTACAACATGCATGTAAAGAAGACAATGATCCTATTCTTTACATCCTGAACTAGAAGTGGTTTTACACAGGTGACAGGCCTACATATAAAATGATATAACAAACACTTCCACTATCGCACAGCATGAATACATACCTCTTCTTCTTCATCTGTAAATTGACTGTTCTTTGATTGTCTATAAAACTCAATCACACCTGTAAGGAAATAACATTTAAAGTTTACAATATACAATTTGTTGATTCTGTGGTAGAATTGATAGTGAGCTGACCTCACTTAGCATTCTTACATAGAAATATTACATTCTTACAACAAAACTATGAGAAATGAATGATTGCTCAAGAAGACACATAAACCATGTGTCATTTAATCAAGATGGTTGACTTACCAAAACATGTATCACCATCATCAAGAATAGGTAAACTCAAGACACATTGAGCTTTATTGTTACTGACTGTTAGCCTGTCTGCATACCGTTTGTCCTGCAAATATAATGCAATTACTCATGAAGGTTTGTAATAGAGCACAATTACTCATGCAAGTTTATAGATACAATTGTTCACTCAAATTTATAGAGAGAACACAATTACTCATGGCAGTTTATAGATGGAGCCCAATTGCTCATGGCAGTTTATAGATAGAGCCCAATTGCTCATGCAAGTTTATCCTTTAGCACTCTATGTTTACAATTACGTAATTTCTCTCCTGCCGCTGGATTAATTTTTGGAAATGTTTTGTAATAGTTGGTGGCTGTTTTGAAATCGTGATAACTTTTTTGTTGTTAGAGATATTTAAATAGTTTTTGCACATATAAATAAATTCTGCATATATTGGTGTAAGTTTTGTTTGCCTGTGTGTGATATGAGACATGTAAGACAGTCTCAAAGACATTATTCCACAAAATTTCAGCAAATTTTGACCTTTGAAATATAATATAATACTACGATGTTTCCGACAATATTTTGTAAATATTCTCATGCAAGTTTATAGAGCACAATTGCTCATGAAAGTTTAGGCCTATAGATTGAACACAATTACTTAGGAAGTTTATATATGGGTAGAGCACAATTACTCATGAAAGTTTATATATATACCAGGAGATAGAGCAGAGCACAATTACTCATGAAAGTTTATATATATATACCAGGAGATAGAGCAGAGCACAATTACTCATGAAAGAAAGTTTATTAGAGCACAATTACTCATGAAAGTTTATATATATACCAGGAGATAGAGCAGAGCACAATTACTCATGAAAGAAAGTTTATTAGAGCACAATTACTCATGAAAGTTTATATATATACCAGGAGATAGAGCAGAGCACAATTACTCATGAAAGAAAGTTTATTAGAGCACAATTATTACTAATAGCAGATTTTAAATAGCATAGAACACATTTACTCTGAAAGATGACAGTCATGTTAACAAAGTTGCTAGTGTAGCAATAAGCACATTAACATTAAGCCATGTAGTTTAATTCCTATATGAGTGGATATTGTAAAATAAACAGCTAACTCACAGATTGACTCAACCTCAGAAAATAGTAAAATAGGTACCAGAACAAATCAGGGGAAGTAAAGGAATCTAAATTGATCATACACACATTACTCATATAATGCCATTGATTAAAGTGAAGGTAATCAAGTTATGAATTAGAATTATAGCACACAGAATAAACTAAAACACACAATAAGCTACATTTACTACATCATTACATGCATGTAGGCCCTACAGAACAAGTGTACTAATATACACCATGAACCTTATGATACTTTTTCAAGGGACACAACTACCAGCATAAGTACAGAAGAACAATTAAAGTTACATACCCCTAACAAATCCTTGAGTCTTGTGGGCTCTTTGGTAAAAGCAACTGCAGCTGAAACAGATGTCCCTAAGCAAACACGTTCCCTGACACCAAAGACAACATCATCACTGAAGAAAAAGAAATTACAGCTTCTAGAAGCATTGCTTTACATTTCTTAGAAAAGGAAAAAAATAACTGTTAAACTCCACATTGTAAATGAGGTAAGGCATATCAATTTATCAATGTGATTTTTAAAGGAGGTAATGATGATGAAATAATCCCTTTAGGTGTGATAATTTTGTTCTGTAAAGATCATGGCATTTCTGCCAAAATCATATGTTCGTTTCAGTTATATAACCAAGACACCTGGACTTCTAAAGGTTGTCTCAAAGTTATATAACTGGGACAACACCTGGACTCCTATATAATCGAGATAACACCTGGACTCCTTCCTGTAGGTTGTCTCAAAATTATATAACTGAAACAACACCTGGACTCCTATAGGTTGTCTGAAAGTTATATAACTGAGACAACACCTGGACTCCTATATAATCGAGATAACACCTGGACTCCTTCCTGTAGGTTGTCTCAAAGTTGTATAACTGGGACAACACCTGGACTCCTATAGGTTGTCTGAAAGTTATATAACTGAGACAACACCTGGACTCCTATATAATCGAGATAACACCTGGACTCCTTCCAGTAGGTTGTCTCAAAGTTATGTAACTGAAATAACACCTGGACTCCTATAGGTTGGCTCAAAGTTATATAACCAAGACAACACCTGCATTTTTATAGTTATATAACTGAGACAACACCTGGACTCCTATAGGTTATCCCAAAGGCATGGTTGTGTTACTTAAGGGGATTTATGGATGCATGTTTAGTCTCAGAGGGAATGTATTCCAATATTACCCATCATGCCAAGAGCACAGCTCATACTTCTGAGTCAACGTTCTCATAATTTTTCTGTCAGATTTGTTGATCTACCCACAGTAATGGTACATCTAATATTCCCTGTCACCTAGGAGTTTGTGGTAGAAAAAGGACAATGGTCCAATGTCTGCTGGCCTTCATTTCTTCATCATGCATGGGGATTATTTAATTGAAGACAGAAGTAATTCAGACAAGGTATATGTAAATAAAGTAAATAGGTTACTATATCAATATAAAATAATAAAATATAGAAAATAACAATAAATAAAAGGAACAAACACAACAGTCAATGTGTCGGTCCAATTGGGACCTTTAAATACAACAAAAACAGTTAAGAACAAAAGACCATAACGAATATAAACAAAATGGATCTCTCCCACCAGGAAATCAACAAAAAGAAACACCAGATCCAGTGCAACACAATTTCCTTTTTGTCGGTCATCCTCCGATATTTGGGTTATTTATATATGAGACAAGGTATGTAGTGACAATAATGATTTTCTTCATACGTGAAAAGTTGCCAGCCTATTCCCCAACTTTCCATAGTCACCTCCTACGACATATCAAACAACAGATCCAACAACTAATCGGATCCATGTCACGGAGATAATTTGTATTGCCAGTATTTACAACTTGACAGCCACAAATATTGTTGTATTGGAATTACAAATCATTTCAAATACGATATAAAGATTTTAAAAAACTGTCAAATACTGCTTGTTTCCCATTAAGGAGTTGCAGGGAGGGATAGTTGTGTAGCTGAGTGATAAAGGCGGCATGCTGACATCACGTCATGTACAGTGTGAGTTTTTTTAATTTATCCTACGACAGAAAAAAACCCAGTCCTTACCAGGAATCAAACTCTAGACCTGACTAGTGTGAGACCAACGCTCTAACCTCTTAGACAGATAAACTACTCAAAAGTTAAAACCATACTTACTGTTCTCCCTTTGATATGTGAGTCAGTTCCTGGAATGAGATAAAACATAATGAGATAGGACATAATGAGATAAAACATAATGAGATATGACATAATGAGATAAAACATAATGAGATATGACATAATGAGATAAAACATAATGAGATAGGACATAATGAGATAAAACATAATGAGATATGACATAATGAGATAAAACATAATGAGATAGGACATAATGAGATAAAACATAATGAGATATGACATAATGAGATAAAACATAATGAGATAGGACATAATGAGATAAAACATAATGAGATATGACATAATGAGATAAAACATAATGAGATAAAACATAATGAGATATGACATAATGAGATAAAACATAATGAGATAAAACATAATGAGATATGACATAATGAGATAAAACATAATGAGATATGACATAATGAGATATGACATAATGAGATAAAACATAATGAGATATGACATAATGAGATAAAACATAATGAGATATGACATAATGAGATAAAACATAATGAGATATGACATAATGAGATAAAACATAATGAGATAGGACATAATGAGATAAAAAATAATGAGATATGACATAATGAGATAAAACATAATGAGATAGGACATAATGAGATAAAACATAATGAGATAAAACATAATGAGAGAAAACATAATGAGATATGACATAATGAGATAAAACATAATGAGATATGACATAATGAGATAAAACATAATGAGATAAAACATAATGAGAGAAAACATAATGAGAAAAAACATAATGAGATAAAACATAATGAGATATGACATAATGAGATAAAACATAATGAGATAAAACATAATGAGATAAAACATAATGAGAGAAAACATAATGAGATAAAACATAATGAGATAAAACATCACTGGTATGTTTATATATTGTGTCACACAATACAATTGGAGAGTTATTCAAAACAACTGTGGGAGTTCGACAGGGATGCATAATGTCCCCAGTACTTTTTAACATATACTTAGAGCACATCATACAAGAGATATTACATGACTACAACACGTCTATATCGATCGGAGGTCGCCCTATTTGCAACTTGCGTTTCGCTGATGATATTGATCTTATAGCTTGGTCAGAACAATCATTGCAAGAATTAACATCAAAGTTAGAAAAAGTTACCAGCAAGTACGGAATGGAAATCAATACAGATAAGAGCAAAATCTTGGTAAACAGCAGAGACACTGAAAACCAGACTAATATCATGATGAATGGACTTAAGCTTGAGGAGGTGAATACCTTCAAATACCTCGGATCCAGTATATGCAGCGATGGTAAATGCAAAGCAGAACTAAAAATAAGGCTGGAGATGGCTTTAGCGTCCTTGTCAAGGCTAACTGTGATTTGGAAAAGCAACATCAGTGTTGGAGTGAAAATCAAACTGTATAAGTCGCTGGTGCTTTCTGTTGTGTTGTATGGTTGGGAGAGTTGGACACTCACTGCGGACATGGAGAGAAGATTACAGGCTTTCGAGTATAAATGCTACAGAAGAATTCTACGAATTTCCTATAGGCAACATAAGACCAATGTGTACGTAAGAAATAAAGTAGAGATGTGTGCAGGTGTCCAGGAGCCATTGCTTTCAATAGTGAAACACGAAAACTAGCATGGTTCGGACATGTATGCAGGCACGATTCCTTGTCAAAAACAATACTGCAGGAAACTGTCGAGGGTGGAAGAAGCAGAGGAGAACAAATAAAGACATGGACAGACAACATCAAGGAATGGACAGGGCAAGATATTTCCACACTCATCCGCATCGCTGAGGATAGAATTCGCTGGAGGACTGTGTGCTGAAGCATCCAATGTGGTACCCCTACGACCCTGAAGGGTTATGGGTTTATTGATTGATTGATATTGTGTTCACTTCATACTTATTTGAATTTTTATGATTAGCGATTGTTAATGCAATATCAAAGTAGATGGAGTCAGTCTGAGTAAGTCAACATATTCAAATATTTAGGTGCATTAATAACATCAGATGGGAGATGTATTAAAGAAGTCAAATGTAGAATTGCCAAGGTAACAATTCACAAGTTGGAGGCCATTCTATGTAATATATCTTTGTCAATTGAGGTCAGAAAGAAAAAAGAGTTCTTTAGATGTTCTAATTCTAATGTTTGGAAGTGAATCTTGGACACTCAGCAGAACAGTGAACCATTATATTGAGGCAGCAGTGATGTGGTTTTATAGAAGAATGGTGAGAACACTATGGACAGATAAAATAGCATTAATCTTGAAAGAAGTTAATTAAAAAGAGAGCTGCCACTTACTCGCATCAGAAAGAGACAGTTTACATTTTTTTGGACACATGAGAAGCAGAGAGATGGAACATATTGTAACAACAGGCAAGTTGAAGATCAAGAGGGGTAGGGGAAGACCAAGCGAGAAGATGCTTGATAACCTAGCATTGTGGCATGGGAGAACATTGGTATCAGAAATTATTGACAGCTAACTAAATAGAAGGTTGTGGAAGGACATGATAACCACTCAACTAGACTGTAACCTGTCCATCTCAAGATATCTCCCTTCCACATTCTGCTTTTTCTGCACTTTTTCCATACGTTCGATTTCTCTATTTGGGGGGAGGGGGGAGGGTGTGTGGTAAAGGCCCTGAACCAAACAGCCCATAGATAGGAGAGATGGGTGAGGATTGAACCACCCCACCATCTCTTAGATAATCAGAATGTAAATTTTAGTGCTAGAAACATAGCCACCAAAAAGGTAGATAACACACCCCCCCCCACCTTTTAACAATGTATTTTTTACAAAATAGGTGATAAAAAATCTAACAAAAAAGAGGACACTGCACATGAGAATGGGTGAACTGCCTGTTTTAATAGGTGAGTGGCCTTTTTTAAGGTATAACTCCCCCCCCACCTTAGTGGAGACGTAGGGCCTAAATACGACTATGTCCTCAACCCCCCTACTCTCCTTATCTTAATTTTAATTTCTACTCCAATCTGCATCTATAATTTTTAGAAATCAAACAAGCATCAAACAACATTATACTAGAAACAGAAGAATCAAACACTGACCTCCTTCTCTGAATCACATGAGTATAGTGTGTAAGCATCAGCCGAGAGAGCTGCGGAATTAAATATATATTGAATTTAGCAATCAAGACTATGTATCTGAATATTTATATGGAGCAATAATGTCACCCCTAAACTTCCATCTTGTTGGGTTGTCCCTGATACTCTGATAATTTATCTGTATATCTCTTGATACTAAGGTGATTTATCGCTTGATTTTGTATCATGCCCAGAGCTTTTAGATGGGAATTTGGTAAAACTTATAGGTGTTATTATGGATCATTTGTAAATAGAAATATAAGGATATAATGATAGGCAATATGAGTTGTAAGGTAGTAAAAAACTAATAATTCAAGCTCAAATATTTGGGGTTTCTACTGTTGAACCCCCCCCCCCCCCAATTTGAACGTAGAGCATACTTAACACTACAAATTTAGTTTTAAAAAAAGATGGTAGGCCTAACTCCCAACCTCTATAAAAGTTCTGAAAATATAGTGATTCTCTGAAAGTAAACACTTCCAAACTGTAGTGAAAAGTTTCTATATAAAAATAAGTCTAAATGGAAATGAAAATAATTTTTATTTAAATGCAAGTCCAAAGGGAAGTGAAAAGATATTTTATGTAAAAAGTCTAAAAGGAAGTGAAAATATTTTATATTTTTATTTAGAGACTCTTCCTTTTCACCCACCCAATGAAGTCATATCTCTGACTCTGTACACACTTATTATCACCAAGTGGTATCTCTGAAATGAAGGTTGGCCCAAGCAATGGCCCTTCATATTCCTGTATATTTTACCTTGGTAGAGCACTCTGGTAGACTGTATCTTTTCTATCTCATGATGTTTCCTTCCCACTAGGATTTCTGCCTACCTCTTGCTCGTCACACCTCAAGAAAAGTTTTCAACAAGGTCTCATGTGTTTTAATATGTTCAAAATATTTTTATTTCATTTAATAGTATTTTATGCATCCGAAGCATTGTCAGAAATTAATATATTGCAAGAATTGCCTTATGACAAATCTCAAACATTCTTATTTATGTTTTTTTTAAAACTCTGATTTCATACATTGAAGAACAAATGTTGATAAACTACCACTTAGAGAGTACTAACCTGCAGATACACATTCAGCTAACTCTAACAGGACTGTAACTTTTCCATTTGCATGGTGGAAGTCCTTAGACAACCCCTGTAACAATTTACCTTTGCTGGTCTGCATTTTGTGCTGAAAGCCCAAATGAAAATGTGAGATCCAAGTAAAAAACAATATTCTCTATATTTTGCGTGAAAATAAATAACATAAATTATTACAAAACCTTGCCGCTCTCTGACATCATTCATAACATTTTATAAGTGTGCTCTATCATATTATGAGATTATAGCTATGTACTATAAGCTAGAGAATTATACCATTTCAGTATAAGCTAGAGAATTATAACATTTCAATATAGGCACTAAGCAAGAGAATTATAAAATTTCACAATAAGATAGAGAATTATAACATTTCTATATAAGCTAGTAAATTATAACATTTTCATATAAGCGAGGGAATTATAACATTTCAATATAAATAAACTTAATGAATTAATATATTTTTATATGGAAACACACTTGCAGAGAGAAAGGGTTCAGTACCTGATGGGCTCAGGCGCTATTGGGACAAGGTCGCTCAGCTCGAGAACGCCTTGCTCTCAAACGCGTGGTGTGAGACTCGAACTTGGACAAGGGGTTCACGATGTCGGTGAACGACGCCTCGGGTAGGAGGGCGGACGAGCCAGGGTCCAACTCTTCTGTTGAGTTCTTCCTCATACGGAACCAGGCTCGCGGATGAGAAACGGTTCAGTACCCGATGGGCACAGTACGTCCAACTGCACGAGATGAGTTCATAGATGGTGGAACACCTCGTGCCAGATAGACGCGCACGACAAGCGTTTTGGCGAAGAGGCACTACACACCAGCGTGCACGGCGACAGATAGAGGCTGTCACGGACTAGAGACCAAACCCGAAATAAAGGAATGACGAAAAAGGATGTGCTGGACCTCGGATTTCCAGGTCACAGAGTGGCCAACCGAGGTGCAAATAACACAGTTCTACTGTGGAACTTGCAGCACAACGTACTTCACGCTCCCCGGCGAAAATCACACGATAAATTCGTTGTGGTTAAATGAGAGCGAACGCTGAAGAAGAAGAAGATCTCTTTTGATATAAACTAACTTAGATAAATATAAAATTTCAATATAAGTTTGGGTTTTATAACAATTTAATATAAGGTAGACAATATACAAGCTAAGTAATTATAATATTTAAATCTAGCGACCTGCATGGACACCAATATAAAACAGAATTTCGCAATCGTAGAATAGATTCACTAATCCAACAGCATAATTAGCTGTGATTTTTGTTCGCTATTGCACTAATTGTTAATTTTAATGCAGTGTTCATTACGGACCTTGTAGTACTTGTTAATGATGTTATAATGTTCATTAAGGACCTTGTAGTATTTGTTAATAATGTTATAATGTTCATTAAGGATCTTGTAGTATTTGTTAATGATGTTCTAATGTTCATTAAGGACCTTGTAGTATTTGTTAATGATGTTCTAATGTTCATTGAGGATCTTGTAGTATTTGTTAATGATGTTTTAATGTTTATCAGTCACATGCTTTTATAAAAGGATATTATGTGGACAACTAAGAAACCTATGAGAAACAGCTACAAGAAGCATATAAGCGTGTCCCGTAGAAAACATGTCAGAAAAAAAATTTAATTTTTTTATCAGTTTTGGTACATTATGAGATGAGGTGGTGCATAGTTGAAAGTGTAAAGACGCATACAATTTCTAGCAAGTGAACATAGGCCATAGAACAGACAGAAATGACTGGATAATCTTGTGAAGTGACATGTAGGCCTAAGAGGTGAACTCATAACCAAGACTGGTGAGTTGACGAGATCCATGATCTGTCAATCAACCTGAAACTTGCTCATGATAATGATTATTGCAATGTTTTAAAGGTAATTTATGTTAACTCGTATTACCCGGCTCGACTTTTGAAAAGATGTTTTGGTTCATTGCCATAGATCACTTCATCTTTCTAGTAGAAGTTGCTATAGACGTTGCCCAGAAAGTTTTAAACACAAGAGATTGTAAAATTACTGTAGTATTTCGTCCAATCACAATAATTCAAAATTCTTACCTTGTGACTATTTGTCAGCCACTTTTGTGATATTATGGCACACCAAGGCAAAGGTTACTGCAGTTTATCATTTGTACAGTGATCTCATTGGCCTAGTGATTAAGCCATTTGACTTGTGCTAATAAGTCGGGGGTTCGATACCAGGCCCGGAGGTCTTGTTTAAAAGTGTACATTTTGGAAATCTCTTGCCATACTTATATAACTCTTACGTATGTGTGGTAACCAAGGCCTAGACTTCTGGTTCAGGGTGCAAAGAAATAGGCCACTGTCTTCTTTCCAGGCATGTAGCGACTAAGGAAGCGACTAAGGAAAGTTTGGGATCAAGCTGATAACCTGTAACCTGTGAACAATTTGTCACTGCATGTTTTGCCTCGTTTTGTTTTGTGTACGTTTGTATTCTGTCACATGGTCCCCATGGATGATGAAGGACAGCGGACATTGCACCTTTCTCCTTTTGTGGCAGACTCCTAGATGTCGTAGAAAGCTAAGTGCACCATTACACAGATGGGTCAATTAATCTGACAGAAGAAGAATGAACTGTTTGAAACAGAAGTATAAGCTATGTACTTGGCAGGATGTGATGATCCTGAGATGCTGATTGTCCTGGGATGCTGATTGTCCTGGGATACTGATTGTCCTGGGATGCTGTTGTCCTGGGATGCTGATTGTCCTGGGATGCTGTTGTCCTGGGATGCTGATTGTCCTGGGATGCTTAAAACACTGGAATGTCTTTCTTCAGGGACTAAACATGCATCAATAGACCCATTAACATAACCATGGCTTTGTGACAAGACACCTTATAGACATTCAGGTGCCGCCTCGTTTGTGATAACATACCTACAGAAGTTCAGGTGTCGCCTCGTTTGTGATAACACACCTCACATTAGTTCAGGTGTCGCCTCGTTTGTGATAACACACCTCACAGAAGTTCAGGTGTCGTCTCGTTTGTGATAACACACCTCACAGAAGTTCAGCTGTCGTCTCGTTTGTGACAACACACCTCACAGAAGTTCAGGTGTCGCCTTGTTTGCTCAACTGAGGAGGAGGTGGGCTTTTGTAAGGAGGCTATTGGTTTGTCAAGAGCTACCGCTCACAGCTAAAGGGATCATTTCATCCTCATCATCATATAACTACTAACCTGATGGTCGTGATGACTGGATTACCAGAACCGCACCTAACATTATTTTTGATGATTAAAAGCTCTGATATAACCAAATTGGATGAACGTTCGCGGTTGAAAGACGGTACCTCAGCATAAGAGTTACATTTTCATTAAATAAAAATAACAAATATCTGGAGATTACCGCTACACAGTTTTTTGCTATGATTGATAGTTTCAACAGGCGTCTCTGTAAAGAGGGACGGAGTACATATGGGGGAATCTGAATACAAAACAAACAATCCTCTACGTCTTTTTAACCCGTTATTTTTATTTCGCTTATTAAATGTTATACAGGGGTGAAACTGAACCAATGATTACAAAAACCAATAGGGCATATAGTTTAACGTAAAAACACTGGAAATATGCCTATCCAGATTCTACTGAAAAATCTGAACACAGTCACAACCAAAAGCAATCTTGTAAATATAAATTACCCGCCCGCAAGCAACATCCTACAACAGGATACGCAAACCTAACTTGCAGTATAGGTCCTAATTGTTATATGACCTATTGGAAATCTTCCTATATAAATAACCTTCATGATTTGTTTCGGAAAACGTCTACGCCATAAATAATATTGATTTTCTTCACTAACAACTGGTTGTTTCCCATTTGTTTTATCTATAAGGTCGGACTACATACCTTCCAACGAGCCAGAGCTAGGTTCTTGTCCACAGTGTGCTCCCCTGAATAGAGAATATATATAACACTATAAGTATTTGAAGACAACTTTATCACAATTTAAAATAGGAAACGGATACCCTAAACTTAGTAAGTCCCATTTATCGACAGGATCCCTGACTGGATTTGAACCAGATCCGCTCAGATGACACCGACTCGTCTCGCTACATGAGTCAACACGTTTTCCTAATTCTACTAATCCGCACCCCTGAAGATGTGATTTTAGTCCGGGCACCCACAACGTGTGCATTCTCAATCAATCAAGTGCCATGCCGACTGGCGTAGGCGATCATGTTTCTCCACGACTCTCTGTCTCTTGTGTTGTCAAAAAGCTCGGTTGGTGAGCTTCTACCGTGCCACGATACAAGCCCATCTAGTAACTTTTCCATTTGTCGTCCCCTATCTCTTCTCCCTTTGATCTTTCCAGTGGTTATTAAGTGTTGAAACTGTGTTCTTCTCAGCGCATGCCCTAGAAACCTTGACTGTCTGCCCCTAATATTTGATATGATTGATCTTTTTACGCCAGCATCAATGAGATCCTCTGCATTAGTTTTCTTGGCTATCCATGGTATTTTCATCATTCTTCTCAGAAACCACATTTCTGTAGTCTCTAATTCGCTTTGAATTTTCTTGTTTACAGTCCATGCTTCACATCCATAAAAAAGAATTGGTTCGATATAACATCTCTGCACCCGAATTCGGGTCTGCATTGATAGATTTCCAGTGCATTCTCAAGTTACCATTAATAGGTCTGTCGTTGGAGACGCAGACAACAAAACAACACACATTACACAGCTATGTAACTTCCTCGAGGACCACACATTTAACACAAGTACGTACCATTAGGCATTCGTACTACAAGGACCATTAGGTTTTCGTGTACATAAATAATACATAAACAGAAACAAAATTGTTTCAATTGTGACATGGGTAAACGAATAATGTAATTACGAAACATCGAGAAATATAGAACTAACACTTGTAGTCTTCTTCTACTGCGTTCGTTCTCAAACTCCTGAAGATTATCAGGATGTAGTCCGGAGAACGGAATGCTTTGTGTCATGGTTTACAGCATTGCTGCGATATCTGCGCCTTTCGGACTGACACATCCTACTTCAGCATGGCTTTGGGTCACTGACCCTATATGGTATCCCATATGGTATCCCTATGTGGTATCCCTATATGGACAGCCAACTTCATCCCATAACATCCTTAGTCGCCTTTTACGACATGCATGGAAGGTAAACAGTGTTGCTATTCTTTGCTCCCCTTTCGGACCCCGGCTACACGGGCGACACTTGTAGTGAATAGTGCTTTAAATAGAAGCAGCTAGAGATGTCATGCAGTTACCGACAGAATAGTGACATAGTTGAAGTCAACGATACATCTCAAAGAATCTGCCTTTTTTGTTTGATGACTGATAATATATAGGAATGCAGACATCAGAACATCAGCACAAAAGACACCCAAAATACCTCTGTTCTCATTCATTCAGATTAGTGTAGAAAAAAACATGCTCAGACTTTTAACTGATGCTATCAATCCCTAGACTTAACACATTCTCTCGTTCCATCTTCAACTGTTTGTTTTGCAAAATAGTGTTAGAAAGTTAACCGTGTATCACTACATGCCAAAAGTAAGCTACTGGTAACTGCAGAAACACTGAAACATCTTTTTCCTTTATTCTATCAGTCATCAAACAAAAAAGACAGATTCTTTGAGATGTATCGTTGACTTCAACTATGCCACTACTCTGTCGGTAACTGCATGACAACATTAGCAGCTTCTATGTAAAGCAATATTCACCACAAGTTACTCTAGAACTCCTTCAGATTGAATAAACTGCAGTCTTTACTGCATATATTTCGTTTTCACTGTTGGTCTATAAATGACAGTTTTAAAAAATCTGCTTTTCACTTTTACAAATGGATTTTTTCCCAACGTCTCAATCATTGTTCACGTGAGTTCTCAGTGTAGTATGTCACATTCAGTCCAACGATGGTCTGTTCTTAACAAGACAATAGTTAGCAGAGAGTAGGCTTATGTGTGTGAAATAGATAATAGAGAGTCTGTGGCCCTAGGTGGTAAGGAATCTATGTCTGACAATAGGTGGTAAGGAATCTATGTCTGACAATATGTGATAATGTGTGTATGTCTGACAATATGTGATAAGGAAATATATGTGCAAAGGTAAAAATAAGCTGAGTTATGAACCAGTTATGTCACATGGTTTTCACATAAATGCCTGGTCAGTAGCTGACTAGAAACAGCACGATTAGCTCCGCCGTTCGCTCAGTATCGATAGGGCCATTCATCGAACTTTCACATGGCACGTGTCCTGACGCCCTACTTCCTTGTTGCTGAGCAAACCACGGACGTAATCACATGGCATGTGTCCTGACACTCTACTTCCTTGTTGCTGGGCAAACCACCCCTACTTCCTTGTTGCTGGGCAAACCACCCCTACTTCATTGTTACTGGGCACGGACGTAATTTTAATTTGAAATAAATTTAAAAAAACGAGTAAATTCGAAACCCGGTTCCACTGTTCGACGAGCGAGTGAATGAACACTACACTATTGCGTATCCCAAGTAATAGGCCTACGCCTTATTTAACGAAATGGACTCACGTCGACGGCTGCAAGGACGTGCATTACCACAGATGAGATAATCTACCAAACACAACCACTTGTCCAATTGTACCTCATTGCTCTTCAACTATCCTTTCTGAAAACTTCACAACTACTAGCTTTCTTGGCAGGATTTTATAGGCTGTGATCATAAGGAGCAGCAAGTAAGAGAAGACACCAAATATCAATATGCATCTTCGACAATAAGAATAAAAACATAGACTTATAGCGGACATATACGTAGAATTAATGAAAATAGACTGCCACTGCAAACATTAAAATGGGTACCAGTTGACAAAAGAACTAGAGATACACACTGTAAAACAACCATAAAGGAAGGTATGACTATTGGTATCAAGGACATGCAAGAATTATACACAGTAGCATCACATCGCTGGAACAGGAGAGCTATGATTTCTGCCCTATACACCGTATTCGGCGCTAAAGGAACATAGATAGAGCTGGAAAGCTCTGGTTTCTGCCCTATACACCGTGTGTGGCGCTGAAGGAACATAGATAGAGCTGGAAAGCTCTGGTTTCTGCCCTATACACCGTGTTCGGCACTGAAGGAACATAGATAGAGCTGGAAAGCTCTGGTTTCTGCCCTATACACGGTGTTTTACGCTGAAGGAACATATTTGTTGTCATAATGTACAAAAGAATGACTTTTTAAATTTTACCCCCAAATTAAGGAATCCATACAATATAGTGATTTGAACCCGCATCGTCATGATTATGATTACCAGAATTCTAACCATCCGACAAAGCATTGCCATTTATACTTACCATTCGTTAATGCTGTCTGCAGTCTGGAACTTGGACTGCGCGAGTTGGAATTAGCCGTTTTAATCTGTAACCATTTCTTCAATCGGTCATTACTCACATATGTAGTCACATGATGGTCAAGGAATTCTGGATTTTGTCGTAGATACTGACTGACCACCTCCGGGTTCAGATCTAAATAAAAAATACAACCAAAGAAAAAGTGTTATTTTTTTGTTATCTACAGAAAAAATTATAATGTGTTTGTTTATAGTCTGAGGTTTGTCTAAATGTGGCAACATAGTGGATCTTACTATCAAATATATGACATAGAGACATAGAAAAACCAGAGGTCATCTCATAGGTAGGAACCAATTAGTAGTAAATCATGTGGATCGAAATAACAACAATAACAACAGTGATGATAATGATTTAATCCCATTTGCTGTGAGCAGGCAGCTCTTGACAGCACATAGCCTTACAGGCGCATAAACAGGTTCTCTTCAGCTGTGATATAAGAATAGTGAATATATCTTCAAAAGTGAAGCTACATGCAACTGTGATACAATTTACAACATTGATACTATAAATTTACAACGGTAAGATTATATACAGCAGTAAAAATGTCTACAATCGAAAATACACAAAATTGAAACTGTTCACAACATTAAAACTACTAGGATTAACCATAACCTTTTAATTTTCTACAACTGTTGGTATATCTACAACATTAGGACTGTACACTTGATTAAGACTATCTACAACATTAGGACTGTACACGTGATTAAGACTATCTACATCTGGTTATTATATTACGTGTACAATTGAAATATTACGAATAACTAGAAGTATTTTTTGCAAAAAGTACATTTAGCAACATTTAATAATATGGCTTTTTTGTTGTTGATGTTGATGGGCATACAGATACATACAGGTGGCCGCTGAGGGATGCTTTTTGATAACCATTGATCTAGAACTGTGTTCGCACCGTGAATTATATGCCCTCTGTAATCTATTACTATACGTACCTCATTAATTTATTACTATAATTGTCTCATTAATCTATTACTATACGTATATGCTTATTGTTACTATACTTATTATCTCATTAATATATTACTATACATATAATCTCATTAATCGAATACTGTACTAATCTCGTTAATATATTACTGTACTTTCTCATTAATCTACTACTATACTTTCTATATATATTTTATATTTTATTTATATATATTATATAAATATATTATATAAGCCCTACATATTATATTATTTATTTTGTTTATATATATTTTATATTTTATTTATTTATTTATGTATAATATATATATATATATATATATATATATATATATATATATATATATATATATATATATATATATATATATATATATATATATATATATATATATATATATATATATATAAAATATCATCAACATCATCAGGTGCCATGCCGGGTGGCGTAGCGGTCATGGCTCTCCACAGCTCTCTGTCCACAGTATTATGTATCAAAGTCGTTGTTGTTTCCTAGTCGTGCCAGGTTGTCAAACTGCCTAATATTTTCTCACGTTGTCGCCCTCTGTTTCTGGTGCCTTTAATCTTGCCTGTTGTGATTATGTTCTCTAAACCTGCCTTTCTCATTAAGTGGCCAAAAAATGAAGATTGCCTTTTTCTTATATTTTTGATTAAGGTTCGTATCGCAATTTAACTCTTTCAACACCTCTACATTACTATATAATATAAATTATATATATGTGTGTGTGTGTGTGTGTATATATATTATTATACACACACACACAGATATATATATATATATATATATATATATATATATATATATATATATATATATATATATATATATATATATATATATATATATATATATATATATAATTCTTGACAACGTGAGGGAATGTTGAATGGCTTTTAAAGTCTGGCATGATACAGAATCATCAGAAACTATATTTAAATGTATAACAGACAGATGACTGTGGAGAAACATGATCACCTACGCCGGAAGGCATGAAACCAATGAATGAATGAATATTCTATATATATATATATATTGCTATATTAGGGACTATATTATATATTAAATTATATTTATATTTTATTTCAAACATCATATGGAAGCATTGAGCAGATTTCACACTATCAGATAATATAGTTTCAGTTGTCAAATGGAAAATTATATAATGCTGAATCTTGGAATTGTTGTGAAACTGAGATTAAAGCTTCATTTTCGTGAGGAATGGGATCTCTAGGTTAAGTAGTAATGACATTTGTCATGTTTTCACAGGGTTATCAAATTGAAATTGGTCCGTAATGTGTTCTTTGCAAGTGCATTTTTGAATATCACAGATATCATATTCACAGAATATCATATTCGCTTGAATTTCGGAGTTACATGCTCAATGTGATACTTTCATTCGCCAAGCTGCTGGCTGATATGTTGTGGGGGTGGGGGGTGTAGGGAGTGTGGATTGAGAATAATTACGTATTATCGATAACAAAATACGGAGTATTGATTCTTTCTCAACTTTAATAAAAAATAAAATTTGAATCTTTCTAAATATTAATCAAATAAGAATTCTGCAGGGCTTGCACAGAAGATGTAGTATTGTTCTGGATCACTATTCGTTCTTCCTGTAGGTGGAAATAATCCCATCAACAAAAGAGTTGCTTCTTTGATTGTTTCAAACTATGTCTTGAAATGTGTAGAATGAACAAATGTGCCTACTGATCTCCCAGGTTTTTCTTCCATTAGACTACTCTATATAGATGCCCACCTACCACCATTTCACACTGCCTTCTTCGCTCAGTCTTGTGTATATAACTGGTCCAATAGAGATTAGTATTTTTTAGTACTTTCAATACTATTTGCTTTAAAGCACTTTGATCTTGATCAGGTTTTTGTCTTTACATTCTGTAGAGAGTTCTCTATTCGCGGTAAGGATTTTTCAGCTAAGTAGAAAATAGGTTAAATGGATTCTCTTTTTGCAGGAAGACATCTGTTAGGTGTAGTTTTCCTCTAAGTATGCTAGCCTCATTCACAAAGCTGGTTTTTTTAGTCGGCTTATTGAACGGAGATTATTATTTCCAACGATACAGTTGATCGCCTTTTGTTAATAAGACTTTAACTAAAAGAACTTCGAAGAGTGCAGGTCTTTGTCATAACAACAACACAATATTCTACGATCTAGTCTGATCTAAAAGGACGCAAAAACATTTTCAACAATCTTGTCTGATATACAAGAAATCCTTTGTCAACAGATATATTTCATACGGTGATTATTATGTTATAACAGGTAAACGGTTCTCGTATATTGCTAGTTTGTTTTTCATATAATTTCTAAGGTATGGAATCTGGGTGGTCTAATATATTACATTTATATTATACGAATTATTACATTTACACTCAGCGATTCGTTACACTTATACTCTTTGACTTATACCACGGCTTTATAAATACAAGGATACTCCTCTACATGATTTGTTATGTAACTGTAACAGTTGGTTATAAACACCCATTACCAGGACTTTCTTAACAATAAAATAAATTTTCATAAGCTTTTAGCTTTACGTATGAAATTTGTCACAATAGTTATAACGTCCTTGAGACAATTGTCACCAGATTATATATATCACTGAATTTTTAACTCTTGCACCTATTTGCATTCATTTTTACATTTGTCGTATGTTACCCCAGCCCTCGCATTTCCAATATCGGGTTGTTTCCTGACACTGTGATTTTATTTCTTGATAATACTATAAAGAAGCTCCGAGTAATATTTGTATTAACAACCAACTGTTACCGTGACGTGGAAAAAACTGTATAATATTTATATCTCTAGAGATCTATGCTTAATGGGATATACCCATTATCGCAGGGGTTTAGTCGTTCACTTTGTGTTTAACAGATCGCAGTTTTGAGTCCCGCTTGCTGAATCTAGTTTAGAAAATGAGTTTTGCGGAGATTCTAGGAATTATCGCTTGAAGCTACGGAGTTACCTGCTGCGAATGTTCTCTCGGCATGTCGCTTCGTTGAGTGGGATGGAGTACACAAGGTTAACCCGAGTACAATGAAGTCAATCCTCTATGTTTTGCCAACTTTTTTCAACCATGCTTATTAACTCAGTGTAAGACAGCATTAATAAACAAACAAACAAAAATTAATGGGAATCCTGAGCAACAAAACGTTATCAAAGAAAGTGGGACAAGGAGTAACTCACAGCAACATCACACCGATCCTTACTTGTGAAAAATAAAGACATTGCATTTCTTCTATGCGACCGTTACATTTAGTGCGAGCATAAAACAAAGCTTCTTGCACATATCAAAACAATTGCATAACCAACAGGAAGATATCATCCCCAATGACCTCCTAAAAGTAGAAATGTTTTCTGGCTTTGATGAGCCAATTTAAAGTTCAAAAATAAAAAATCTCCATCGTCGAAGAGATCCCTGGGATAATCAACAGAGAACACCAGACACCACCTCAGCTAAAGTCTCTGGCATAGGAAATGATCGCACACATTTATGATCCTAAAATATGGACTTGTGTACACAGATGGAACGGCAGAGGAAGCTATAATAAATAGAGGAGGGCGCGACTTCATAAGATATAATAATGTAAATAACCTAAATGGAGCATTCCAAACAGGAAAGGAATGCTCAAACTTCAGAGCAGAAGCTGAGGTACTCCGGCGTCCTCTAAGAGGTCTCGTTTCCACAGATCATCCAATACCATCTAATGTAGTAATATTCACAGAATGTAGATCCTTATTGGAAACATTACAAAGCAGCAAAAACAAAAACACAATACACAAAATTAGACTAGAGTTGGCGAACATAAATAAAGCTCAAACATCATTCTTCAATGGCTGCCAGCCCATTTGGCATCACTGAAAATTAGAGTGCTGATGTCCAGGCAAAAGCAGGAGGTAAAATGAAACAATTCAGCTATCCTCTGCCATACAGTGAAACCAAAACAGTAATCCACAAACTTTATACATCACAGTGGAAGAAAGATATGGATATTGTCTCAAAACCAGACACCATACACCAACTTCATAGACAACAATAGACCATCATCTTTCTACTTAAAACTGGCGACTACAGGGTCACCTGTACCGGATCAGGATGGCCCATGCAAATGAATGCCCATGAGGAAACAGATATACAAACCCCTGAACAGATCCTCCAAGACTGCCTAGAATACAAAGAACTGCGAGTTGAGACATGACCACAATGGACCGAACTGAGGCAAAAACTTTGGGACTGCCTCTCTGACCTGGAGAAGACTCTGAGCTTCGTCCTGAAGATCTAACGAGACCAAAAGATTCCTGAACGAAGAAGAATAAGTGGACGCGACATATAACATTTACTACTACCGACATATAACATTTACTACTACCGACATATAACATTTACAACTACCGACATATAACATTTACAACTACCGACATATAACATTTACTACTACCGACATATAACATTTACAACTACCGACATATAACATTTACAACTACCGACATATAACATTTACAACTACCGACATATAACATTTACTATAAGTGACTTATTGAATTTACTACCAGGGACGTATCACAATTTGGACCTTACAAAATTTGGCCCCCAAAAAAACACACAAAAACGCAAAGAATGAAAGCCATTGAACTCAGGTTTCCCCATAAGCAATCCGCCCTTCTCCACTAGCGAGAGGATCACCCACATATTCATACTCCTCAGCTTCAGGCAACAATCGCTAGGAACCTCTAAAAAATGTAGTCGTGAACCAAACTCAACGGTTTGATTTCGACACCGCAAATATTGAACTGGAGCAAAGGCTTAACCATTTCTCCGAATCTCCAATTTAATACATGCCGCTGTTTACAAACACCTGCAAAATTTCACCGTATATTTATTACTAACGATGAATCATATACTCACAAAAATTTCACATGACTAAATCGTTCGCTACTAGGACACAGACAAACTTTAGTATAGTCTCTAGCCACTGTCATTAAATGTACATTGCAACCACGTGAAATCTTGTGTTCCTTGTTACTAAGTCAAAATTACATAATTTTGCGCATGCGGTTGCGCTTCTGGGTCTCATCAATGGCTCACTAGACAAAAACAGAAAACCTTAGTAGATGACGTGCCTTTATATTGAGGTTATCTTCTTATAGAAACTTCATGGCACGTCATCTACACAATCCCGTAGTCGTAACCTTCGATAACAGTTACCATGTTGTTCCGACATGCCGACGTTGTGCTTGAACTAATTATTACCCAGGCGTGGGTGGGCAGAAACAACAAAGAAACCTGTCGCGGGGCCAGAGTTGTGCCCTGATGTCGACGTCTGTTTCGGCGGCATTAGACTCGAAACACCATTGAGTCGAATGGCTGCTGGAACAGAGGGCAGATCACTTATAGGAATGCCACATGTGCTTTGAGGCCAGTTTCTAATCAAGAATCAAATTTACTCATTGGGATCGTCCTTCTAAAGTGACGCAATTTGACTTTTCTTGATTTTGATTAGCTGTCGAGACAAAACATACACAGTGACCAATGAAAATCACAGGAAAAAGTTAAATAACGCCACTTTAGAAGTATGATTCCTCGTGAGAGGAGCTGTATATTCGACGAGAAACACAACATTACTAACCAGATGCGACACGATGTGGATAATCCATTAAATGTTACATCCTATGAATGATAATGTTAGCTGTAGATAGTGTCCATGGTTTACTATTGAACAAAATAGCACCAACTATGATGATTAAAACTCGTTTAGTATTGAACAAAATAATACCAACTATGATGATTAGAAACTCGTTTATTATTGAGCAAAATAGCACCAACTATGATGATTAGAACTAGATAAGTATTGAGCAAAATAGTACCAACTATGATGTTTAGAAACTCGTTTAGTATTGAACAAAATAATACCAACTACGATGATTAGAAACTCGATTAGTATTGAGCAAAATAGCATCAGCTATGATGATTAGAAACTCGTTTAGTATTGAACAACATAGCATCAGCTATGATGATTAGAAACTCGTTTAGTATTGAACCAAATAGTACCAACTATGATGATTAGAAACTCGTTTAGTATTGAACCAAATAGCATCAGCTATGATGATTAGAAACTCGTTTAGTATTGAACAAAATAGCATCAGCTATGATGATTAGAAACTCGTTTAGTATTGAACCAAATAGTACCAACTATGATGATTAGAAACTCGTTTAGTATTTAACAAAATAGTACCAACTATGATGATTAGAAACTCGTTTAGTATTGAACAAAATAGTACCAACTATGATGATTAGAAACTCGTTTAGTATTGAACAAAATAGTACCAACTATGATCATTAGAAACTCGTTTAGTATTGAACAAAATAGCCCCAACTATGATGATTACACACTCGTTTAGTATTGAACAAAATAGCATCAGCTATGATGATTAGAAACTCGTTTAGTATTGAACAAAATAGTACCAACTATGATGATTAGAAACTCGTTTAGTATTGAACCAAATAGTACCAACTATGATGATTAGAAACTCGTTTAGTATTGAACAAAATAGTACCAACTATGATGATTAGAAACTCGTTTAGTATTGAACCAAATAGCATCAGCTATGATGATTAGAAACTCGTTTAGTATTGAATAAAATAGCACCAACTATGATGATTAGAAACTCGTTTAGTATTGAACAAAATAGTACCAACTATGATGATTACAACTCGCTTAGTATTGAACAAAATAGCGCCAACTATGATGATTAGAAACTCGTTTAGTATTGAACAAAATAGCACCAACTATGATGATTAGAAACTCGTTTAGTATTGAACAAAATAGCACCAACTATGATGATTAGAAACTCGTTTAGTATTGAACAAAATAGCACCAACTATGTTGATTACAACTCGTTTGCTTCACAGTGTTCAGTTATTGTTTTTCTTAGTGTTTGTCTTCAAATGAATTCAGGTAATAAGGATGTAGTCCAGGGAACGGAATGTGTGTCTGAGTTTTTGTGTTTAGAAGTGGTATCTGCGTCATTAGATCGGACACGTAATATGTCAGTACTGATCACGTGTGCGAGGTCTGAAAAGGAGCAACGATTCAACAATCTGATCTGAAATTCATATCGTAGGGCACGACTAAGGCAGTGTGGGGGAGTGTAGCTTGTTGTCCGTTCCATAGGTCAAACTAACTCAAAAGACATGCTGAAATCGAATGTTTTACGCAGAAATATCAGATATCGTAACCAGGCTGCAAATAATGACAACACATTTCATTTTCCGGACTAAAACTTGCTAACAAGTAGTTTGAGAAGAAACATAGAATAATAAAACAGAATACATCAGCGCAAGTGTTCTGTAAATGAATATTTTCTTTGTTGAGGCCTAATAAGCTATTCTCTTTAGACCAGATGGGCTAATTCTATAAAAGCTCAGCTCTCCGATCCATAAGCATCTACATTCTTTTCAAAACTTGTGGTCCTTCTCAGGACTTTCTTCTCAAGACTTGTGGTCCTTCTCAGAACTTCATCTCAAGACATGTGGTCCTTCTCATGACTTTCTTCTCAAGACTTGTGGTCCTTGTCATGACTTTCTTCTCAAGACTTGTGGTCCTTCTCAGGACTTTCTTCTCAAGACATATGGTCCTTCTCATGACTTTCTTCTCAAGACTTGTGGTCCTTGTCATGACTTTCTTCTCAAGACTTGTGGTCCTTCTCAGAACTTCATCTCAAGACATGTGGTCCTTCTCATGACTTTCTTCTCAAGACTTGTGGTCCTTCTCAGGACTTTCTTCTCAAGACATGTGGTCCTTCTCATGACTTTCTTCTCAAGACTTGTGCTCCTTGTCATGACTTTCTTCTCAAGACTTGTGGTCCTTCTCAGGACTTTCTTCTCAAGACATGTGGTCCTTCTCATGACTTTCTTCTCAAGACTTGTGGTCCTTGTCATGACTTTCTTCTCAAGACTTGTGGTCCTTCTCAGGACTCTCAGGACTTTCTTCTCAAGAGTCCTACTCTTTATCAGGTTTTCTCCACAGTTTTGTCAATTGTTTGAACATGGAACACTCACCATAGAAGACTATGCATAACTTCTTCTTCTTCTTCTGCAGCGTTCGCTCTCAAATAACCACAACAAATATTTCGTGTGATTTCTGTCAGGGAGCGTGAAGTACGTTGTGCTGCAAGTTCCACAGTAAAACTGTGATTATTTGCACCCCGGTTGGCCACTTGTGGTCAGGACGTCCGATGTCCAGCACATCCGTTTTCGTCATTCTTTTATTTCGGGTTTGGTCCCTAACTATGCATTTTATTTGGCAATAATTTCACGCACGGTTATTTAATTGTCCCGAACCATGAAGTCACACATAGAAAAAAAGCCAATACGACCCAATACAGCCAACATAAACTCCGGTATAAGGTGGAAGGAAGAGAATTTAATCTCACATTTTTTTTTTTTAAAACAGCACCTAAGGGTTATAATCTCAGTGTACCAGTCAGTATTTGGTTTCACGTTCCACCGATCTTTTCCAGAGATAAAAAATTGTCCTCCCTCCTTCTTGGTGACTCTCATTTATGTAATTCTCTGAACATGAACACTATATAAAGCTTCTTCATCGCATGACAGTACATTCCTAAATGCCCTAATTAACTCGGCTCTTTCTCAACTTATCTGTAACATTGCCCGCCAATGTATCAGCTGTATCTTTATCTCTGACTCCTACATGTCCTGTACAGTAGATCCATGTGATACTTTGGTTGTTGCTGAGAAGAGTAACCCACCACTTTCTTATCATGATCTTTTCTATTTTGCGTAGCAAGCTCTGATAATATGCTATAGCACGTTTTACCGGCTTTGCCCTCAAACAACGGTAATTATCTGATCAACCATCTAACGTATTAATGTCCGTTTTTGCACATGATATTATATTTAATTATACCCAATAAATATATATTCTTTATATTTGTGCATCATGCTCAGTTTTTATACACTAAACACATCCGCTGATCTTTGTCTGCATGCTAATTATTGTGTATTAAAATGGTATTTTACTACTTCAGACACAGATTCTGAGAGTTGATTGCATAGGCGTATCTACTATTACAATAATGTGTCCATCATGTTTGGATATAATATCTGTTGAAGATGATTCTTTAAGTGATATAGTTTTCCTCGAGTAACTTCATTGCAGAAATACTTAAAAATCATATTTGTGATCTGCTCTAATGTCATAAACTTTACTCGCAGACTTATTTGCCTTATACACACTTTATGTAGAAACGATTGTGACGGTGAATGTAAGGGTGACACCGGATACATCGTCTGGTTTGTGTTCACGAGTACAAAATAGTGCAATTTCACGCTTAAATCATGACAATTGTATGATAAACCACACATGTGGGAATGACGTCTTATATTTGACTATAAAACATCTTAAAAATGTGTATGAGATGTGCGTTGACATCTAGACCTTTTATCTATATCGCATATAAACGAAAACTTAAACCAATGGCTGAACTTTAATGTAAAATTTAATTCATAAGGTCTATAACATTTCAAATTCACACACAAAATGTATATCTTATGTGTAATATATTTGCTGAGATATAGCCTTTTGAATTTTGGCAAAGCTAGTAAAATGTGCTATAGAATCATTACCCGAGTAAAGGCGCTTGTTTCCTCTTCTATCTCCAGTCTTGGAATAGATTTTGTGGTCAGAATAGGGCTTATTATCCATAGTGGTTGGTTGCTGGTTCAGCGGGCCATGGGCTGATGCCCATTGACCCAATGCCATTGTGTGATACATACATATGTTTGTGAGCAGTTGTTTTGTTTCATATAAGGTGTTCCATTGGCCCTGGAGGGAGAAGCATTTTCCTGGCGTCATCCAGCGCTGGAAATTTAAAAAAGGTGGTGCTCACCAGTTTCATAGGGATGAGTGCACAGCCGGCACCATGAAGTGTGTTGTAGTTGTATTCTGTTCAGGTGATTGTTAATCTGTATATTTTGCTTATTATTCATCTGCCAGCTCATAATCAAGGACATTGGCGGTCAGAATAGGACTTCATAGCAATCTACGAGCTCATAGTCGAGGGTGTGTCGTGTGACGTATTCTCTCCAGAACGTTGTCTTCCCAATGAACTGACTGATCTCCTCTCCATTTTGGGTGATGTGGCTTGCATTTTTACGACGTAATCGTGTTATCTTTAATTAATAGTCTAGGAAATAACTCTTTGACTTTCAAATGTGGATGTAACAGGTGGGCATCATCATCATGTGATAGACAAACAACAACATCTATAATCTTATATTTAATGTTGTTATTGTATAGGCATTATATCTTTGTTCTACTTCCCTATTCTTCTGGTAGGCTACCAAACCATTTCCACGGCTGTTTGTTTGTTTCTCCTATTACTGAAAAATCTGTGTAGAAGATTGTATCGTGTAGCACTGAGTACTGATAGATCAATCATTCGCTCAGTTATAGTGACAGCACACTCACCGAACTCTTTTCTTAGATATAAATCACAAACTTATCAAGGACATTTTTCTTCAGAAACTTTCATGCATTCATAGCCTCTTCCTACTTCCTCTAGTACACAAGCTCTGAGGATATATTCTGCCTCTGCCACCAAGATCTTCTTCATTTTATGCCCTTTTTTTGTTGTTGTTTAAAGTTTAGTGAAAATTAAGATGACAATAGATTTCTTGATTTTTGATTAGAAATGTAACTTGCAATATACATGATGTGGGACCATCGCGCAAAACATATTTGCGGGATCATATACCTGCATACCTGATATAATTAACGTTGAAGTTAATCATAAACATTTACATTGATAAAAAATGTGTACCGGAAATTGGATTTAGTAGACTCCCGACCGGATATTTGTATTGTTTCTAAATACTAAACTTTGTTAAGAACAAAGGCTAAAAGTCTTATCGTTGTGTTCCATTCATGATGGGTCACATGGTTAGACATTCTAATCTTTTAAATAAAGATAAAGGAAATGTTGTACAATACGTCATGATTTTTAAAGTGTAGAGACGCATGGCAATCTGGATTCGGATGTTCTTGAGATCGTTTCGTGGCCAAACAAGAGTAGTCAAACAGCTACCGGTATTTTCAAAACATAGTTGATATTTGTCCATGCGAAACATGACCAATAAGAAAAAAAATGGATGCTTTCGAAATAAAATGCTCTAGAAGAGTCCTGAACATATTATGGGAAGCAAGGAAGTCCAACCAAGATGTACTAAGAAAAATTAACGCCTAAGAAGGCTGGATTTTAAACACCTTATTAAGAAGGAAGTTGGGTTTTTTCGACATGTGAAGAGACATGATGCCATGGAAAGAGTGCTGTTGGAAGAGGCGATGAAATGAAGAGAGGCAGAGGTCAACCAAGACGTCGCTGGACAAGAGATATCCAGGAATGCATGCACATGTCGCTAGAGGAAGGGGGACAACTTGCCAGACACGGCGGGGATTTCAGGAGATTCATAAGGAACACTAAGTTCTTTTTTAAAAAAAACAACAAAAACATGACACAATTAATAGTTAATTTTTTGTTCTATCAGGAAGTATAAAGTATTATCGGTGACGTCATGACCAAAGATGGAAGTATGAAATTTTCATAAAACTGCAAAACGGAAGTAAAACCAATTGCAACAAAGTTTATGACCACCAAACATATACTTTTCCAAACAGCAGCAATATCATGCCGTTCGTATGTCCGTGAAACATGGACAGTATATGCTAGGCACTCTAGGAGATAGACATTAACATCGAATGTACCTCGGTAAGATACTAAAAATCTATTTGTGGGACAAAATACCAGATAGCGAAGTAGTAATGGAATATAATTAAGTATATATAGAATGTTGGTGAACTCACAGACCCGCTGGGCAGGTCATTTGTACCACACGAAATATATCAGTGTCTGCCCCACAAACTGCTATATGGGAGAACTCTAGACTAGCTTCAACAAGGCCGGGAAACAGATAAAGTGTTTAGAAATACTTAAAACATCACTGACTCACTTCAATGTAGACAAATTCGTGGGAGAGTTATGCACAAAACAGACCCGAATGTAGTCGCAAAATCTGGGTTGATGTAGCTGCTGAAAAGAGTCACTAAAAATATGCTGATCAACAAAACCGTGCTGCAAGAAAAGCGAGAGCTGCTCAATGTCCTGAAACTGGACTCACTTCAGAGGTTGAAAGAAAGGTACATGACAACAAGAGATGCTGTTCAAATGTTGGAGTCGACAGGTGATCGTTTGAGCTCAACTGGGAGGACGATGAATGTGATGATGACTGCGGTGTGTCCGCCTGTAAAATGCTAATCTACAGGAGTTTGAGAACTAACCCAAAGGAATTGGAAGATGAGATTATCACATTGTTGAACTGCATGTCTTCACGATCATAATCACTACGATAACGTCAAATATTTATTTTAATATATAGTTCGACAGTTATAATTGGGCGTTAGCCCTAAAAGGAACCGGTGTTAATCCTGAAAAGAACTAGTGTTAAACCGGAAAAGGACTTGTGTTATCACTAAAAAGGACGTGTTACCCTGAAAAGCACCGGTTTTTTTCTCTGAAGAGGACTGGTGATGTCCATGAAAAGGACATGCTTATTCTAAATAGGAGTGCTGCTGAAACTAAAAATACCTATTATGTGTATTTTATACACTATATAACATATTTTACAGAACTGTCCACTGTATCACCACAGAATTAAACTGTGGTTGTCTGAAACAGTTCTGACAAGCAAGCTCTACGGTTGTGTGTCAAGGTATACAAAAATGGTTAGGTGTGTTACCAAAATAAAACATAAAATAACTTAACAACGAGATACAGAGACAGACGACGTTTCGACTATAAAGCCTTCATCAGGACAAACAAATGACCACAATAAAACAAATCTTACATGGAGACAAATAGGGTTATAATGAGGAGGACAATAGCAGATAGGTAATGAGGGAAGAAAAGATGGGGAAGCATGACAGGTGAGAAAAACGTATGTGGAGAAGTAAGGAGGAAAAGGTTTTTTCTACGGTTGTGTCACGAAAACGTTTGACATGGTACAATTCATTGAAGGAATCATTATAAACGTATAACTCAGAGACAGGAGAACAGTGAAAAAGTAGACTTCGAAAACCGATAGTCCACAATATATCGGTGATATGATTGGATATGAAAGTGGCGGTTATAATTCAATAATAGTTGAAAATCAATGCCTTGTACAGGGCACGCTTCAATTATTATTTTAATATATAGATCGAATATTTGATTGATTCTTCGTTGGCATTATAAGTGTCATGGCAGCACTCATAACTTATGAACTGGCAGTTCATTATTCTGAAGTGTCTTCTTTTCTTTTCACTTGGTGTTTTATTTTTTCAGAATATCTATTCAAGTAATGAATTGTTTAAAGATCTGAATAACTGAATAGAATAAGCGATATCTGCTAGTTCCATTTTTCAACTAGTCGAATGTGTCAGCAGCAGAGCACTTACACTGTAGTTCCGTCGACGTTTAATAATTTTCCTGTAAGAAGTTCAGTTTTCTATTTTCAACTGGGAAGATTAGAGAATAAACTGTTGGGGAAAGCGAACAATGTACGTTTAAACACATATCCAGTTTACCTTCACCGTGTGCAGTAAACAAATCACACAGTTGTGATATTCATGAGATAACAAACACCATCTACCACAAGAGAGAGAATTGGAAATCAAATACCTCGTAACCTCCTTGGAAGAACTTGCACCAACTAGATATCCAAACAAAATTACTATGGTGAAAATTACTAGATAAAATAGCCAATCAAGAAACACTACCAATAATCCTGAAGACATGTGCCATAGAAACCTTTAACAGCTACCCATCGTCAGCAATAAAGGCCTACACTGATAGATCTGCTTTCTTTTACAGGCTACCTGTTTTGCAGGATATAGCATGCACATGCGAGACCCTGATGGATCTGCCTACGAGTTGTGTGACTCTTGTAGTGAAAATTGCTCAAATTATGAAGCAAAGATTGAGGACATCAACACAGTCATTGAGTTTGATCAAACAATTTGATCTCATGGAACAAAAAAAAAACAACCAGACATAGTAATTTTTACCCCATATTAAATATCAAGACATTCTCCAAATAGCAAGAGCAGCGCACCGTCTTATCTCCGCATATCCAATAGCAGTCATCATGCAATGCATCTTGCCATTATAGACTGTGCATTAAAGAGGTGCATCAAAACAGCAATAGCAAAGACCTTGTAGTATACGAACAGGCAAACAGATTCTCAGAAACAACATCAGGGAAATCTGGCTGAACAGATGGGCAACTGGGCTGACTGATTGAAATATGTTTAGTGAAATGACACTGCCAAAGGACAATGACAGCATTAAAAAACTCAGCAAGAAAAATCAACTTGAACTCGGCCATGTGAACGTCTATAAGTGTCGTTCTTACTTGCCATGTTCTGTTGTGTATGTTCAATTTTTTTCTTGATAAAGGCCTTTTGGTCGAAACGTCAATTTGTATGTGTTATTATGCGTGTTTCCAATGTATAGCGAAACATTATCACACTGTTCCTGGATTTACCTGTAGGAGAAATCAATTCCTTATCTTTCAGTTTCTAACAGGATATTCAAGAGTCCATATCCATTTAAACCGTATCAAACTAGCAACTATTCATTTCTAGATACTGCTTTCATCCCAATGAAACAGCAGAACACCTCCTTATTTATTGTCCTTGCCTTTCAACTGCCAGGAAAAACATTTTACACACACTAACAGTCACTAACTTACTGTATGGATCACTAAGTCAACTTCAGAAGACCTGCAGGTTTTTAAGAATGACATTGTGCTGACAAGAGAACTACTCACCAGCATGTGGCTATTGACAATAACAACACGGTGCTTGCCTGGAACTCGTGCCTACCTGCTTATTTTAGGGATAACTAATCTAAATATTATATTTAAAAAATTAATCAATAATTAATTTCAGTATTAATTATTTTAGGATTAGAGATTAATATTAGGAGAGTTGTGTTTTACATAACTAAACATAACCCTAACCAGAAATAAATTTATGTTTAAATTAATAAATAATAAACATAAAATGATAAACACAGCCAAGGGACATAATCAAATTAGTAGACACGCGTTCCAGACAAGAACCAACAACAACAACAACTTATCCTTAAGGTGAATAAGTGAAGACAACGACTTACATAAGAGTGATGTGGTTAGTTTTCCAGCCAAAACCTCAATACCTTCCCCGGAAGATTTGATCTTAAAAATGTCCGTTTCCTGAGGCTTGTTCTTCACATGCACCACATATTTCCTAAATAATGTCAATTTTCTGAGGCGTATTCTATACAGACTTCATATGGTTTATAACAAAATTCAGTTTCTTGAGGCTTATTCTACACATGCACCATTTATTTTCTTTGAAATGTCAATTTCCTTAGGCTTATTCTGCACAGATACCATATGTTCTCTAAAAAAAAAATCAATTTCCTGCGGCTTGTTCTATAAAATGCTTTCTGTACACGTCGCGGCGACAGCTTTGGCAAAGCGGCCTTTATTTCCACAGCCTTAAAAGCCTCCATGCACTCCTTAACAGGAAAACATGGAGTAATGAAAGGTTTTAACGAGTTTTTTTTGGTTCTACACAGACGCCATATGTTTTCTAAAAAGTATAGTTAGGAAGCATCGAAGACGTATAGAAAAAAAATTGAATATGTATAGATCCAATGACGCTTTCTGATCAAGTCTGTAGATAATGGGTAAGGGAGGGGAGGGGGGAAGGGTTGTTCAAATGGATGTCTTAGGAGGCGACTAATCAGATTTTTTTAACTATAAATTTAGTCACAAGGCTAATAAGCCCCCTCACCACCCCCTTCCTCAAAAATATTTTCATAAAAGGATATAAACAAATCTAATGAAAAGGAAGGAATCACTCAGGAAAATGAGCAAATAGGCAGTTTTAGGACTAATTCTTCCCCCCTTCCCATCCCTCCCCTCCCCTCTCCCGTTTAATGAATACGTATTTACGTCCCTGTTTCTGACTGATTTTTAAGTTTTAAGACTAAACACTACCAGACAACATAAAAACCTGGACAGAACACACACAACATCATATGTCATCTCACCGCGCCACCTATCACTATTTAGAGTTAAATAATATGTGGGGTCTTTGTTACCTCTAATATTTTATGGTAGTATATGGTAGTAATTTATGGTATATATTTCCTGAAATATCCTAATTAGAATTTTGATATCCGCTGGTTGAAATAGACGTACCTCTCCAAAAGAGAGGTAAACTCATTAACTACCTACCTACCTATCACATTGTGTCTTCTATGCGCCATATATACAAACACAATAACGATTGGTAGTGATCCCAGATATAAAGGTTGCAATTAGATAAATAAAAAAGCCAACACGCTCCAATATTATCAAAAGGAACGTATATCCTAGGATGAAAGAGGATGCCTCGGTTTAAAGAGACTTTAATTCCAAAGCTAACAAACAAAATAATAAGCATATCTGATTTAATAACGTGCTAAACATGGCAACTATGAATATTCCAGTACAAAAAAGATATGAATAACTAACTTACCTATCTGTGTTTCAATCTTCCTTTTCTTTCCAGAACTCATGTTGTCAATGATGGATATCTTGTAGGAATGTGGCTAACATTTACTAGAAATGAAGGTCTCATTATTACTTGTCTACCGACGTGTTGCCTGTTATATTTTACTGTAACGGGTTTACAACCTTACATCTACAAATGCTGTGAGAGTTCAAGTTCACAAACACTCTGTGTGACATTTAGAAGCCATCATATATTTCCAGTAATCTACAAGTTATAGCAGATCCCAGAACATACACAACAATGTTGTCCTGTGTTCCCGTGGCATGTCTCTAAATTATCTTGATATGTTTTGATTAGAACAATAATTGTGGCAACGTTTGTATGGCATTTAAGTGCACGCAGGGTGTCCGTAAAAATGCCCACATTGTTGGGGGTTTTTTTTGTGTGTCAACGGAAACTTCCTTTTCATATGGGGAGATAAAGATAAGCTCTGTGAAATTCATTTTAGATCACTTTTATTTACATATATTATAGAATTTTTGGCATTATCAAAAATATGTCACATATATCTCAACTTTTGACTACCAATAACAATTACGTGTAATCATAAAAATGACTTGCAAACACTGCACAATAAGGAGGGGGGGGGGACGTATGTATGGATACATTAATCTCCACAATATGTAACATGTACGGTGGAATTAGTCAAGATTGATCTTCACAGTTTATCTATGATAGAAATATTTTTGATTGATTTTTCACAGTTTATCATTACTACGGTAGAAATAGCCTACATTGATTTTCGCAGCTTATCACAACTACGGTAGACATAGCCTACATTTATTTTCACAATTTTATCACAGCTATGGTAGAAATAGTCTCCAATCACAAAAATGTGTTCATATACTTTAAACTCAGAGTTAAAATGTTTTGTTTTATAAACGTTATGTTATGAGTTGCAACATAAATATGCAAATGGTATAACCATGTTATATGTGGAGAAATCCACCCATCCATGAACCCATAATCCGTCAGGATCGTTAGGGCACTACATTTGGACCAGTCATCACACAGTCATTTGGCGATTTCCATCCTCGGCGATGAGGATGAGTGTGACATTTTTTTATCTTTACAGTCTTTGATATTTTTACCCATGATTTTCTTTTACCTATTCTGCTTCTTTCACCTCCAGTTATACACTGCAATATCGTTTTTGACTAGGAATCATGTTGAAATGTATGTCCAAACAATGCAAGTTTTCGTTGTTTGCTGCTGAAAATAATGATTTTTACGAACCTGCGAGATTCTCTACCTTAGTTCATACGTACACTTTTCTCGTACTCTCTCTATAGGAAACGCGCAAAATTTGTCTATAGCTCTTGCATAAGTAAGCCTGCATCCATCTCCTCATCTTTGCAGTGAGTGTCCAACTCTTCCAACCATATAGCATAATAGATAACACGAATGAGTTATACATTTTGTTCTTCACTCCAACACTGATGTTGTTTTCCATATTACATTTAATCTTGACATGACAGCCAAGGACATCTCAAGTCTTATCTTTAATTCAGTTTAGAATTGTCCAGCATTGCATACGCTGGATCATAGTTTTGAATACCTAGAAGTCATTAAAAAAACTTGAAGAAACAATATAGTTGGGGGATTCATTAATGGTGATACAGAAGATGGGGCAAAAAAGAGGACTACAAGTTGAAACTGAAAAAACTGCTTTCGTCGTGCATTCTGGGAACAGATAACCATTTTTATAAAATAACCTCTCCACCATAGAAGTCAATGAATATTTTTAAACAAAAAACACAACAACAACAACAAAAACACATAGATCCACAGATGTAATCGAAATAGCCCATATTTTAGAAACTTATAAATAAAAACTAGGAGTGGCAACAGTAATTTGAATAGTTTGCAGCATTTTATTGAATATTTTTATATTTTTATGCTCCCTCTTCCTCTTTGACGTTAAAAAAAGATTTGACTCAAAATCTCATTGATATCAATAAATTGAACAGAATCAATAACTGATGAGTAGGGCCTATACGTTTCCCATTCTGAGAATAAGAACAATGTTTACTGAGGCTCCGTTGAAACTCATCTGTAAACAATGAAACAGCCGTACCGTCCAGAAAGCAACGGCATATATCTATGTTCATTTCGAGCAGAATACAATGATTTTAGTTCAGGTAATGTTATGTGCAGGTCTTACATGTTGTTAACACTCATCGTTTTCTTTTTGATGGTTGCTCTTTCAATGATGCTTACTAATCTTCCTCTCTTTATAGTGACATCTGGTACTCATTTTAATGCTTATAGTGACAGTCTATTATTATTCATTCTAAGAACAAGTCCGCTGTTTTTCCCTCTTATCGATAATAACCTAAATCAGCATCACCTGGTGCATCGCATGCTGGCTGCAACCGGACCTTCAACGTGTTCTATCTCTTGTCATGCTATTGCACTCTGCTAGACCGTATCCAGTCCATCTCATGACGTTTCTCTTCAACTTATATCACTGTCTCCGACTTCCTCTCCGTCCATTGGCTCAAACTTCAAGAAATGCCTTCAACAAGGTGCCATGCCTTTTCATATGTCCAATGTATATTATTTGTTTGATTTGTATTTCCTCGAATAGTTCTTTTTTAATAGGCAGTCTTGTTAGAACCTATTTATTAGTTTCTCCTCTTTCAACAAATTTCTTCATATTCTTCTATATATCCACATCTCAAAGGCAGCAATTCTGTCTTTTAGTTGCTTGTTCATTATTCATGTTTCTGAGCCATGTATTAATGTAGAATAGATGTATCTTACAATTCTCAATGTTAATTTTGTTTTTGATTTGTTTAGATGTTACTGTTTTCCTTACGTCAGTGAAAGTGCTTTTAACCATTCCTAGTCTACTTTTAACTTCTTTCATTTATAACGAGTTATAAATAAAATAGCAAAGTTAACCAATAGCATTTATTAATGCCGTAGGTGTGTGAGATGTTGACAATCTCACATTTCAGTGGCTTTGCTATATATGAGGGCAGTAGTCATCTCCCCTCCCTCGCAGTCTTTACCTGTCGGAATAATCTGGTACCCACTTACGGCTGGGTCAACCCGGGAAATTAAATGTTCTAAAACTGTTGCATCCTAAAAAAAAATAAAAAACATAAAAAACATTTCAGCCTCAACTGGGGAATGAAACCAAAGCTATATATGGAAGCCAGGGCGCTAACCACTGCGCGTGCTACTCGGCTCCTACGTTACGTCTAGAGATAAGACAGTGGCCCTATTCTTTGCTCCCTGACCTAGAAGTTCATGTCCTGGTTGTCAAACGAACGCAAGATGAAGTAAGTTGAAGTCGTCGCTGACATTTGATTTCTTATAATGTAACAATGAAGAAACAACATTAGATATGCAGATGACACTGTTCTTTTAGCAGAAAGTGAACATGAACTATAAAGACTACTAGATCAAGTCAATAAATCAAGTAATGAATATGGACTGGATATAAACATTCAAAAAACAAAAACCATGATAATTAGCAAAGACACAGAAGAACAGAAGGTAAACATAAACATACAGGGAGAGAAACTACAACAAGTAAAACAGTATCAATATCTTGGACACATAGTCACAAATGATGGCAGATGTGAAACAGAAGTTAAAAGGAGAATAGGAATGCCTAAAAGTACCTTCAATGACATGAGGAAATTATTAATATCTAAACAAATTACAAACAAGTTAAAAATGAGAATTATAAAATGCTACATCTATTCCATATTAATGTATGGCTCAGAAACATGGACACTAAATAAACAATTAGAAGACAAAATTGATGCCTGTGAGATGTGGGTATATAGAAGAATAGGGAGAACATCATGGAAAGAGAAGAAAACAACTAAAGAGGTGCTAAAGACACTTAATATGAAGAAAGAACTACTAAGAGAAATAAAGATCAGGCAAATAAAATACTTTGGACACATTAAAAGACATGACACCCTATTGAAGACCTTACTTGAGGGTAAAGTCAAAGGGAAGCGAGCAAGAGGTAGGCAGAGATACAAGTGGGAGAGTAACATTACACGATGGACAGGTTACAGTCTAGCAGAGTGCACCACCAAGACAAGAGACAGGAGATGTTGGAGATACGTTGCAGCCAACCTTCGTTGCGGAGACGGCACTTGATGATGATGAACAATGAAGAATGATGACAATTGGATTTAAGTTGGATTTAAAAGACGGTTTAATTCGCCCCGATCACGGTCTGGACAAAAGAAAAGTGGATAGATCTGAAATAGGTTCTAAATATCGTTCAAAAAGTGTGTCACAGAAAGTAATGCAATGGGTGGAAGTCTGAACAGATCAATTTTTGAGAATGCACGCTGTGAAGTGAATAAAGATGTGATATATTCTGATATTTCCATAAACAATATTGAAATTCACACTCCATTTTTGAGCTTTCACTGATTTGAGTGAATTTGTGTGTAGAATTATGAGTTTAACTGCATCAGCCACTTAAATATACCTACATGTATATTTGGGTCATATTTTCATATTTGTATGTGTTTATATTTTTAAAATATCGTATTTCCTTATATTTTGCTGCACTTACTATATAATATCGTATTTCCTTATATTTTGCTGCACTTACTATATAATATCGTATTTCCTTATATTTTGCTGCACTTACTATATTATATCGTATTTCCTTATATTTTGCTGCACTTACTATATTATATCGTATTTCCTTATATTTTGCTGCACTTACTATATAATATCGTATTTCCTTATATTTTGCTGCACTTACTATATAATATCGTTTTTCCTTATATTTTGCTGCACTTACTATATAATATCGTATTTCCTTATATTTTGCTGCACTTACTATATAATATCGTATTTCCTTATATTTTGCTGCACTTACTATATTATATCGTATTTCCTTATATTTTGCTGCACTTACTATATAATATCGTATTTCCTTATATTTTGCTGCACTTACTATATAATATCGTATTTCCTTATATTTTGCTGCACTTACTATATAATATCGTATTTCCTTATATTTTGCTGCACTTACTATATAATATCGTATTTCCTTATATTTTGCTGCACTTACTATATTATATCGTATTTCCTTATATTTTGCTGCACTTACTATATTATATCGTATTTCCTTATATTTTGCTGCACTTACTATATAATATCGTATTTCCTTATATTTTGCTGCACTTACTATATTATATCGTATTTCCTTATATTTTGCTGCACTTACTATATAATATCGTATTTCCTTATATTTTGCTGCACTTACTATATAATATCGTATTTCATTATATTTTGCTGCACTTACTAAATAATATCGTATTTCATTATATTTTGCTGCACTTACTAAATAATATCGTATTTCATTATATTTTGCTGCACTTACTAAATAATATCGTATTTCATTATATTTTGCAGCACTTACTAAATAATATCGTATTTCATTATATTTTGCTGCACTTACTAAATAATATCGTATTTCATTATATTTGTCAGCAGTTACTAAATATTATATTTCCTTATATTTTGCTACAATTACTATTATCATATTTTATTATATTTTCTCTGCAGTTATTAATATTACCGTATTTCCTTATACGAGCAAATACCACAACTTCAGTGACTGTCCATATATTACATCAACAGTTATTTGTCAAGATTTGTATCCCCTTCTCTCCACCCCAAAACGCCACGGACAACCCGATCTTAGTTATATCACAGAAAAAAGGTTGGAAAAAAGCTCATGATTCCTTGAAAAAATATTTATATAATTTTTTAACACTTTATATAAAACAAAATTGCTCTGTCAACACCCCCCCCCCTTTCTTTCAATAGATATTTAGGATTGCTGTTCTCCTAGTTGGTGACGTAATTTGTGGACAGCCTCCAGCGCCCCCCCCTCTCCCTCAAGCTGCGATAAAAAGTTGAAGATAATTATGTTTATTGATGGCAATATACGGTAATATGTCTAGAACCACAATTAGTAAATGAACAAATCGGATATACCTGACACGACATTAGATATCTTACTAAGTCGTAAAACACATTTTATATAAACAAAGCCAGCTGATAAAATCTAATATGTCAACATTCTAACTGCAGAGTTTCCATATCAAGACGGATGTATCAGATTAAAATCTTACCAACATTTTATCACCCTAGCAGTCTTGTTGATAGGGCTTAGTGATACCTGCTCTTTGCCTACCAATTGATATGAGAGTTTTGAACGGGAACAAACGAATAAGAGAATTAATTTATCGACATAAAAGAATGCATTTAACGAATGAATACCGTAAGACAAGTCAATGGTTTTTATTTAAAATATAGGAAACACTGTAACAAACAGAGAGAATGTGTGGTCTTAATGGGAAATACTGTAACAAGCCGAGAAACTGTTTTGTCATCATGGGAAACACTGTAACAAACAGAGAGAATGTGTGATCTTAATGGGAAATACTGTAACAAGCAGGAAGAGTGTGTGGTCTTCACGGGAAACACTGTAACAACTAGAGAGAATGTGTTGTTATTATGAGAAACAGTAAAAATTTGGAAAACTGATAAATGCAATACACTAGTTTCTCTAGACTAAATATATTAAACATGTGTGTGGACATTGGAAGTGGATGCACGCAAAAAATTACTTCGGTTAGTTATTCCTTTTCGACGTTAAGTTACTAAGCGGAGATTGTGGTAACTGGATTACTAGAACCGCGACCTCCACTATTTGTGTATGTTTTTTTAAAGCTCTGATACAACCAAATGGACTAACGTTCTTGTTGAAACTAGCGTACCTCACCATAAGATGTATGGTTTACTAAACCAAAAACTGTTCCTGTCTCCAGTCGTAATTGTTGTTTTCGCTCTGTGAACAACTAAACGCCAAATGGAAGCTACAAATAGATACTCAAGTGGGGTCGTATAGTCGAGACTTTCAGCGTCCTGGTGATGATTACATAACCACGAAGTATGATCTCCAAAAGGTGTACACGTTTGTCATTCTACTTCTGTAAACCAGACTGTGGAATTTTACATTCAGCCATAGATTGCGCTTCTCGGCATTCTTGTTTATGGAAAACCTCTTCTTGGCGCTTCTCGGCATTCTTATCTGATGGAAAACCTCTTCTTGGCGCTTCTCGGCATTCTTATCTGATGGAAAACCTCTTCTTGGCGCTTCTCGGCATTCTTATCTGATGGAAAACGTCTTCCTGACGGACGCCTCTCGGCATTCTTGTCTGATGAAAAGCGTCTTTCTGGCGTTTATCGGAAATCCTGTTTGATGGAAAACGTCTTCCTGGCGCTTCTCGGCATTCTTGTTTGATGGAAAGGTCTTCCTGGCGTTTCTCTCGGCATTCTTGTTTTATGGAAAGTTCTTGCATAGCTTATACAAGTCCACATTCTCGGCTTACTCAGTGTGGCTAAAGGATGCACTGCCACAAGGTGGGCAATCTTCTACTTTGGGCGGACCTTTTAATGACTTCTTGTATCATGGAGGAATACATTGAAGCATATCATGTATGGGATCTTTCTATTCAGCTATTGTTTAATTTGTAAGCACCATTATTACATCTAATCTCGTCGCCAATACAATGTGGACAGTCGGCTTTCAAACCACGAGCAAGTTCGAGCTGGCCCACTAGACAATCAATTACTGAATCAGCAATATCTAGAAGTGATGCAGTGTTGACTCCCTCCCAGCAGTCCACCTACGGGCCGTGAGCATCAACATTCTTCATCACAGCAGAGAATATGAGTTAGATACTCAATCCACACCCAATCTCCTTAGCGCAATCTTGCGATGATCATGACACTCGAGATTGATACTATTCCCTTCTCCCCTTCGGGCCTCAGCGATACGCGGGAGTTCAGTAAAGTGAAAGTAGTCAGTCTAATGTTCCTGTTTATCTGTTCCCTGGTGTATTTTAAATAGCTAGTCAATCGTAAGGCTGCACGAAAGACATATCTGGCATTACACATCCCTGCCTTACAACTGACTTCAAATCTGACTTTACATCTGACTTCAAATCTGACTTTACATATGACTTTAAATCTGACTTTACATCTGACTTTACATCTGACTATCGGCAATGTTTTACTGGAGTTATTTGGGTCATATGAGAAATCTGTATCTATCTATCTATCTTTCTATCTATACGCTGTGTCCCTTGTTTGCCTTGCGGAATCAGGGGTGGAAGAATTCTCTGGAGATGGCCTTCTTGTATGCTGTTTGTAAGCGTGTTCCTGTGGCTTCTTTGATTTCTGTGATCCATCTTTTACATGGTCTGCCTCTGGCTTTATAACCGTTATGTCTATGTGTCATGGCCATTTGTGGCATGCTATATGTCGGTAGTCTGGAAGCGTGTGAAAACCACTTGATCTGTTGTCTTTTGATGTGTTCCAATACTGGTATTGTTTTGGTTATCTGTATAACAGGGCTATAATGTTGCCAAAATTGTGTGGTATCCCATCACGTTGTTTATATATATCACATACCTTCTAACCTCTTGTATCGTTTCGCCAAGTTTATGGTCTTCCATATTAGTTCTTTTCATGTGGATTTCAGTCAAGCCCTTATGTAACTATGCTAAACAGGATTTCTACTTAATCTATGTTCTCCAGCCATATTCAGACACTGATGTGGATTTCCTCAATGAACTACACTGCGATCTCCAACCCCGTGACAAGGCTGTAGAGATTTTCGTTACAACTGTTTCAGAAGGCCATAGTTTTCTTCTTGTGGTGTGGAACATTTCCATACGGATATTTTCTGAGGGTTTATCAAATTCATTTCAGTTCTATCGTTGATAGGATGAGTAAAGTAAAAAATAATACATCTAGCTTACCTGAAAGTTTACTTTAACAAAAGATAAAATAAACAATCAGCAAGATAAACAGAAAGATAAATAAAAGAGATAAACAAAATATTTCCGGATATGACCGAACTTGTTATTTTGGATGTATAACTTAACAAATTTAATTTGTAATTAACATAATATATTATTAATATATGTATCGTACGTTATTTCAACAACTCTTTGATATTCAAGTACACTCATTGTATATTTAGAGGATAAACACGCCAGCACACATTTTTAAACGAACGCGCTGCACAAGTAAGCACTAATTCCCTGAATAGAAAACAAGTCATGAATGAAAACCACAAATCTGCTTGAGAAGTACCGTGCCCGCGCATGCCTAATAAAACCGCGACTTTGTTACATTAGTACACTATCAACAATACACAATACTACACATGTGAACCAGTTAATTATGAATATATGTTTTTGTTTGTTCGAGACATTTGTTTCATTAAAATTTTGAAAACAATATTAGAAATACACCTAACAACACACATATTACGCGGAAAATGTTATCAGTCTTAAAAACTGTATTGACCCAAATAATCAACGAACAAAAGAGCCGAAATACGTCATAACAACAGCCCGTTTATCTATATCATTATTTGTCCATATCGCACCTGATGCTTAGAAAAAAATAGATAACACTAATAACACACCGAGCAAAGAAACTGTTGGACAGCTTCCAGAGCACTGTTTAATCCAAGCCTTACATTTAACTGTCTAGTTTTAACTTATCTCAGGATATCTGTTACAAGTTTAGTTTGTAGAATTATGACAAGTTTGATACATACAAGCGGTAGAGGTCGGAATAGGTGAAAGTCTGTTTGAAAGACACCATAAGAAACACGCTATGACATGAACATACAGGGAAACAATATACTGCCTTGTTCATAACACACACGCATGCATACATATACACAAACCTACACAAGCATACCCAGTGCATATCGTGCGTATTCTATTAATAATAATATTATTGACAAGGTTTTGAAATGAGAACATATGGCATACACTAGCTTTGTCCTGACAAAATAAAGGGATCTGTAGTACGAGCGATAGACTGTAGCTGAGATGTTTAAATGCTTCATTAGTTTTGTATTTCCTATTACGTTCATTTTCAGGGGACGTAAATAAAGAAAGTCTTATCAATATTATAATTAATTTCCTTTATTCGGATTGCGGGCTCAGAGAAAGAGTTGTACAAATAGACTAGTTGGGGTGCCGTCTCCACGCACAAATGTGTGTGCAATGTACTCTTCTTACAGTTCATGCATGTGGTGTTGGTTATCATGTCTTTTTACGGTTTTGTTTCCTGTGCTGTCAATCATTTCCGATACCGATATTCTTCCATGCCACAATGCCAGGTTGTCTAGCATCCTATCTCTTTTGGTAGGTAGGTAGTCAATGAGTTTACCTCTCTTTTGGTAGGTAGGTAGTCAATGAGTTTACCTCTCTTTTGGTAGGTAGGTAGTCAATGAGTTTACCTCTCTTTTGGAGTGGCGTGCTTCTTTCAATCAGCAGACAACAAAGTCCAATTAAGTTATATCAGGACACATTACCATAAAATATTAGAGGTAACAAAGACCCCAATCTCGTAAATATATTACTCTTCCCCTCCTGCATTTCAACTTCCTGTTGTCACGATGTGTTCCACATTTCTCCCTGATCTTCTTATGGTGTGTCCAAAAGTGTGGACTGTTTCCTTCTTATCTGAGTAAGCAGCTCTTTTTTTTTTTAAATTAACTTATTTCAAGATATCTTTGTTATGCTTCTTATCTTCCCGTTGTGTTTTTTAACATTCGTCTATAAAATCACATCTCTAACTACCTCTACATAATTTTTTCCCTATTCTTCTGATTGTCTGATCCACTTCCGTACATCGGAATTGTTTTATATAACTTCTAGGAAATGATTTTCACACCTCAATTGACAAAAGTATATTACATAGGATGTGCTTCATACTGTGAAATGTTTACTTTGCCTGGGCAATTGACTCTTTAATACGTCTGCCATAAGCTGTTATCAGGGTAACCAAATATTTCAATATGTTTATTCGTTTCAGACCAGCCCGTTGGCAATAAAAGACATATTGGCTAATGAGAAAACATCCTAATATGACTCACTTTTTCATACCTTCTAAAAAAATAAAAATAAAACGTTTAACGTATCATCATCTCTAAAGCAAGTGGAAATAAAAAAAAAAATCAAATGCAGTTTTTCGAATAAAATAAATGTACACAATCGATGTTTCGACCAGTAGGAGTTCATAGGGATACATACAAACTAAAAATACGGGGAATCAAATTTAACAAAACTACATACTGTGAAGTTATCTTTCCATTTTGTACATTTGTCCTTATTTTAATAAAGGTTTTTTGGTAGAAACGTCCGTTCTGCGAATTTGTCCCCCCCCCCCTAAAATGCATTTAAAACAACAACAAAAATTTCAACTGACCTTATAATTTTACCAGTATTCATATTTCATCGCCATAACACAACACTTGAAGAAGAGAAGAAGATTATATGATTGCACTGTAAAAACTCTTAGATAAGATTATGTCTAGAGTCTTACAAACAGCCAAGTAGAGAACAAACTTAAAAGTCGTTATTCCTGTTGACAAGATAACACGATCAACTCTTTGGGTATTATGGGTTTTTTGTTGTTGTTGTCTTGTTGTGTGTGTGTGTGCGCGCGCGTGTGTGCGTGGTTGTGTGTGTGTGTGTTTGAAAAATAGACGTGTTGTTTACGCGCAAACAACATTCAGAAAAATGAAAAATATATTGTGTAATATGACCTTGTCATTGAGGTGAGAGAATTCTGCAGTGCTATATAACCCCTATACTAGCATATGGATGCGAGTCTAGGACAATAAACAAACTGGAAAGCGGGAAATTAGAGGCAATAGAGATGTGGTTCTATAGAAGAATGCTGAGAATACCATGGACTGCCAGAAAAAAAAACCTTAATCAATAAAAGAAAAAGACAATCTTGTTTTAGGTTCATGAGACAGGGAGGTTTGGAGAACATAGTCACAACAGACAAGATTGAAGGCAACAGAGACAGAGGGCGACATCGGGAAAAAATAAATATTAGACAGTTTGACAACCTGGCACGGGAGGGAAAAAAACACCAGTCTTGATACATAACACTTTAGACAGAGAGCTCTGGAGAGCCTTGATCGCTTACGTCAGCCAGCAAGGCACTTGATGATGATGATGTTTACTCGAACAATGTGAAGCCATTTTCTGATAAGTGTTTCTGATACGTTTTTGATATTTCTCTGATACGTGAAAAAGACGTTGTTTACTCGAAAAGTATGAAACAGTTTTTCTGATACGGAAATGCGACCATATCATTCCTTCCCACTACTAAAAGATATGGGAAAGATAGCTATAAACAAGCCACAAAGAACAAAAATCCTATGCTACGTAAATGATCGCACTAACAAACAGTAAACACAATAAATTAACATTGCAGTTGAATAACAGTACGAGGTTACCCTGTTTGATAAGTTATGGGGCGCCAGATATAGGGCAGGGATTGTAAACTTCTACGGACTAATAGTCCTGGATATGACTAGGATTTCAGGCTGAAGTTCCGTATGTCATTAATTATGAACTTCTTTTACAACTAGTTAAAACTAGTTCTTTGTTTTTCATTACGTGGCCATCTCAACACTTCAGTAAATAGACATTTTTCCGTACAATCTCATTCTTACACAGCAGCATTATGGTGAAAATGTGTAGAAACATGCAATTTATTGTTTTACTTGTTACAAATTTTTAATTGATTTATCGAATTCTGTATTGACGTTTCACCCACTGATTGTCGATTATGTTTTATATATTTATCAATGTATATTCTTTGAATGGGCACAGCTTACATTTGGGACCTCCGGTTTTTATAGAAGGAGATCGATCACTAAAAAAAAAGACGATACGATATCAATAAGAAGAAAAATATCCAGTACCTTTTTCTACAGCTTTCATGCAATGCTGCTGAGGACTTCCTTTGTAAAGAAGAGATCAAAGCCCTCACGGTTATTTGTAAGTGCATAATGATCATAATGTAGGAGGTCTGTTGCAGCCAACCTTCGTTGCGGATACTGCACTTAATGATGAAGAATGATCATATCATTCACACACACACACACAAATTATAATGAAAATTTCAAAAATTATAACGATATCATCATCATGTGACATGTTCTTTCCAGAACGAGGTCTTCCTTATTGATTCTCTGAACACTCTGCGATTCTGGGCAAGTTGACCTGTCGCAGCTAGAGACATGTTTAAACAATCTGATATATCATTGAACCATCGCTGTCTCGGGCGCCCTCTTTCCCTGTAGCCGGTAACTCTGCCTTCAGCTATTAATCTTTCCATTCTATTATGTCTCTTTATTGTCTATTGTCTGTCCCCAGATGAACGATGGTTCTTCGTATTCCCACTTGCCGTTAAGCGTAGGGATGGGAGCTTCAGCTGTCGCTCCAAGGCCAGATGAGTCGCCTTGGTTGCATTAAGTCCATGTTTGTTCAAGGCTATCTTGATGTTTTCTATCCACCGTTTTCTTGGTCTACCTTTGACCTTATTTCTCTTTATATGACCAAAGAAAATTCAGCTTTCTTGTTATGATGCTGTTAAGTAGTCAGCACTCTCTGACATTTATTGATCATAAGACTTCTTTGTCTTTTTAGCTGCCCAAACTCCTATAACGATATAGGAATATAAAATATATGAAACCTCACAGAACCAGTATTTATCTTTCGGAGTTGAAGAGAACAATTTTCCTCATCGCAAACTAAAGTTCCATTGTTCTGTTATGTTTCCACCTCCTATAATTCCGAGAGATTAGCTCTTGTTTCCTTGTAAACCACCAGAAACTAAGAAAGTGTGATGCAGTTCTGCCAATTACTGGAAATACACGAAAATCGACGTTTCTACCAAAAGGCACTCATCAAGAGCACATTCACAACAAAATACGACGAGTAAGAACGGCACTCTCCCCGTTCACTTAAGAGAGCTAAATTTAGACTATTTTAGTCTAAGCATTGATTTTCATGTTTTATCATGTGTGTTTCTAGTGATAAGTAAAAATTCCTTTTCAGTCGACGTGCAGCTTCGTTGAGAGTGACGAAGTAGATATGTAAAATCGAGTACATTGATGTCAATCCTCTATGACTTTTGAGCCATTTTTGAACTTCCTCACCTTCTATAATTTGAGCTTTGTGTAATATTTTTTTTCACTCCTAGAAGACTGACTGGCATCTATGTGCAATGCTATGATGTCTACTGCTCACATGAGGTTATATTCCAATAATCAACGAATCATGACATACCTTCAAGGTTTTAATTGTATAAGGAGCAGACTTTGCGATGAATGTCTAGACATGCCACAGATAGAAGACTCACTTCATTCACAATACTTGCTTTGCTAGCAAGACTAGTGTGTTACATCACAGCAGAGATGATACCTATACTTTGCTAGCAAGACTAGTGTGTTACATCACAGCAGAGATGATATCTATACTTTGTTTGCCAGGCTAGTATGTTACGTAACAGCAGAGATGATATCTATACTTTGCTAGCCAGGCTAGCATGTTATATCACAGCAGAGATGATATCTATAAGTTGCTAGCCAGGCTAGTATGTTACGTAACAGCAGAGATGATATCTATACTTTGCTAGCCAGGCTAGTATGTTACTAGAGATATCCATGGGTGTATGTGTGAAGGGGTTGAATCACGAACTTATTCAATATTTGTCTTTGACTAACTAAGCCTTAGCGTCACTCTTCTTTGCACGCCAATGGCAAATGCAGAGAGGGCTGGGCCGTAGATAAGTTCTAGGTAAGCAGAGTTTAACTAAAAATTAATTTTTAAAAGGGTTTTCATTCGTTCTCGTGTGCATTCCCCTCTTGTTTGATGATAAATCTGATGAACTATTTCTGAAAATCGTTAAGAAAGGATCTGCACTCAACATTTTGACAAATTTCCTAGTGCTAAAAGTCACGGTCTGATTTGCTAAGGGAAGGGGTGGGAAGGTGGTGTGGTTACAGACCACAAATATAGCCCCCCCCTTCTTCTTCTCTATATACGGGCTTGAGAGAGATAGAAATATATTATATGAAAGAGAGAGGTTAAGTGGTACTGAAAGAGTGAGAGAGAAATATAGAAACACATATTATGTCAGAGACATACAGTGGTAATGAGAGAGTGAGAGAGAAAGAGAAATATATCCCATGACAGAGAGGTACAGTGGTAATGAGAGATTGAGAGAGAGAGTTAGGGCACCCGTGTTTGATATGTGAACACATTGTATAGTTGAGAAATGCTAGTGATGCAACATCTAGATCTGATACCGGCTTATCAAAGTCGTAAAGACACAACAGAGATAACGATCACTACATGATTACTTCAAGTAATATACAAACAAGGACACGATAAACGAACACAAACAGTATTCTGTGGGAATACACCAGTAAATATAAATGGTTTACTTTTTGTATAGGAACTGAGGTATGTTCGAGGGCTACTTGTCCGTTACAATTCCTTACCACCTAAATGACTGTATTATAATATTCTTACTTTATTTGTGTACTCGGATCATTCACGGGTATATATATATATATATATAGGGATATGCTATTTGGCGTGTGGCGTCACATCAGGAGTTGATTATAAACACAAATACTGGTGTGTATTTCTCACAGTTCGGGTATGTTCTAGCTGTACTAGTGACAGTTTTGTAGAGAACATTTTTATAATTGTTCACCTTCACCGGTATATCTCAAATTCTGATTTAAAGTTGATAATATTATAAATGGATTACGATGGATACATGACATGGAAAATCTTCTGAACATAACACTAAAAGAAGCTGGGCAGCTTGCACAGAGCCGGAAGGCTTACAGGGTGGAAGTGATGACAAAGTTTTGTAAAGGACACGTCATATAGATAGATAACATTATAAATGAATTCCCGTCACTGTGTTTACAAGCAACCTTTCAGTAACTTCGTAAATCCTTGTTTTTAATCTCTATATAGCTCTCTTTGTCTCCATATTCTTCTCTCTAGTTCGCTATCAATCAATCAATCAATACAATTTTCCATGCGCCATAAGTTTCTCGAAAGGGCGGCAATTCCGATAGATCAAGATTTGCCATAATTTTAGATATGGCACGAAAGAATCGGTGCATATCAGTTTTAGGGAAAAGGCCTGGGAACGCAAGTGGGTGACCTAATATTCAACAACCCCCATGGTGGACCAAAGAGACAGAGGCAATATGGGTACTCAAACAGCAAGAGATCAAGGATTGGCAACGAAAGAGAAAACAGGCACATTCTGTGGTAGACGGGAGGCACAGGGTGCAAGGAAGAAGACAATCGAGGATTTTAAACAAATTGCCGAAGATGCGAAGAAGATGTGTTGGAACATAATTACTGATGAGGTCACGGCGGACAAAGCAATTCACAGGTTTTGGAAGCTACATATGTCAATGAAGCGGAAAACAGAAAGAAAACCCAGTTAAAAGCGTGAGGCACAACACAGGGCAAACACTGACATCAGATGAGATGAAAGGCAGAGCCTTTTTTTTATAGATATCTTCAACAAACTAATCAGAGTGACTTAGATCAACGCAAAGAAATGCTGCATACCCTGACATCCGTCACGGATATCAGATTTATATGATGCTAGTTTCTAATCAAGAAGAGTGAACAATAAGTGGGGGCCAAGAGTGAGCAATAAGTGGGGGCCAAGAGTGAGCAATAAGAGAGGAATAAGGGTGAACAATAAGAGAGGGATAAGGGTGAACAATAAGAGAGGGATACGGGTGAACAATAAGAGAGGGACAAGAGTGATCAATAAAAGGGAGACAAGAGTGAGCAATAAGAGGGGTGAATATGGTGATCAATAAAAGTGGGGGAAGTGATCAATAAGAGATGAAGAAAGAGTGAACAATGAGAGGAGGGGGGGGGCAAAGAGTGAGCAATACGAGGGTTGAAAAGAGTGATCAAAAAGAGGGAGAAAAGACTTACCGAGGAGAACAGAAAATAAAAAAGATTCAAGGCAGAGTTCCAACACATGAAATGACGTCTGCACGGTTAGGGCGCTCCCAGAAGCGATTGGTCGCAATTAACTGCAAGTATCAACAATAAAACACTTATACTGTAATCGTGACCCTCGACATTAGAATACCAACGAGCAGACTCAAAACAAGCCTTCCTATGTGATAATTTTGATTATTATCGTGTTTTGGTTGTTCAATATTTATATACTTTGTGTCGTCTGCCAACGCTGTACCAACGACATTCACGGAAAAAAACGAAACATAACGTCAAAAAGATTGTTTTGATTCTGCTTTCAGGTCTTCTGTTGGCGAGAGTCACTTCGTAATTTTGAAAACGACACGGAATTTTTCACTAAGATATTCATAGGACACCAATTATTTAGTAGTCCAGCGCAGGTAACTTGCAACATGTGAGATGAAATGCCTGAGAAAACTTACAACATGTCAGATGAAATGCCTGAGAAAACTTACAACATGTGAGATGAAATGCCTGAGAAAACTTACAACATGTGAGATGAAATGCCTGAGAAAACTTACAACATGTGAGATGAAATGCCTGAGGAAACTTACAACATGTGAGATGAAATGCCTGAGAAAACTTACATGTGAGATGAAATGCCTGAGAAAACTTACATGTGAGATGAAATGCCTGAAAAAATATACATGTGAGATGAAATGCCTGAGAAAACTTACAACATGTGAGATGAAATGCCTGAGAAAACTTACAACATGTGAGATGAAATGCCTGAGAAAACTTACAACATGTGAGATGAAATGCCTGAGAAAACTTACAACATGTGAGATGAAATGCCTGAGAAAACTTACATGTGAGATGAAATGCCTGAAAAAATATACATGTGAGATGAAATGCCTGAGGAAACTTACAACATGTGAGATGAAATGCCTGAGGAAACTTACAACATGTGAGATGAAATGCCTGAGAAAACTTACAACATGTGAGATGAAATGCCTGAGAAAACTTACAACATGTGAGATGAAATGCCTGAGAAAACTTACATGTGAGATGAAATGCCTGAAAAAATATACATGTGAGATGAAATGCCTGAGAAAACTTACATGTAAGATTAAATACCTGAGAAAACTTACAACATGTAAGATGAAATGCCTGAGAAAACTTACAACATGTGAGATTAAATACCTGAGAAAACTTACATGTGAGATTAAATACCTGAGAAAACTTACATGTGAGATGAAATGCCTGAGAAAACTTACATGTGAGATGAAATGCCTGAGAAAACTTACAACATGTGAGATGAAATGCCTGAGAAAACTTACAACATGTGAGATTAAATACCTGAGAAAACTTACATGTAAGATTAAATACCTGAGAAAACTTACATGTGAGATTAAATACCTGAGAAAACTTACATGTGAGATGAAATGCCTGAGAAAACTTACATGTGAGATGAAATGCCTGAGAAAACTTACATGTGAGATGAAATGCCTGAGAAAACTTACATGTGAGATGAAATGCCTGAGAAAACTTACATGTGAGATGAAATGCCTGAGAAAACTTACATGTGAGATTAAATACCTGAGAAAACTTACATGTGAGATGAAATGCCTGAGAAAACTTACATGTGAGATGAAATGCCTGAGAAAACTTACATGTGAGATGAAATGCCTGAGAAAACTTACATGTAAGATTAAATACCTGAGAAAACTTACAACATGTGAGATGAAATGCCTGAGAAAACTTACATGTGAGATGAAATGCCTGAGAAAACTTACATGTGAGATGAAATGCCTGAGAAAACTTACATGTGAGATGAAATGCCTGAGAAAACTTACATGTGAGATGAAATGCCTGAGAAAACTTACATGTGAGATGAAATGCCTGAGAAAATATACATGTAAGATTAAATACCTGAGAAAATATACATGTAAGATTAAATACATGAGAAAACTTACATGTAAGATTAAATACCTGAGAAAACTTACATGTGAGATTAAATACCTGAGAAAACTTACAATATTTGAGATGAAATGCCTGAGAAAACTTACATGTAAGATTAAATACCTGAGAAAACTTACATGTGAGATGAAATGCCTGAGAAAACTTACATGTAAGATTAAATACCTGAGAAAACTTACAATATTTGAGATGAAATGCCTGAGAAAACTTACATGTAAGATTAAATACCTGAGAAAACTTACATGTAAGATTAAATACCTGAGAAAACTTACATGTGAGATGAAATGCCTGAGAAAACTTACATGTAAGATTAAATACCTGAGAAAACTTACATGTAAGATTAAATACCTGAGAAAACTTACATGTGAGATGAAATGCCTGAGAAAACTTACAACATGTGAGATGAAATGCCTGAGAAAACTTACATGTAAGATTAAATACCTGAGAAAACTTACATGTAAGATTAAATACCTGAGAAAACTTACATGTAAGATTAAATACCTGAGAAAACTTACATGTGAGATGAAATGCCTGAGAAAACTTACATGTAAGATTAAATACCTGAGAAAACTTACATGTGAGATGAAATGCCTGAGAAAACTTACATGTAAGATTAAATACCTGAGAAAACTTACAATATTTGAGATGAAATGCCTGAGAAAACTTACATGTGAGATGAAATGCCTGAGAAAATATACATGTAAGATTAAATACCTGAGAAAACTTACATGTAAGATTAAATACCTGAGAAAATATACATGTAAGATTAAATACCTGAGAAAATATACATGTAAGATTAAATACCTGAGAAAATATACATGTAAGATTAAATACCTGAGAAAACTTACATGTAAGATTAAATACCTGAGAAAATATACATGTAAGATTAAATACCTGAGAAAATATACATGTAAGATTAAATACCTGAGAAAACTTACATGTAAGATTAAATACCTGAGAAAATATACATGTAAGATTAAATACCTGAGAAAACTTACATGTAAGATTAAATGCCTGAGAAAATATACATGTAAGATTAAATGCCTGAGAAAATATACATGTAAGATTAAATACCTGAGAAAACTTACATGTAAGATTAAATGCCTGAGAAAACTTACATGTAAGATTAAATACCTGAGAAAATATACATGTAAGATTAAATACCTGAGAAAATATACATGTAAGATTAAATACCTGAGAAAATATACATGTAAGATTAAATACCTGAGAAAACTTACATGTAAGATTAAATACCTGAGAAAACTTACATGTAAGATTAAATGCCTGAGAAAACTTACATGTAAGATTAAATACCTGAGAAAATATACATGTAAGATTAAATACCTGAGAAAATATACATGTAAGATTAAATACCTGAGAAAATATACATGTAAGATTAAATACCTGAGAAAACTTACAATATTTCAGATGAAATGCCTGAGAAAACTTACATGTGAGATGAAATGCCTGAGAAAACTTACATGTGAGATGAAATGCCTGAGAAAACTTACAACATGTGAGATGGAATGCCTGTAGAAAAGTCGCAAGAGTGACCACACTAGACAAAATAAGAAATGATGAAATCAGGTGAAGAATTAGTACAAGACCATGCACATAATACATCGAGAAACAACAAATAAAATTATGTGGATACCTTATCAGAATAAACAATAACGAACTACCCCCAACAAGAATATATAACATAAGAAGATACGGACACAAGGAAAGAGCATGACCTATAAATGATGGAAATGGATAATATAAAGGCAACACTGAACAAATATGGATTAAACAGTCAAGGCTTCATATTTGGCCTTGGATAGATAGCTAAAGCCCCCAGTCACCACCGTTACGCTTAACGGAAAGTGTGGATATTCTGACCATCATCCTCCTGGGGAAAGACAACAGACAATATTTTTAGTTAGTGTAATCCATTGTATTTTAATAAATTCAACACTAAAATTCGGTGCTTAAAATTTGATTACTTCCCTTAAACTACACGGACGGGAAAAAAAATTCCAGAACAAAACAGAAATAAATGGACGTAAGTCGCTGATCTTGATACAGACAATTAGTTCCAATTAACTGATAACATTGATTCATTAAACACAGATGTACTTTAACGTTATGGATTTCCGTGTGAATCAGAATGCTAGAAATGTCAGAACACACCATATTGTAACTGCCCATCTTTCAACAAAAAACAACAACATATCAACAAAACATTCTGTACGAATTCTTGTCAAGAGCAAACGTTACATTAATAGTTCTTTGTATATTGCCAATTAAAACACAAGTGAAAACGGTCCTTGTTTGGAAAACGCCCCCCCCCCCCATGCTTACTGTGATCGAACGTAGTTTTTAAAATATTGATAGATTGTTATGTTCGTGATGTCATCGCCGAATGCAATAGTTTAGTAGTTTATGTGATGTCACATAGTCCGGAACATATTCCATTAGCAAAAGGCTGTCATATTAATGCCGAACTTGCCTACCAGTGATAAAGATACAATACGCTTGTTGCAGTCGTGAGGAGTACAGATGTATAGAGTTCAGGAGTGTGAGGGTGGTGGGGGGGGGTGGTAGGAGTAGAATTAGTTTTTTTTAACGCTACCCCAAACGGTCGCCCCACTTCCTAAATTCTAACACTATTCCATCTCTTCCGATACGTAATAAATTTATTACTCGTAATAAATTTGTGCTAAAATAAGCCATTTTGTGTTTTGTTTTGTCTACAAAGTCTGAATTGACGTAATTTCCTTGGCGTTACGAAAACAGTACGCACCGTAACAAACACGAAAAGAATATGTACAAACTATGTTATTTCGCTCACGATTCGTTTACTCGCAAAATATAGGGGGGTGCGCGTTCCAAACAAGGACCATGAAAACTATTATTAACAACAGAGAATATATTTAGCAGATTGTCATGTTTTTTGTTTGTTCAAGAGAACTTGGGTTCGAAACCTGGGATCACTGAACTGTTAAAGCAGTGCATTAATCACTGAGATAAAGTGATCCCCTTTTTTAATACATCTGCTAAATTATGCTAGACAATTTCGCTACACAAGTGTCCTTTCAGAACACACATACACGCACGAACACGCGCGCGTATACACACAAACACACACACACACGCACGCACACACATATATGAGATAATACTTTAATATAGCCAAGCTAGATACTTGTCCAAGGTTGAAATATCTTACAAAAGAGACATTGATCCCCACCACTAGTGTTCAACATACAGGCATGCTGAGGTCCGATGTGGCATAACGAATAGCGCAGATATCGTAACAAAGTTGTACACAACTACCCAACATAACACAATTCTTCCCGTTCTCCGGACTACGTCCTGCTAATCTGGAGGAGTATGAGAACGAACGCAAAAGAAGAAGATACAACATTGGTGAATATAGAAAGTGTTACATTTATAGTGCTTTGCACTGGTAGGAAAATTAGCAAGCTGCAATTTAATAGCACAACATATTCAGCAGCATCAGCGTAACGAATTTTACGATAACATGTGTCCGTGTCTGACATGCTAGTCTCTGGTATATAATGGTACATATATAACATGAACAAGCAACATCAGTGCTGGAGTGAAGATCAGAATGTATAACGTACTATTGCTATCTATTATGATATATGGTTGTGATAGTTGACACTCACCGCAAACCTGGAGAGACGGGTATAGGGTTTCGAATAGAAGTGTTATTGACAAATATTGCGTATGTCCTATAGAGAGCATAAAACAAATGTATACGTAAGAAATACATTAGAGAATCTGTGAATTCACGTAAATCACAACTTTCAATAGTAAAAAGACGAAAACGTGCATAGTTTGAACATATCGATCAATCAATCAAGTGACATGCTGAGTGATGTAGCCGATCGTGCTTCTCCACAACCCTTGTCTCTTATGTTATCAATAATGACTTCTTTTTGTGCCACAGTGTCAACCCCATCCAGAAATTTCTCTCTTTGTCTTCCTCTGTCTCTTCTCCCCTTGATATTTCCGATAGTTACTAAATGTTCAAGTTTTGCTTTTCTCATCACATGCCCTAAATATCTTGATTGTCTGCTTCTAATTTTTGTTATAATTTGTAGTTGTACTCCAGCATCTCTGATGACTTCTACATTTGTTTTCTTGACTGTCCGTGAAATTTTCATCATTCTTCTTACAAATCACATCTCAGTTGTCTCCAGCTTAACTTGGGCATTTTTTTTAACTGTTCACGCGTCGCTTCCATAAAGAAGGATTGACTCAATGTAATATTCTAGCACTCGTACTCGCGTATGCATTGATATTACGTTATGTTTACATTATATTAACAATGTTTCTCATTGTTTGCAATGTTGATTTTAAATGTTGATTTTGGACGTGTATATCTAAATGTTTTCCTGTCACAAATGATATTGCAGGGTACATTTGAAAGTGGAAGAAGTATAGGAGTCCAAATAAAATCATGAGCAGGCAATATCAAAGACTGAACAGGTTAAGATTTGTCCACATTCATCCACATGGCGGAGGACAGAAATCATTGTTTAACTGACTGTGTGTTATGTTGACGCAACCAATGTAGTACCCCTGCGACCCTAACGGGTTATAGGTTTGGTTAAATAATATGTACTTCTTCTGGTGAGGTACACTTCCTTCAACCGCGGACGTTAGTCCAGTTTGGTTATATCAGAACTTTGCAACCATAAAAAATAGGGAAGGTCGGTCGTGGTTCTGGTAATCCAGCCGCCACTACCACCGCAATATACCTGGTTGTGAGTTTATGGATAGATGGATTAACAACGTGCAGTGAACTACAGATTAACACGAATAACATTAGTCAATTGTACACAGTGTGTAGATATGTGTAAACAGTGTGTGACGAAGTATACACACGGAATTGTAACAAAATATATACGTAACAAACTGTGGAAATTCATTTAATGTCGACCACATCTAAAACTGAAGATTACAATTTTACATGCTTTTGATTCCTAACGACTGAACCATAAAGGAACTGTATTGATGTCAAGTGAGTGAACGGCAAATGGTTTCGGAAACGATAGTAGGTAAAAGAAAGGCGTGGCATGGCATTAAAACTGAAATGCAGGATGAATTGATTGCAAAACATGAGTATCGACTAAATGACGCGTTGGTTATGTTGATTGCTTTATGATATCAGCATTGCATACATAGATTGATATGTCAGACAGCGGTTTTCAACCAGTGGGGAGTCGCGACACCTTTTGTGTCGAACGACTCTTTCACAGGGGTTGCCTAAAACCATCGGAAAACACATTTTATGAAGTAACAACGAAAATAATGTTATAGTTAGGGGTCACCACAACATGAGGAATAGTAAAGGGTCGCGGCATTAGGAAAGTTGGAACTATTGTGTTAGAATACGTGTGAAGCGATGTGCTGGATCTTTATTCTTTACTGTGTTAAAATCAGTTGTAATGTGACAGGGTAATCAATGACCAAGAATACCTAGAATCATATGAGCTTTAGGAAAACAGTGAAGGGGTGTAGCCCCGTTGAAGCCAGTAAAAATTGGGTGGTGTAGTGTTAAACCTATCCCCCGAAGGAAATAGGGCATAACATTTGGCACTATGGAACCAGTAAAAAAAAAAAGGATGGTTACCACCTATCACTGTTTTACTTTTTTCTTTTTAAAACAAAAACAAAAATTAAAACACCCATCAAATCCACGTTCAGTAGCTTTAATTTTAGGTACAGCATACCCCCTTCCCCCCTCACCAAATCTTAGGGAAATGGTATCAACTACCCTGGCCCGAATAAATTTCATTGCTTATGGGGAGGCAAATTAAGCATCACAGTGATAACCATTAGCATTTTTTTCATGGTGACGGGGCCAGTCTTGTGTTTACATTACTCTGTTTCAAGTCCTTTTCTTCATCAGTCGACCTGAGAGTGGTCGTCGGACAGTCAAACGCACATTTATTGGATAGCAATGTCATAGGTACCACTTTGTTAAGGTGATTGTTAAATGAAGTAAAGAAATATTTATTTTTAAATCACTACAATTTGGAAAACATTTCAGGTGATATTTTTGGTGGTTAGTGGTGGGAGTTAGGTAACACAGTGGGAGCTGGATTTTTAGAATGAACACAGAAGAAAAACAGCGGCAAAGAAGATCAACGCCTTCGAGCTGAAATGTTACAGAAAGATACTTAGAATATCATAGAAGGAAAAATCAGAAACTCAGATATTATAAACATATTGAAGATTCCAGAGTGTTGGTTACTAAACATAATAAGAAAAAGAAAACTACACCTGTTCGTTATATAAAGAGACACAACTGTTTAGAAAGGCAAATAATGAAGGGAAGAGTACCTAGGAAGAGGAGAATGGGCAGACCAAGAAGACTATGGACTGACGACATTAAAAATAACATGAATACATCACTAGAAAATGCAAGCCACATCGCCCAAGAGAGAGAGAGAGAGAGAGAGAGAGAGAGAGGTTCAGAGACAACGTTCTGGAAGGAATACGTCACATGACACAATCTAGAATGAGACTCTGTTGCGGTTTGTTACAAAGAGCGCTTCGGCGGCCAAAACACCAGGTTCAGGCAATGTGTCGAGCATTTGTGCAAATAAAACGGCGACACAACACATTTCCGATCTCTTGACTAGATCATGAATGGAAATCTTGTATGGTAATTATCCTGCTATGAGAAAAAAAACCACCACAGGCAATTATGCATTGGACCTGTTTAGAAAGCAATTTCAATATACCAAACACTAGCAAGTATGCAGCGGACCCGTGCAGAAATCAATCTCAACATACCGAACACAGGAAATTGTGCATCAGATCGGTTCAGAAAGTCATCTCAACATACCGAACAAAGGCAAGTATGCATCGGACCGGTTCTGAATACAATCTCAACATACCGAACACATGCAAGTATGCATTGGACCGGTTCTGAATACAATCTCAACATACCGAACACAGGCAAGTATGCATCGGACCGGTTATGAAAGCAATCTCAACAAAATAAACGCATTTATATTGCCTAGAAAATCACAGCAGCAGAATTATTCTGTGGTGATGTTTGCGTCGTGAATAGGATATGTTACCAACTTTTAGAATGAGAGCATCAAACAAAGTCATGTCTGCGACGAACACTGAATCATTTCTCACCAAAGTTATGACGCTATTGATTAGAAGAACAAGCAAAACATCAGTGTTCCGCAACGTTAATTAATTGATATCAGCATTTGCAAGCAGTGCTATCTGAGAGTTCAAATAATCCAATAACCCGGTAGAACAAATTGCGTCATTAATTGCATTTATAGATCCAGAATTGAGAATTTATCATAGTGTTGTAGTACCTTTGACCTTTGATTTTCATGTTCTTTCTTTTCAGAGCTCTCGGTGTGGATAAATAGCAAGAGATGGCGTAGTCAGGAAGGGAGAGCGATTGAGAGTGGTGTGAGAGTTGGTGCCGTTTGTGGTGAGGGCGATTGAGAGGTCGAGTGCGGGGAGAGTTGGTGCCGTTTGGGGTGAGGGGGATTAAGAGACCAAGTGGTATGAGAGTTGGTGCCATTTAGTGGTGATGGCGAGTAAGAGCTCGAGTGTGAGGAGAGATGGTGTCGTATAATGGGGATAGTGATAGAGAGTTGGTGTAGTTTAGTGATGAGGTCGATTGAGTAGTATGAGAGTGGGTGTCTTTTATTGGTAAGGGCGATTGAGAACTTGAGTAGGAAGAGAGTTGGTGTAGTTTAGTGGTGAAGGTGATTGATGGATCGAGTAGGAAGATAGTTGGTATAGTTTAGTGGTGAAGGTGATTGCTGGATCGAGTAGGAAGAGAGTTGGTGTAGTTTAGTGGTGAAGGTGATTGATAGATCGAGTAGGAAGAGTTTTGGTGTAGTTTAGTGGTGAAGGTGATTGATGGATTGAGTAGGAAGAGAGTTGGTGTAGTTTAGTGGTGAAGGTGATTGATGGATCGAGTAGGAAGAGTGTTGGTGTAGTTTAGTGGTGAAGGTGATTGATGGATCGAGTAGGAAGAGTTTTGGTGTAGTTTAGTGGTGAAGGTGATTGATGGATCGAGTAGGAAGAGTTTTGGTGTAGTTTAGTGGTGAAGGTGATTGATGGATCGAGTAGGAAGAGTGTTGGTGTAGTTTAGTGGTGAGGTTGATTGAAAGGTCGAATAAGGTGAGGATGTAGACAGGAAAATGCGGAATAGCAACACTTGTAAGAAATGGAAATTTAGTATGGCGATATGGATCAATCATCAATAGTTGTCAACTGTGGGGTCATGAATATGATTATTATTGGTGGGCAGTTAACAGTTGTTGTTAGATGAGCGTCCAGATATGTCTTTATTTATTGCTGCATAAATGACAATCGACGAAAGATCGTCGGAGAAATAGCCTAGATCCGTTTTACATTACTCAAATATACGAAATAGAGGTTTCGACCAGAAAGTCTTTATCAAGAACAGAGAAGCAAACACATAAGGAAAAAAACTCTTTGCTTCAACAGTCTCATTTTCAATTAAATTAGGATAACTAGAAGCTATTTCATTCTGACAATTGACTTTTCTTTAACTTATTAGATCCAACCATCCCATGTGTAACTGTTAAACTATACACGTAGCTATTGTGCAGACTCGTGTCGAATCTCTGTATGAAGTATATTAATCTTTTATTCAAGAATATTGATCTGTATGCATATACAACGTTATGTTTTCAAGTCACGCAGAACGTCGTTCCAAAGAAGAAAGAGGCAGAATAAAACAATATTTTGAAGTTCGCATTTTAAATGTGAGAAAGCTACAAGACATGTTTGGATTATGGTTTTAATAACCTGATATTTCTCGTATTAATTTACTGATTATGGTTTTAATATCCTGCTATTTCTCGCATTATTCACTGATTATGGTTTTAATATCTTGCTATTTCTCGTATTATTTACTGAATATGGTTTTAATATTTTGCTATTTCTCGTATTATTTACTGATTTGGAGGAAGAACATAGATACACACTCTTCGCGCAAGAGAAATATAAATCAACTTCAGAATTGTGTCAATGGTTATAACTTATTATTGTGAAGATTGTATATAGTCTTAAGCATTGGCTACGGCAATTTTTGACACGTGTCCCCTCCCTTTGAGACTAATTTACTTCGACCCCCCCCCTCCTTCGTTCTGAAACAAAACTAACAAAAAGTCGTTGCCTATATATATTCTATAGCAACCCGCTTTTACACATTTTCAAACTGAGTATTATTTCAATGTCATCAGCGCTTAACTAATATATTCTATAGCAACCCGCTTTTACACATTTTCTAGACCCCCTTCCTACCTCCACCCCCCCCCCAGGAGATCTCCTTATTATGATATTCGAACCAGACCACAGGTCAAACTAACCAGTACTCCACAGGGCAACTCAGGTCATTTGGCCAGGCAATATGCCTTGATATAACCAACAGGAATAATACCCAAGGTTGAAAAAGGCGTGTCTTGGAACACCAAGATAAATGCACCAGCTAACAAACAACAATAATATTCTTTCCAAATAATTTCAAAATTATCTTTCTGTGGCCACTCAGACAAGTCCAATGTCTCACAATTATCCACTTTTTCTTCATAGAACACAAAACCATATTCTAAATTTAATTATATAACATGGACAATTCTTAACGACGCAATATTAGTTCAATAAGCCTTCGCAAGCTTTCAATAAGAATCATTCAAGAATTCCAATGCAGCATCAAAACGATGTTCTGGGGGGGGGGGAAACACCAACATTTTAGTTCTCTGTAGTATGATACACAGTCCTTTGTAGTGTGCCCGGGGATGGGGGGGGGGAAGAGAAGAGAAGACGTGTCTTGTAAGTTGGAAGGAAACCCTACACAGACTCAAACATCCCAAAACTTATAGACTGAAAGTTTTCGGGATCAATGCTTGCCAATCGTGTGGATGATATGTTGTTCCGTTTTTTCTCTGTCTCGTTTCACATGTATGGTATCGTTTATATTTCCTATTTGTGTTGTTTCACCTCTGACCTAGTTTCAACATTTCCGGGTTATCTCCACATTTATCTCTGTCATGTGGACATCAATAGTGTTGTTTTTGCTCGTCGTTTTTAGTTGTACATTTAGTTTTGATAAATGCCTTTTGGTCAGAACGTCGATTTGTGTGTATTATTATGTGTGTTTCCAGTGCTTAGAAAAACTTCAATACCATATTGAAAATTTTGCCTGTTAACGAATAATGTTCCTGTTGTGAAAGTAAAGATTTGGAAATATGATTTTAGGCCCGTATTTTCTTCACCACTGAAGTACCTAGGGAGGATATGGACAGTATCACGCCCGCTTATGTAAATGTTAGCTGCTGAGCCGATGTACCTAGTTCAGTTGCGAGGTGCAGAAAGCAATGGCAACATGTAGAATGTAAATATTATTTAGAATACCGCTAATGGCATAAACAATTTTTTAACTTCTCATTTAATAGGATATGCACACAATATTTCTGGGAAAGTTTGAATATGTCGGACGATTTGCGCAAATAAAACGGCGTCACAATAGATCTCTGTCCTTTGACTATATCTTGTTGGAAATCAAGTATAACTATTGTCCTGTTAAAAAGAGAAATCCAGCGGGAATTTGAGAACATACGCTAACAACAATACTATAATATAAAATATACCAAATGTCATTTTGTATACGTATTACTAGTAAAGTACAAGCCATATGCCAACAATAATCATGGGACGAAATGTCATGTTGTATACGTATTACTAGTAAAGTACAAGCCATATGTCAACAATAATCATGGGACGAAATGTCATGTTGTATACGTATTACTAGTAAAGTACAAGCCATATGTCAACGATAATCATGGGACGAAATGTCATTTTGTATACGTATAACTCGTAAAGTACAAGCGATATGTTAAAAATAATCATGGGACGAAATGTCATTTTTTATACGTAGAACTCATAAAGTACAAGCCATATGTTAATAGTAATCATGGGACGAAATATCATTTTGTATACATATAACTAATAAAGTAAAAGCCATATGTTAATAATAATCATGGGACGAAATATCATTTTGTATACATATAACTAATAAAGTACAAGCCATATGCTAACAGTACTCATGGGATAAAATGCCATTGTGCATACGTATAACTGGTAAAGTACACGCCATAAGTCAACTATAATCGTGGGCAATGAGGGGAGATATTTGCGAACACTGTATATTTATAATAGCAGACTAACTCTTGCTAAACAAAATAATTCCTGAATAAGAAGAAACTATTCTACCACTATTAAACTGTGCTAGTGTGTTAGTGGATGATGAACGTGTTAGTCTTCTATACTCAAACTGATATCTTACCAAGCTGAGGGTTATCTGTTGACCACAAATGCGTACTTGAGATGTAATCATATTCTGGCTCCAGTTCAAATCCTTCACCTTGGATTATGGTCGTGTCAGAGCCTGAATTGGCTAAAGCACCCTGGTTTGGACTGTGTCCTAGAAAGGTGTCAAATAGTAGCTTCGAGAAATGTGTAGAACAAAATATATTGTAGATATTACTCTAGGGTATGTGATTGTGCAAGGCATACATGCCTACAAGATGAGACTCACTGGAATGTAAAATGTGATTGTAGAATATGTGACTTTAGAAGAAGACACGATTTTCAGAGATGAAGAAGCATGAAGTAGAGATAAAGACGTCTCTGTGTAGTGCGTGAACCCATGAAATGTGACTCGCGGAATTCTCAATGCAAAATAGATATAGGAATTTAAGATGTAGCCTTAGGGAATGTGTTTTAAGAGGGAAAAAAATTAATTACATCATTTCAGGAACTACAACTCTAGGAAGTGTGACTTAAAAGTAATATGAAGGGCAAGCCGGAAAGCCGACATGCAGATGGACTGGAGGGGCGGCCAAACTTGATGTCCCTATATGGGCAGGTGTCTGCACGAGCATCGAGAATCATGAGCAAGTACAATGAGATGGCATCACAGCGTTAAAGGGATTTCGTACAGGCGACTAGGATATATAACTATGAATTGTGGATTTGGTAGATTGATTTCAGGATATATCGCTATTTAAGATGTCACTCTATGAACTGCTACTTTATGAGATTATGTTCTAGAAACCAGTTTATAAAGTTATTGTATGGCAAATAACTATAGTGATATACAAATGGGGGTTTTCGAGAATGTGATTATATGAGGTAGTCGTCTAGGGATGGGGATTTCCATAATGTGATTATATGAGGTAGTCGTTTAGAAATGGGGTTTTTGAGGATGTGACGTTATGGAATGGGGTCGAGATGATGGGGACTCTCGGAGATGTAGTCGACAAAATGGGGGTTTCAGAGATATGACTAAAAGACTATCAGAAGTTCTAATTCTAAGAAATTATTCATGGATATTGGACTTCTTGTGATATGTATAAGGGAGTATTGTATTCAGTCCATTTCCTATATAATTAAATTGTGTTGTTGTTTTCTGTGTGCCCATGTAGCACACATTACCATTACACAACTTGTATATGAGTAACCGTGTTCATAATTGTAACATATTTATTAAGAAAAAAAGACAGTATCCGAAATGTTCGGAAACAATAACTAAGATAATATTTATTCTACTGCTTTTGGGGAATGTAAAATAATACACAAATATAAACAAATATATAACATGAAAGCATGCACGACTAAATTCTGGTTATGTTGGTTATGCATGGTGTCTATAAATTCGATGTGCACTAATTTTCATTGCCTGTGACACAAATTCACATGAATTGTGGGTATTTATTACAAATCTGCGTGACTAGATTGGCGCAAATAAATTTGTGAAACCATATACTATTATTGTTAATCAAATATTGAGTAAAGTAACTCTTAGCACAACAAACCTATTTCAAAAGTTTTGAACTCCTTAATCCGCCGAAGACGGATGTGTCGGGCCATTGGTGCAAATAAAACGGCGACACAACGCATTTCCATTCTCTGGACTACATCCTACTGGAAATCTAGTAGGAAAATGGTCCTGCTACAAGAGAATTCAGCAGGAGTTTGAGAATGAACGCTGAAGAAGAAGAACTCCTTTAGAGATATAGCACGCGAGAGTGAGACTAGTGTGGATGATGATTCCTTTTCAATGTCCAGGATTAAAGATCAGGGATTGAAATGCTGTTTTGCTAGAAGTGAACATTTTGGAGGTCGCAGAAAAATGATGGTCAACCAGCATAGGACCGGTACTGTCAGCAGAAGTGTGATGGCGGATACACTCAATGGCGGAGCAACTATGGACGTGTCCAGTTTGCAGTGATGATGATCCGACGACTAACTAACCAATTTCTTGGTGAGCGCATAAACGTTAACTCTACATCCCTTAACGCATCTTCTGAATCAACAGCATACGAGACAATGGACATATACAGCTTTCATTAACGATATATTAAGCACATATATTTCATATCATTCATTGTTCCGCCGAAGACGTATGTGTCGGGCCATTGGCGCAAGTAAAACGGTGACACAATGCATTTCCATTCTCTGGACTATACACTGTTGTAAATCTAGTAGGATCATTGTCCCGCTACAAGAGAGATCCAATGTGAGTTTGATAATGAACGTTGAAGAAGAAGAAATTTATTGCAAATCAACTTTATAGACAACCTATATAAAATATGTGATTACACATGACAACAACAATAATAATAATAGTGCAGATAAAAAATAGGTTTTACAACATAACAGTGATACACAAGACTAAACAGCGAAAATAAGCTTTAAAACAATGTCAAAGTGGACAGAAGTATAATAATGGACTTTACTTCACAGAATGAAATTTGATAACTTTACTAGCTCATAGAATGAAATTAAGAATTTTACTGTCTCATAGAAAGAAATCTTGTAATTTGCTAGTTAATAGAAGGGAATTCGATAATTTTACTGGTTCATAGAAAGAAATCTTGTAATTTGCTAGTTAATAGAAGGGAATTCGATAATTTTACTGTCTCATAGAAAGAAATCTTGTAATTTGCTAGTTAATAGAAGGGAATTCGATAATTTTACTGGTTCATAGAAAGAAATCTTGTAATTTGCTAGTTAATAGAACCAAAACATGTAGTTTTACATTGTACATTTATATTCTTCTTTCGTGCATATTTACAGATTGTGTTATGGAACATTTTTGTGTGTGAAATTTAAACAAAAATACATTTATTCGGTATGTGGACTGTCTATTATTTCACCCACGTCCGTGTTTAACTGGACTGCCATTAAATTATAGAATTTTTTTTGCGCATTATGACCCCCTTCCTTGTTAGGAAAAGTACGAAAGTTTTGCGAATCTTTTGCACATTTTAAGAAAAAATAATGCATATTCAAACTTCTTCTTCTTCTTTCGTTCACTTGAAACATGTCTATATCTGTAATTCTGTCTCCTTAATAAAACTCACAGTCTTTTGTAGTTCATACAGTGTCCCATAGAGCTTTGATTCCAGCGTTGTTTCCTCTGGCCAATATGTCTGCCTCAGCGTTTCATGCTCAGAACACTCTTGAAGTATATGTTTGGCACTCTGTGCTGCCTGTCCACATGTACACATGGCCATGTTGCCAATCTTGAACTTTGTATACATGTGACTGCGGAGTCGGTTGTGTCCTGTTCTGAGACGTAGAATTATAACTTGTTCTGATCTGTTCATAATGTGATAGTCATCTTGTGTAGGTGTCTGTGACTTTCTTATTAACTTGATCATCTGTTTTTTCTGATGGTAGGTGATTAGTATATCTGGTTGGTCTTCGACAGCACCTTCCTTAGTCAGTTGGTCTGCTTTTTCATTTCCTGGTATTCCTCAGTGACAGGGTATCCATTGCATGGTTACCCTATACCGGTAAGACAATTCGCTAAGTAGTTTTTTCAAGTCTGTTAGTTTTCCAGACTGGAGAGCTTGAAGCACTGACCTTGTATCTGTCAGGAATACCACAGCCTGTAGGCCAGAGTTGGAGTTCAGCAGTTTTTTAGCTGCCACACTAATTGCCTGGATTTCTTCATCATAATTATTGCAGAATTTTCCTGTCGGTGTTCTGATTTTATCTCTAGGCTTGTGTGGATTATATATACACCTGCACCTCTATTCCTCACAGCATTCTGTGCTGACCCATCTGTGTATACTCTGACACATATATGTTGTGGATTATCCTCAACCAGGAAACTGAGGTTGACTGTCCTTCGCTGCATACTGTTATGTTCGTCCTCGCTTAGTACTCATTTCACATGGGTCTGAATGTATATTGGCATATTCCATGCCTTTCACTGCACGGGGTTTGTTCTGGTACAGACCTTAAGGGGCTGTCAACTTCAGGTAGGTCTGTAAGTTGTCTACAATATTCAAACAATTTAAATGATATATAAAAATAGTATTGTTGACGTCAAATTTTGTCAACGAGTTCCTTCCCCCTCCCTTTTCTTTCTCCTTGTCAAAAAAACTGTCATTATTTTTCAGATCCTCTCCTTCATCATTGCTAGCGTAAATTATAGACAGAGGTATTGGAAAATTTCATCCACCTCCGTTCTAAGGGACATAGAACATGACATACATTATACAGTGCAGACAGACAATAAACAAACCGATTGTACTCATATATCTTGGCCATTGTGAGTTCACATTTGGAAGAGTTGTTTCCCTGTATAGTCATATACCTGTATTTTGCAATGTTTCCCTGAATCATTCAATATGAACCAGGATGTCCTGCATGTATTTACATTTACAACAATATTTTCTTTTTACTACAGTGAAATTTTGTCAATGAAATGTGTAGTTTTAAAAATGTTTTAGTTTATTAATGATTTCAGTTTTTGGCAGAACAGTTCGGTCCCTCCTACTCAACCTATACTGTAAAAGGTGCGCACCGCAACCACGAAAACAATCATATACACCTTCTATTATTTTGCTTACATTCTATGACTACCTGAAGCTAATACACTTAAAATATTCAGTGAACATAATTTTTATCATGAAAAAAAAACACCTTAAATTCTGTAATAAAGTAATAGTAAGGATAAATAAACAAGTCAAATTCCCCCTCCCCAATATAACTCTCCCCATTTTTAGCGGATATTCCAATAATAAAACACTAAAAATCCTTAAACAATAAATCATTTAGTTCTGTTATTGTTTTCAAAATCTAACTCCCATCCCCACTTCATCAAAATATTATATATTGCAGCGGCTGTACTTGCTATTCGGTGTTTTTTTTAAAAATTAACCTTGTAAATATTTCGGTACTATTTACTAATCATTAATATTATATTTCATTCAGTCCACTTTCAATTGTTATCACTGGCAGAGCTTTTTAAGAGTACTTTCTCAAACTGATTCCTGACAACTTGTTTTTCGTGAAAGATTAGGTATATATTATTGATGTCGTGGTCGTATTAAAAAAAATTAGCAACACAAAATTAAATTTAGTGATACAGTATGAGGTCTATCGTTAGATTCAATTTGTGAACCAATATATACAATAAGATTAACGTACTAGTTAAAAGAGTTTGAATGTACCTGTAATCTTGAGATCTGTTCCTGTGTGTTGAGACATTGATCGCACCATTGGTACTTTCATCTGATGTTGTCGCGTCCTTGGAGACCCCTTTTTAATTTTCAGTTCGGATGATGTAGATTTTGTTGGGCCTGTGACTAATGAAGAAGATGCTCCTGGTGTCAGAGGAGTAAAACCTGGGTATGCTATACTACCCGCGCTGTTGTTAATTTGGTAAGGAGACACGTTGCTAATCCGAAAGTTCTTTGAGTAGTTAAATCCGGCTCTTCCCGCCTTATTATTGTTGCTATCGTTTGTATGAGCAGCACTTTGCGCAGATGACGAGCTAGCATTGCTGCCAGAGAGTAATCCACTTCCATGTGTACTCTGCTGCTGGCTATGATGATGTAGGCTATTTGGTTGCTGCAGTAACTGCTGTTTTAGAGGCGGGAGTCTTCTTTGTGGAGAAGAACGGGAGTTTATAGTACCGGAAGTGGAAGCCATATTTTAATGTCTTGTATATACGAGTGTTCTATAACTAGATTTCCATTATTAAACGTGATCGAATATTTAGAATATCCCTTAATATACGTGACCGAATATGTATACGATCTGTTGATAAACGTGACCGAACAGTCAGCACATACGTCAACAAACGTGTCAGAATAGCTAGAACATCCGTTCATAAACGTGACCGAATGGATCTAAGATCCGTAGATAAACGTCAACACACAGCCAGTATATCCGTCAACAAACTTGATCGAATAATTAAAACATACGTCAACAAACGTGAACGAATAGTTAGAACATCCGTCAACAAACGTGCCCTCTCAGCACAAAATAACAGTAAGGACTGGTTTTTTTTTTCTTTACTTAAAAGATACGTTGTAAAATCCACCCTGTGTAAGAAGTAGTGACTGCTATGGTAAAAGCAGCCTTCATTTCTAGAACACATAAGATCTTCCCGGAATTCCTAGAATATATACAGTAGCGAAAGAAGTTGTAAAAAATAGAAGTTTTTAAAAAACACATATTTCATAAAAGAAAATAGTACAAAAATTATTCAAAATTATGCAACAATTTTAAACCAATAAGGGGAATTATTTTTACCATATGTGTTTTACAATAAGTATTATTATATCATTTGCTAATCTTAGTTCCACTTTTTGTGCAGCTATTCTGTAATTCTATTCTGACACTATAAATTAACTGCAACAAATTTCCATACAATCTTAGTCTGAAATCATATTTTAAATTAGGCATTCTTAATTACCTGCACAAAACTCTAATATAATCCTGACCTGAAGTTTTTTTTTTAAACACATATTCTTAATTCGCTGTACAAAACTCTAATATAATCTTTTCTTGAAGTCCTATTTTAAAGTAGATATTCGTAATTACCTGTACTAAAACTCGAATATAATCCTGACTTGAAGTTATTTTTTTAAATTTTAGACATTCTTAATTAGCTGTACAAAACTCTAATATAATTCTGACGTGAAGTTCTTTTTAAAATTTAAACATTCTTAATTAGCTGTACAAAACTCTAATATAATTCTGGCTTGAAGTTCTATTTTAAATTTTAGACATTCTTAATTAGCTGTACAAAACTCTAATATAATCCTGACTTGAAGTTTTATTTTAAAGTAGATATTCTTAATTATCTATACAAAATTCACATGCAGTCACTAAACTCAGAAATAGATTTGTAAATATATATTCTAATTTACTGTACCAAATATTTGCAAGGTTAAAGTTCCTGAATTCTTGTTAGCAGCACATAATACCCATGATTGTATGTGTAAACATATTTCTAGAAAATACACTCGACATTATGAAACTTTTTAACGTCGAACTATAAAAGAAATCAATCCTGGTGCAACTTCTGATGACATTTTTATGACAGACAAAATCATTACTTCCAGCCTTGGCTTATTGAATTCCAGTTAGAAAGCGCATAATTGATTGTGGTCAATTACGTCACCGCTATCACTATTGTGAAGTCATTAGTTGAGTTAAATCACATCAGATATGACACTGGTACTGTGATGTTATTAGATCTGATAAGTCATAGCAGATGATGATATACCATAGAGGCATTAATACGTCATCACTTTTAACACAATATGATAATTCAGTATTTATCGAGTTCCTTTTCAGCAGATACAATTTGCACATGTATTTTTGCCTAGCTGTTGTATAAGTACAAAATGTTGACACATCAAGATACTTCTAGAAATACCGCGTCAGTAATGTCAACACATAAACAACGTTAGTTGTACTCAAGTTAATAACATTGGTTGTATTTACACAGCAAAGAATTTTACTCTACTGTAACTCGTATTTGCAACAGTGACATTATTACTAAAACAGTTCCCATGGAACTCTATCAGCACGCGAGTTACAACTGTAATACTCTGGTAATCTGTAAAATTATATAACACTGGAATCTGTGACATGGGCGCAGAATGTTATTTTTCAATAGACTTCTGGTCTTACGTATTCATTTTGAAGGCATCACCTGCACACAAAAAAAGTGAAAGGTATACATTAGAATACATTAGATTTGTATAAGGTATTGAGAAAGTGTCCATATGAGTAACGTAATCATTGCCTATTAATTTAAATTTGGTTACATTTCTTACACAGTAACAAAATGTAGTATAAAATTATATCAGTCTGTAGTCATTTTAAAGTGCATAAATCTTGTCAATATTATTATTTCAGTAATAATTCAAAAGAGTGTGGGGAATGGGGGAGTGGACGGTAAGAGAAAAATGAGTTTCTTTCTATAACAAGTTATCGTAATTTTGAATCATCTTACATCGCTTGCAATTTACAACTTATACACTTAATAGATTTGAGATTTCTTCAAAACAGGAGAGCGGAAACATTGAATATAAAGTTCTAAGAAATTGTTGAGTAACTGATACTAAGGTCACATCAATCTTAATTTTACAGATTGTCACAGATACAGTGAGATAACTAATTCATTAAATCGTAATATCTGTCATTTAGGGTCGGTACATATGGTGCACGGCCGCGAGGATAGATCACCGTTTTTCGAACTGAAAAGTCCAGTGTTCTTTATTTTGGACAGTCTATAGAATGTGAGCTACACATGGATATCTAAGCAAACATTAGAGCACAGACAAACCAAGGTAAGATAACGCAAGTACCTTTAGATATATACAGATATGTATGCATTTACCAATATGACATTTGTGAACAGAGATGGTTACTGAACAGATGAACAATTGGACGCAAAGAAAGAGACAACAACAATCCACTTGGAAGGATCCTCTGCACCAGACCTGGCATATCACTCACAGGGCCTGGGGTGGGGCATCGCACGTGTCGTTGGAGAGCGGTTTGGGGTAGTGACCACAGACCGGTGTTACTGGAGATCCACGGTGGATTTGCCGGGGACGGCGGCGCACTCGCTGGGTGGAACTTTGGGAGGGCAGGCTGGAAGGTGTACCGGCATTTGGCCGGTGTTCTGGCTGGGGACAATTATCTTGGACAAGGATATCGGTAGAGCAGTGGGTGAATTTAGATGTATACTACACGCTGCTAGTGTGGACATGCCCGGGGGGGGGGACACTCAAGGACTACAGGCCCTACTGGAGTGGTGAGCTGGAGAAGTTGTGGGGCGAGATGGAGGCATCTAGACAGCATGCAGAGAGCAAACCTAGCCAGGAACACCACAACAAGTGTCTTTACGGAAGACGGTGGCGTCGGGTTTGGCCCGGAAAGGCAGCGGGAGGTTCAGGAGAGCGGGCGGGCATTGGACGGAGCGAGTACAGGCTGAGGTCATGGAGACACCAGTGACGGCGAGGGAGCTGGAGCGTGCGGTGTCCAAGTTGAAAATGAGGGAGTGAAATAATTAAAAACCTGGGAACTGCAGCAAGAGCAAGGTTGCTGCAGATCTTTGACACAAATTGGTCCACAGGTGGTATACCACAGGCGTGGAGGGAAGCAATGGTGATTCCACTCCTCAGGACGGGAGGGGATAGCAGCACGGTCTCCAATTGCAGGTCCACCGGCCTCACGGGATGTCTGTGCAAAGAGGTGAAACGCATTGTCAATCTTTTGATGCGGTCATGCCTTGAGGGTGGAAACCTTCTGGTGTCGCGGCGGGCAGGCTTCGGACAGTGCTGCTCTGCTGGGGATCAAGCAGCCTGCCTCACACAGGAAATTGGGGACGCCGTCCAAGATAGGAATCTGGTGCTGGCGGTGTGGTTGGACCTCGGGAGGGCATTTGACAGGGTCTGGAAGGTGGGATTCTTGTGGAGATTGCAGGTTTGGCTCAAAAGTGTGCGGATGGGTAGGGGCATGACTGCGTGGTAGAAGAACCGGGGTACAGTTGAATAGTCGCGAGAGCAGGAGGGTCCTACTGCGTTATGGAGTCTCCGGGGAGGAGTCCTGTCGCCCACGATTTTCTTGGTTTACATCGATGGCCTGGTTTCTAAATTGCCGCACGGGATCGGGGTGGCAGTGTGTGATGACAGCCTGGTGATCTAGTGCACGGGGAAACATGCAACGGTGGTGACTAGGCGAATGCAGAGAGCTGTCGATGCTCTGGCCTTGTTAGAAAATGGATGGTACGTCATCGTTAACACAGATGGGTGCGACATTGAACTCTTTGCCTTCTCGCCAAGGCAGGGCCGGTGGTGTCGGGATGGATGGGGAACTCTTGAAGGAAGATAAACGGCCCACATATCTCGGAGTTGCTTTTCATGATAGGCTGACATGGAGGCAGCGGGAGACACGGGATTGCTACTTCAAGCAGAGGTGTTTCAGTGAATGCCAGGTCATTCAAGGGGGGGGAGATATTCCAGGGTCTAGTGGTGGGGCTACTGGAGGCAGCTTTGTCCACCAGGCTGGGCGACTCCGTAGACGGCTTGTGGAGCTGCCTGGGGTTGGCGGCCCCTTGGGATCTGTGCCAGATCGGGCCCCATTAGGTGAATGGTATGGAATTCCAATATACATTCAGATCCATGTGAAGGGAATGCTGGGCGAGGACGGGCGGGGCAGTGTGCGGCGGGGGACGATCGCCCTCGGTTTCCTGGACGATGAGTGCCCACAAGATTTGTGGATCGGAGTGTGCACGGATGGGTCGGCACAGAGTGCGGTGGGGAATGGAGTTGCGAGTGTATATCTGGAGTATCTGCGCGGGCCTGGGATGCGGTAGGAGCACCAGTGGGGAGGTTCTGCAATAGTTGTGATGCAGAGGTCCAGGCAATTAGTTTGGCGACTGAAGGACTGCTGGGCTCTGGCCCTGTCCTACAGCCTGTGGTGTTCCTGACGGATGCGGGATAGGTGCTACGGGGTCTCCAGTCAGGAGAACTAACGGATTTGCAGAGGCTGCTGAATGAATTGTCTTGCCAGTGTGGGGTGGCCATGTGGTGGGTGTTCTCTCGCTGTGGAGTGCCGAGGGGTGAAGTGGCAGGCCTGCTGGCTGGGGGGGGGGGTGTGCTGCCGGAGGCCGGCCGGATGTGCCGATCACCTGCTATCGGGGGAGACAGATGATCGGGTCAGTGGAAGAGCCACGGGCGCCAACACGGGATGGCTGTCACATTATGAACAGATGAGAACAAGGTGTAATTCTACGCCTCAGAACAGGACACGCCGACTCCAAAATCAAAAGTGCACAAAGTTCGAGATTGGAAACGCGGCCATGTGTGCATGTGGACAGGTAGCACAGGGTGCCAAACATATACTTCAAGAGTGCTCTGTAATTGAGGCGCTGGGGCAGACATGTTGGCCGGAGGAGGCGGCATTGGAGTCGGGGCTCTATTGACCGCTGTTTGAGCTACAGAAGACAGTGAGTTTTATTCAGGAGACAAAACTACAGATATAGACATATTTCTAGTGAAGGAAAGAAGAAGAAGAAGAAGAAGAAGAAACATTCTATAGGAACTACTAATAAATCACCTCAACATGGGGGGGGGGGAGGTACATGGGGTCTAGAAATATCTGACAGTTGTTGACGAAGAGGAGGGTGGGAGTCAATAATGTAGTTCCTTTTATTCAGCCTTTAAGTTATTTGAATTTATTTTTTTTCCCTGAATGTGAATTATGTGAAATAGACATGTGTTTTTGCAGAAAAATCTTTAGGTAGCAGGGTTACATTTAAAAATAAAATATAATTTAGAAAGGAAAACCTTTATTCTTGACAGTTGCTGACATGGGGAAGGGGGTAAAAAAGTGGGCATAAAATTGGTGACATATTTTATGTGCATAACAATATGCACACACAAAAAAACCGACAGCTCACAAAACTGCATATGTCACACAGTGACATTTGGCTAAAAGACATGAGACTACGGTGCGTTAGATTAGGAACTAACCAACCATATCTATACTGAATCCCAAAAACCATTAGTAGCTGTGATCAGTGACGCAGTCTGACGATCGCCAGCAAGCAGACGTCAGTTCATCAACACATGAACATTCTGTCGATGGAAACTAAAGAGATAGGAGCTTCATGCGTCATGGAGTCAAATAAGACGACCGAAAATAGAAATTAACCAAAAGTGACATCGCGGTTGCAGCTTATATACTAGATTGAATCACAAACTAGTTGTATTGATTGCTTGAGGAAATGATTAAACATAAGCAGAAACAGCACATTATTTATAGAAAATGGGTTGACAGATATATCAACGTTAATTAGAAATGCCTGAATATTTGTAGATAATAACGTGAAGTGCGTGAAAGTCATTCACGGTTGAGAAATACCTTGAATGTAGGAGTATGAAGGTTCACAGAGACGTAATTCGGATACCGGTTCTAATACTTGCTTCGTCTACCCATTCATGCGTCATTTGGTTGATAATGTGCCAGAGCTCATAGACTACGCGCGAGAGAATATTGCTGTCTTTGTATTGCATACACTCACTGTCTTTATATTGCAGACACTCGATGTCTTTGTATTATATATCACCTCCTGCGTGTTTTGTTCTCAAGACATGAGACTAAGTTCGGAGGCTTTTGCTTAGTATGAACTTTAGATCAAACTAGAATAATTGTTATATCAATAATATGAACAGAGTGGAAATATAGTATGAATATGGTAGTAGAAGAGTCATGAATCAAAGTATCACAGAAAGAGAGTGAGAGAATTTCAGGATTAGAAAGAAGTATTATTTTTAAGAATGTTATAATATAATTGAGAAATGTACAACAAATGCAAGAATTTGAAGGACTTGCTATTGAACAAATGCAAGAATTTGAAGGACCTGTTATTGAACAAATGCAAGAATTTGAAGGACCTGTTATTGAACAAATGTAAGAATTTGAAGGACCTGTTATTGAAAAATGCAAGAATTTGAAGGACCTGTTATTGAACAAATGCAAGAATTTGAAGAACCTGTTATTGAACAAATGCAAGAATTTGAAGGACCTGTTATTGACAAAATGCAAGAATTTGAAGGACCTGTTATTGAACAAAGGAGGTGAGAAAAACCTTTCTGTAACATTGGTAAAACATGATTGTCATACTTTTCTCTGCAAGTATTTAGAAATTAGAGCATGGGTAACTTTAAGGAAATATAAAACGAGTGAGAAGTCACTACTTTTGTGAAGAGAACAATCAAGCAAGTTGATAGCATATCCTATGTTCATGACAGAGATCAACCGTGACTGTCCTTAATAGAAGACGTTACAACAGAATTCAATCAAGCCTTTTGGATCAAGTTTTCGATTATTCACGTGCCTTTCGTTGGTCGGCGTTAACAAGCGACACCCGGGCCACACAAAGTATATAAATAGTGACCAAAGAAAACCACAGCAATAATAAAAAACATGACGTAAGAAGGCTGATCTGCTTTATTTTGATTTTGCTGTTAGGTCTTGTTTGGCAACTGGTTGTGAAACAACCCATCATTTTTGTAACGTAGTGATTTTATTGGCGATTAAATGGCTTCTTTCTGTGTAGTCTTGACTCCCGCTTTCGTAGATAAGGTAGTGAGTACACGGTTTCCATTATTCTCCTTCCTTAGGAACTCAGAGCATGACATTAGTATTATTAAGAAACGAGTAACGGAGATGGTAAATCTCTACTTTAGCGCCCCTTAAAACCATAAAAAATGTCCTAAAAAAGAAGTTAGCGCTTTCAGAAAAAGAGTCCAACTTTCCCTTACAAAGGCATATCCACAGCTCTGCTGGTGCCCAATTGTTAGCAGCTGAAATTAAACTAAGTACCTTAACTGTCCGAGATGCTACCTTTCAAACAAGATGCTCAGTAACATTGCCAGATGAGATTTTAAAATACAAGATCGTAAATCACGGACAGGAAATGTCTAAATGACACATTGCGAGCAAATTCAGAATGTCTCAATGGTGTCATCACACGAACCTCTCAGATGAATCCATTTGAAACGTATATCATGGCGTGCTCTTTAAACAACATATTGAAAACAGTACTTCATAAGGTGATATTCATTTTATAGATTATCAAGCAGAGAGATAGATATAAATATATATTATTATTTTTTGACTGGAGACTGTCATAAAAACATTGTGTTGATTATCCAGGAAGGTAAATATTGTCGCACCACAATAGAAAAAACAATGACAGCTGTGGAGTAACTACGATAAAAACAATGACAGCTGTGGAGTAACTACGATAAAAACAATGACAGCTGTGGAGTGACTACGATTAAAAAATGACAGTTGTGGAGTGACTACGATAAAAACAATGACACCTGTGGAGTGACTACGATAAAAACAATGACAGCTGTGGAGTGACTACGATAAAAAATGACAGTTGTGGAGTGACTACGATAAAAACAATGACAGCTGTGGGGTGACTACGATAAAAACAATGACAGATGTGGAGTGACTACGATATAAGCAATGACAGCTGTGAAGTTATTACAATAAAAGCAATGACAGCTGTGGAGTGATTACGATAAAACCAATGACAGCTGTGGAGTGACTAAGATAGAAACAATCACAGTTGTGAAGTTTGAACAGATGTTACTCGTCCGACCACGATAAAAACAATGTCAGCTTTGGAGTAACTACGATAGAAACAATAACAGATGTGGAGTGACCACAATAGAAACAATGACAACTGTGAAGTTTGAACAAATGTAACGTGTTCTACTTTTCAAACAATTTGTCCAATCCGTTATATAAATTATGCCCTTGATTTCTTAACTGTTGGCAGCAGAATGTCACCATTTAAAACGTATTCAGAATGACGTATATCCCATGTATGTCGTGGTGATATCTCTGTTTTTAAGATGAGACACACGCTTTGATTGATTGTATTGTATCTCTAATCACCAGAGATCGTGGTTACTGAATTACCAGAACCACGACCACCTACGCTATATTTTTGTGGTCTAAAGCTCTGATATAACCAAACTGAAATAAAGGTCGTGATTTAAATGAGCATACCTCACTAAGAGGTACTTTTATTTAATCAAAAATACCTGCAATGATACCTGCCACCTAGTTTATCTTTAGTAAACCCAAAATAATTACACTTGACATGCACCTGTTGATAATAAATTCCTTTACAATTGTCTCCCCTGACAATACACTGGACATGCACCTGTATATACTCAGTTTCTATACAGTAGTGTTTTCCAGCCTTTTTGTAACTATGCCCCCCCCCACTTAAGTCTTTCTAAAATTCTTACCCCCCTCCCCCCGCCCCGAAATGATATATATATATATATATATATATATATATATATATATATATATATATATATATATATATATATATATATATATATATATATATATAATTTATATTGAAAAATTGAATTATTCTCTAAAATGTTTGTTCGAACTGCCCCCCTGAACAATCAAATCCCCCTCCCTGAGGGACACACGCCACACGTTGGGAAACACCGCTTTACAGTCTCCCCCGACATTTCGTTATTCATGCACATGTGTGTACACAGTTTGTTTTAACATTTCATTATCAATACGGGTGTTGGTACCCAACATCTTAACACTCTTCCTGACATTTCATTATTCATCCACCTTTAGTATATTATTTTTTTACAGTCTTCCCTACATTTAATTATTCATCCACCTGTTGGTACCCAGTTTCCTTATAACCTCCATAACATTTCACTATTCATGTTATTATTTGTTCCGTCTCTATCAATACTAAACTACGCGTAAAGCATACAATAGCCAGTAGCGTTATTCACTGGAAGCTAGACAGAGAACTACAAAGAACAAACACAATAGAGATTTAACATGAAAGAATGGTAGAAAATTGACAACAGAATTAATCAATAGCAACAAGGAAGGAAGTTCCAATAATCCCATATGTGTATAACACAAGAACTGGAAGCATATTCCCACGCAAATGAATGCCTTAAAATAAAAGAGCAATGTGAAGGGCATTGAATTAGGAGACAGCTTCATAGCAAACGGTTTTCCCATAAGTACGCAAATACCTAGGAAGTGCTTGACCAGAAACTCATAAGTACTTAAATACCTAGGAAGTGCTTGACCAGAAACTTATAAGTTCTTAAATACCTAGGAAGTGCTTGACCAGAAACTCAAAAGTACTTAAATACCAAGAAAGTGCTTGACCAAAAACTCATAAGTAAAATACCTAGGAAGTTCTCGACCAGAAACTCATAAGTACTTAAATACAAAGAAAGTGTTTGACCTGAAGCTCATAAGTACTCACATACCAAAAAAGTATTTGACCAGAAACTCATAAATACTTAAATACTTAGGAAGTGCTTAACCAGAAACTCATAAGTACTTAAATACCTAGGAAGTGCTTGAACAGAAACACATAAGTACTAAAATACCTAAAGTGTGCGTGACTAGAAACTCATAAGTACTCAAATACTTAGGAAGTATTTGACCAGAAACTTATATGTAGTCAAATGCCAAGGAAATGCTTGTCCAGAAAAGGTCGATTTTGATTATTTCCGTGCATTTTTTTGTTAGTTTACCTTGGCTATTTTTGGAAATCGACTTCAGGTATATAAATATTGACTAACGAAAATAGCGCAAATCAAACCATGGGGTCTTTTATTACCTCTAATATTTTATGGTAATGTGTCCTGATATAACCTAATTGGACTTCGTTGTCTGCTGGTTGAAAGGGGCACGCTTCTCCACAAGAGAGGCAAACTCATTAACTACCCACCCCAATAAGGACAATAATCAAAAACGTAACGAATGAAGTCATAATTAATTATGTAAATATTTCTTCTATTAGTGAATGTCACGCTTGAACCATGTTACCAATTTCGTGGTGACTGTGTGGTCGCTGTGGTTTTTGTGTGTATGTTTTTGCAAACCACGAGTCACGAGTGAACTCGAAAGTGTACTCACATTGTCGGTTGGAGGGGAAGGGGGACGAGTGGCTTTGACAACACTTTGTCGTGGTTCCCTAAAATAAATAAATCCCCAAACAGGAAGCATGTTATGGTGAATAAATAAAACCCCAGAATAGGAAGCATGTTATAATGAATAAATAAAAACCCAGAACAGGAAGCATGTATATCTATCTATCTATATGTATATCTGTCTGTCGGTCGGCTGGCCTGCCTGTCTGTCTGTCTGACTATCCATTCCCTAATCCTTTATTGCCTTTCGCTGTCGGGAGTAGAAGAGTTCTCTGGAGATAGTCCTTGTGTGTTTGTCTTATTATTTGACATAGACGCATGTCATAGTGAATAAATAAAATACCAAAACAGGAAGCATGTTACAGTGAATAAATAAAAACCCAGAACAGGAAGCATGTTTATAGTGAATAAATAAAATTCATGACCGTCTCTAGTACGTGTCAACAGATCGTAAGCAAGTTAATGTCATTTTTTATAATTGTCGTGATTTTGTTTGGTCGCTATTTATATACTCGTAGATAAGTGCCCCCCCCCCCCCCCATAAAAAAACACACGAAAACCTACCAACGAAATGCACTGAAATAATCAAGAGTTACCTTCCAGGTCACGTTTACTGTCTATACAGAGGTCTTTACTGTAGCAGGTGGCGATTAAAACACGGAACACAAAAATACTGTTATAGCTTTAAAATAAAAACATAGAAAAAACCCTGTAATAGCTTTACAATAATAGTCATGAACAGAAGGCTTCGGTTGCTAATAAAATACAAAAACAAAACAGAACGCATGTTCTTGCTAATCAATAAAAATACATAAAATGAAGCATGTTATGTCTAATAACCAAAGTTGAAACTTAACAATGAACCTACTATAGCCAATAAACAATAACAAAGCATAAATAAAATAGCAGAACAAGAAGCCCGTAATATTTAATAAACATTTTCAGTCAATACTAAAGGAATGCTCTGTATTCGAATACGGAAAAACAATATTCATATGGTCTCTGTTTTAATGCGCAACATATGATCATAAGCAATGACGTCGGGTACACAACAACGTATGCATTTTTCCTTGATTAAACAGCACACAGTGTGATGCATCCACTGGGACTTTCATTGTTCAATGTGATGTGATTCCTGACATCAAAGGTAGTAGATCTGATAGTTCTGACGACTTGTACAGTGAAGCCCAGATGACTGATCATTTTTGTAATAAATACGTCCAAATACGTAAACGGTTTTCTATTTGCAAAAACGTAATAAACGATATAAAGGATTGATTTTGTTGTACTCGGATTACCCGTACACCGTACTCTCTCAGTGAAGAGGCATGAAGATTGCTGAGAGTACCACTCGTAGAACGTAACTCCGTAGTTTAAAACGAAAATCCCCAAGGATCTTCGACAAAAACCCATTGTATAAAAAATGTGAAAGTATCGATGCAGTCCCATATGTGATGGCCTCGACACAGTTCCATATATGATAGCTTCGACACAGTTCCATATATGATAGCCTCGACACAGTTCCATGTGTGATAGCCTCGACACAGTTCCATGTGTGATAGCCTCGACACAGTTCCATATATGATAGCCTCGACACGGTTCCATATATGATAGCCTCGACACGGTTCCATATATGATAGCCTCGACACGGTTCCATATATGATAGCCTCCTATCAGTGCCACCAGTGATAACCTCGACACAGTTCCATGTGTGATAGCCTCGACACAGTTCCATATATGATAGCCTCGACACAGTTCCATATATGATAGCCTCGACACGGTTCCATATATGATAGCCTCGACACAGTGCCACCAGTGATAACCTCGACACAGTTCCATGTGTGATAGCCTCGACACAGTTCCATATATGATAGCCTCGACACGGTTCCATATATGATAGCCTCGACACAGTGCCACCAGTGATAACCTCGACACAGTTCCATATATGATAGCCTCGAATTAGACATTCATGCAAAATATGAGTATATGACCAGTTTATACAAGAAAGAAATGTATGGATGGCGTGGATATTTCAACTTGTCAAGATAACTGGATTGAGTAGATTTCACTGTAAATAGGGTTGAATTAATATTCGACCCTATCAGGTGGCACCAGCTGAAATGTCAGCGCCATAACATTTACACCAATTCGTAATTAAAACTATGACCTCTCCTATCCCCATGCTCACTGATATAGCCCAGAAGAATAAGTAATGTGGGGGGGGGGAGAGATGTGTCTTTCCTGAGGAGGGTACAATTCTTAAATCAGTCTCAAAAAATGGGATGATTAGAGCTCAAGCTTGTGTTCCTGTTGTGTTCTTGCTACGATCGTATTTGTACAGGATGTTCCTGGCGTTTTATATCCATCTTTTTCGTGGTCTGCCTCTGGCTTTGTACCCTGATCTCATTTGTATATATATATATATATATATATATATATATATATATATATATATATATATATATATATATATATATATATATATATATATATATATATATATATATATATATATATATATATATATATATATGAAGCAAACTAATTGTTAGAATTTTGAAGTGTTACATCTATCCTACATTAATGTCTTTATCAGAAGCATAGATAATGAACAATCAGCTTTGAGATATATAGAAGAATAGGGAGAACTTATTTATAAAGAAAGTGGTTTGAACAACACCTCATACGAAAAAAATAACTCTTAAAGGAATTTTTTTAATAAAACATTTTGTACATGTTAACTAAAAATAACGTATTTTGGACATATTAATTAAAAGCACGACACCTTGTCGAAGATCGTATTATATGGTAGAGTTGAAGGTAGGCAAGCAAGAGGTTAGCAGAGATACAAATGGAAGGGGGATATCACGAGATGGACATGTTACAGTCTAGAAAAGTGCACCACCAAAGTAAGAGACAGTAGATGTTGGAGGTCCGTTGCAGCCAACTTTTGTTGCGGAGACGGTACTTGTTGATGATACCTGTATTAACAGTAACCATACCTTCATTTATAAATTTTCCTATGCTGTTTTTGGCTATTGTCTATTGTCTATCTCCAGGTGGAATCTGGTTAATATCATCCACGCTTGCCATTAAGCGTGGGGTGGGAGTTGTAAGTTTCTGTCCGTGTTTGGGGAGGGTGGTCATGATGTTATCGGTCCATCTCTTTCTCGGTCTTCTCTTTGCTCAGTACCCAGCTGATTGTTATAAGCTCTCAGTGGTAATTGGCTTGAGAGTCCATTCTCATAAGATGACCAAAACCACTTCATCTGCTGACGTTCTATTTATTTGATACAAGGCATTATTCCTACTCTTTTTCTGATATTCGTTCCTTACTCTGTCCAGTTTGGTGACCATAGCTGCTTTTTTCTAAATGCTTCATTTCAAGTGTGATGATTTTCCTCTGCTGCGAGGTTGTTAAAGACCATGTTTGACACTGGTAACAAAGTGTTGGTATGAAAATTGTAGATATTATCTATCTTTATGTCCATATTGATCTTTGGATGCAGGAGTAATGGTGAAAGTTGATATGTCACTGCTTGTGCTTTCTGACATCTTGATTCTATTTCTCTATCTAGTTTCTCATTGCCTTAAAAAACAATTCCTAAATATTTGAATCGTTTTTTCCCATGTTAGTATTTCTCCTTAAATGGTCCAAGAAACCTTCAATCTTCTTGATCTAATGTTTGGGAGCCAATTTTTTTTTTGCCATTTAATGTTCTGTTCTTATCACTTCTTCATTGTTGCAATTCTTCTCTTAATTTATGATATATAATTCCATTATTAATTTGTGCACACAATGATGACATCTCCTAGTTCATGATCTATTATGACTTTTAGTCGGGTTCTTGGCGTTATGGATGTGAATATCTGTGATGAATGTAAAGCAAATATCTCTCCATTAAAAACCTACATTTACTAACGTATGCCTGCCATTATGAAAAGGATCATGGAATGATAATAATAAATACATTTAGACAAAAAATATTAAATCTTCTTTGTTATTAATTTTAGGACAAATAAACCCAGTTTTACAGCAGGAGTTACGTTTTCAATGGTAACCTGCATAACGTAAATATTGTGAAGCCGAATTTTTGACATTATTTTTGACATCACTACAGTCAAAAATAAAAATGGATTGATCACTACGTCCTGAGACTGTGATATGTTTATTTGTTTGGATCGTCTGTAGATACAAGCGATGAATCTCTTGTTTCCTATGTGTAATGGAAGTTTCATTCTTTATTTTCTTTCCATGTGAGATCCGAGAATCAAGCAAACATGCTGGCACTACACAATTAGATAGTCTTATGGATAGCAGGGGAAAGAATACTTCCTGACAGGAAAGTATAATTGGCAGAGCAGCTGTGGCTCATCACTCCAAATCCACATGTTGCAGAAACATATTTTTAAAAGGCATAAATCTTCCTAGAATTTTCCCCCTCTGAGTAGAAGTTTTTTTCGCATAGAATTTTACACTGCAATTTACACATCATTTTACATTGCTGAAAGTTTGAAAACTTCTAGTTATGAAATAAATATCTGGAGAAATTACCATACTGCACATAGAAAGTAAGAGTTATTCGCTCTTGATTCTTAATACTTGCAGTCATACAGACTTTCGAAACTTGTGTCGATTTTGAGCCAGTCTTACTTCTTCTTCTGTATTTCAGAATGGAAATATGCTGTGTCGCCGTTTTATTTGCGCCAATGGCCCGGCACATTCGTCTTCGGCGGATACACTGATCCGGTGGCTGAGGACAGAGATGATTTCTGCTGATGTCTCCAATGTGGCAAGATGGATGTGTTCATGCACATCTGCTTCCTTACTGGCTAAGGTCCTTTTTACTACTACTATTATTATTATTATTATTATTATTATTATTATTATTATTATTATTATTATTAATATTATTAATATTATTATTATTATTATTATTATTATTATTAATACTATTATTATTATTATTATTATTAATATTATTATTATTATTATTATTATTATTATTATTATGAGTGGGTCTTAATGACGTTAGCAGCGACTTTTCTGAAATAGTTATTATGTAGAAACCAAGGAAATGACGCGAAATGTGTTCATATTCACTCGCGATATCACACTTGATCGGACGATCAGAAAGAAGGATAAAGATAATCAAATAGTCCTACCTGGCAACATGAAGAAATGTAACCTATTATATCAGGCCAGTATTTCTTGTATCGTTCCTCTATATCTCATAAAGTTCTCCAATAAATAAGGTTAATTATGTTTGTTCTGTCGTAATTTTGATATGAAAATTAATAAATATCGACATCTTGTCAAACATTGACCTTCTGTAGCATTTAAGCAGCACTCACCATTAATTGGATATTTATTTATATTTTTTTTTGGGGGGGGGGGGGGGCCTAATCAGAGTTGCCAGATAGTTGAAATAGTTTCTAGCCAAATTTAGCTCAAAAGAACAGAGAATTGTCAAAATCTCAATTATTTGTTATTGGTAGTGAATCGACATCATTGGTGTTCAGTGTCGCTTGGCAAATGAATGGTATGCATTTTAATAGATCCGGGGGGACGCTGGGTTGACCACGCTTATCATTCTGTCGTGCAGGCGTCAAGATCTACTCGTTCTTAATTTAATACCCAATTCCTAAAATCTCAGCCTGGATGTTTCATTATTTCCGATGTCCGAATCCAGCAGACGCTCGTGAAGTAGTATCAGCACATCCCCCTTATCCATTGTCCACTCTCCATCGATTTGTGCCTGGATGTAAGACTGTCTGCTCTTTCATTAGCGCTAACACCAGTTTGTCATGGATAGTTCCTCGATACCCTCAAGGTCGTATTTCTAGGGATGACCTGACAATTTTTAGTTTCCAGCCTCTTTTGACTGGCACTAAGTCCCCAACTCCACTTCAAGGAGTTGGCCTTAACGAGGATCTAGGAGACTAAATCGTATTATGTGGGTGCATGTGATTATATGGATAGCTATACCCACATCTGCGAAAATGTCAGGCATGCTTGACTGTGGTTAGCGTTGAGTTTGGTTTTCATAGTACAGTGCGGGAGCCTGTTCTTACGTTCTGCTGGTCTACTGGCGATATGGCTAAAGACATTCACAGTTTTGTGAAAGTGATACAACACTGAATTTATTCTTCGCCACGCCGAAGCTAGATGTGTCGTGTCATTGACGCAGAAAAAAACGACGACACAGTGCAATTCAGTTTCATGAACTACATCATGCTAGAAATCTCATAAAAAAATTCTTAATGTTGACGGGAATTGAACCAGGTCCGTGCTAGCGGCACTGAATCGCATTGCAACTTAAATAAACAGGTTTTTCCTTACTTGACCAACCACATTTTCCCCAAAACATGTGATCTTGTTAAGACATTCAACCTGCGCACTCAAGTCACTGAGAACAGACCAATCGAGACAAGGATTATTACAACAATAACAAATATCGTATCCTGTACTAGTATTGAAGTGTCCTCAGGACCACACACATAGAATATCTGTATTCGTACTACAGGGACCGATATGCCTACTTTTAAACATAAATAAAAGACAGAAAGGACAATGTTTCTTCAAACAATAGCTATGGGATGTTCGTCTACAAGAGAAGTCCAGTGGGAGTTTGGGAACGAAAAACAAACAAATGTTGCAGTGAGTTTCTTTATTATATTTCGGTAACAAATATGATAAAAATCAATTCAACCAACTATAAAACTACTATCTAGAGGTTGTGGTCGCTGTACTACCAGAAGCGGGACCTCCACAATTTTAACGGTTAATAGCTCTGGTATAACCAAATTGGACTATCGTTTGTGCTTGAAAGGAGCGTAGGAGCTCACAATAAGAGGTGCATCGTAGCTTTTTCTGTAAAAGAGTAATGATGTAAGCTTTTGATAAACAGTCATTGCTAAATTTAAAAAAAAGGACGCTTTATTTTTAAGTATGCTCCTTTAAATGGAGGACGTTCATTCACACGTTATAGAAGAGCCTTTAACCATCAATACATAGTGGAAGCCGAGGTTCTGGTAAATCATTCCCCACGACCTCCGTAGATTACTAACAGTAATGTAGAATTGTCCATTCTCACACAATTGAGATTTAATAAAAGTAACAGTGTTGTGCCCTAATCTTTTTTGATCAAAGAATACCCAGGGATGGTGGGACCAAAAATAATGCCCTCCGTCTTTACTTTCCTATATAATATGGTGCCCATTTCTTCAGGTTGGGTCAACTTAGAAGACGCATGCGTTTTTCTTTTAAATTCAAGAATAGTTGGAAAGGTACTTAAAGCGATATTATCCCTGCAGATTGGTGACGAACACACAAAAATCATTGTTTTTGTCCAGGATCGAGTCCTGTACAAAATATCACTGTTGGGGAAAGTGAATTGAAATTGCATTCTCAAAGTATTCTCTAGTGTTTTTCCACAACAACTTAAACATAAACCTCAACCACCTAACCCTAAACCTACACATCAATATAAACCAAAGGCTAATCCTAACCATAACGAAAATCAGAAAACTATAAACTTAATATTACAGACATTCGCGATTTAAAAAATCTTCGTACCTTGATGTGCTATATGTGATCAAAAGCGTACACTGGAAAGTCATCTACATAAACCCGTTTTAAACAGGAATAATAAAATGTATTTGCTCATTATCGTCTGCCGTGGGAGTTCACTATAAGCATCGTTTGGAATAATATTCGTATTAAAACAGTATTGGAAAGTGTTGCTTGGTTGTATCATCTGCGTACAGAAATAACTTTTAACAATTTCAATAAAAGTGTGATATAATGTTAATGTTATCGGGATAAAAAGAAGAAAAAAATATTTTGAATGTGATGACGAGACTCAAACAGAGATATATAAATATGGAAAATGTTTCTAGTGGGGACAATGATGAACAAATTCACACCGAGAAAATGATGAGTGCTCAGAAGACGAATACAATAGCGAATATGAACACCACAGTAGCATTATACACAACGATTATAATTACATCACTGTACTACCAATGTTAAACATGGACACTTATTTGTCGGTATGCTTAAAAAAAAAGAGTAGTGTGGCTAAACAAGAACGTAATGCGCGTAATCAGAGGATGCTGGTGAATCAACACAGGTGTGGTCAGTCACTACCTTAAGGAGTTTTAACACAGGAAAGAAAATGTGAAATCAAATTTAAAAACGACATAAGAAAAACAATCTTAAATTCTCCTTATTGACTGCCCTTCCCTCTCAACTGTCATGAAAAACGTTTACAGACAAAGCTAATAGTCACAAACTCACTGCATGGATTGCTAAGTAACTTTTTTTAAATAATGACGTTAAGCTGTCAAGAGTAAAACTACTCACCAACAATTGAATATAGACAGCACGAACAACAAATCACAATATTGTTATTTCACAAAAGAGTGAAAAAATGATGAACAGGATCAATCCAGAATAATTTGTGAGTTTCTAGGCAATATTTACGCTCACTTGGTTCTCATTATTTTCTAAAGGCACTGTTGTGAACATTTTCTTAACCTGTCTTGATTACAAGCATAAGTTGATAGTTGGAAATCGTGTGGCTAGATGTCTTTATTATCTTTACCTCTTCCATGATGAGAAGCACGAGTTCGTTCCACTTTATCCCTTCATGCCTTGCAGCGTTGGGAGTAGAACAGTTCTCTGGAGATGACTTCTTTGCTTTTTCTGTAATCCAACTCTTACATGGTCTGCTTCATGTTTTGCATCCATTGTGTTTGTACAGCGTTGCTATTTGATGAATACTGTTTGTAGTCTGTGGTGTGTGCAACCCATTTGATCATTTGTCTTCTGATATAATCTAGAACTGACATTGTGTTAGTGCCCTCATGTTTTCATTTATGATTTCATCTCTTATTGTTAAGCCGAGTATTCTACGTAAACATGATGTTTCCGTCGTATAGCGAGTATTCTTTTATCATTTGTTGTTAGTGTCCACATTCAACATTGGTAGTACAGTGATGGCACGATAATCGTTGTGTATCTCATAATAGATCTCCTATTTCATATTGCTTGCTTTTGTCTTTCGAACAACTTAATTTTTTTTTCTTTCTATGAGTGATTTCGTTCTCCGCTGTCGGTTTGCTAGGTCATTCACAATCAGGTTTGTAGATACATCTTCGGAAGGTGGGGGTTACTTATAGAAAAATAACACCTAATCACCTGGTTTTTGTGGGGTTTTAAATTATCTTTATAGGAAATTCATCAAAGCTCAAAAAGGGGAGGGGGGTTACTTATAGGAAAAAACCTAATCACCTGGTTTTTGTGGAGTTTTTAAAAAATGTTATGGGAAATTCATCAAAATCTAGAGGCGGAATAAATAAATCAAATGTCATGCCAAATGGCGTAGGTGATCATGTTTCTTCACGACTTTTTGTCTCTTGTGTTGTCAATAAGCTCGGTTGGTGACCTTTTCCCGTGCCATAATACTAGACCATCTAGCAACTTCTCTCTTTGTCGCCCCCTTTCTCTTCTCCCCTTGATCTTTCCAGTGGTTATTAAGTGTTCAATCTGTGTTCTTCTCAGTACATGCCCTAGAAACCTTGACTGTCTGCCCCTAATATTTGCTATGATTTTTCTTTTTACGCAATCATCACTGAGAGCATCTGCATTAGTTTTCTTAGCTCTACATGTTATTATCATCATTCTTCTCAGAAACCACATCTCTGTAGCCTCCAGTTCTTTTTGAATTCTTTTGCTGGATTTTTTTTGTGGGGGTTTGTTACTTATAGGACAAAAAATCATGTGGTTTACGTTGAGTTTTTAATTATCTTTACATGAAATTCATCAAAACCCAAGGGAGGGGGGGGGGCGAGTTGCCTCCTTCATAGTAATACAAGTAAATTTCATGTTCCAGTTACCTGCGAGGGGAGTGTTTTGATCCCCCTTTCCCAAACTACCTCACATTCTCCTATAAAACACATTCTCCATCTGGAAATTAGTGTAAGACCAAGATAGGCAAAAGTTATATTGTATCAGGGCCGTAGATACGTATTTAGTAAATGGGTGTGGGGTGGGTTAACCTGTAAAAATAGGTCATTCACAACGTGTACGTGTTCGTATGTAATTCGTCTGTTATAAATATGCCGATGATGAATTCTTCCCCCTCTCCTCCCCCGAATGAGAGCAGTAGATACTGCATTTATAGAAAAGGGATAGGAGCAAGAACTTTCTCAAGAGAGTACAATTTAAAAAATGTAAAAAGAAACAAATTGCTACTATTTTTCAGTAACTATGATTTAAAAAATAAACACGTATTTATTGCTCCCCCCCCCCTAACTTTCCTTTCACCATCAAAATGTAGGGGAATGGGACTAAAAGGCACTCCCTCCCTTAAACGATTTTTCAAAATAGGGCATAAAAAATCTCAAGACAATGAAGAAATTACACACTAATAGGTGTGAATGACCTTATGTTTACACTCTCCCCCCCCCATTCCTTTCTGATGACATATCTGTGGATATGTGTGGTGCCGTATTTTCACGTGCCCTATTTTTGTGTTCTTTGTAGTATTACTTATGATATACCATTTTCCTCTGAACTCCTAAAATTCTCCATCCCTACTTCCTATCGCATCTACGGGACAACCCTTAACCATTGTGGTTGATCCCTACCGTAACCACATTTTCCCCAGGTATATGATTCTGCAGCCTTTTATCACATAAGTCACGTAAAGCCTCCTTTCAACCCGTTAAAGAGAAACATGCAGTATTGACAGTTTGACTGTATTTATATGTATCTTACTAAATTGTTACACATTACACATTATTACCGTCCTGCGCCCCCTCCACCCCCACCAATATCGTTATTTTTACTATGCGCCCCTTCTTACATATCTCCGTTGTCCCCGTGAACCCACATTAAGAACCACTGCATTAACCTGTATTGTAACACCATGTTACCCAGTTCAAATTTTATATATCTTGTAATCGACGTCATAGTTTGCTATATTTATACTATCACTTTGACATGTTTTTACATATAAATGTTTCTGAGTACATTGCCAATACAAACCTTTCAATATCTCTGTTGTTGTACTGTGGAAATGTATCATACAAATTGAATGAATTGGAAACTGCAGTAAAACTGCGTATGTGTTAGTTAATATGTACGAGAAACATATATAAAAGGGAATGAATATAGGAAACAAAAATGTAAAAGAGAATATCTTTGTTTGCTTGTCCCTATTTTGACATATACTTTTGATCGAGACGTCGACTACAAATAAAACTGTTATTTAACCTCTTTTATATGTTTCTTATATTCATTCATAAATGTATCATATATCGTGTTTTTTAATCATTATTCGCCTATAGCATTAATGTTCATCTATTGTGAATGACGTTCTGTACAGAAAAATATGCCCGAAAGACATGCTAAATAAATTTGGCAAAAAAGTAAGGAAATATGTTTCAAAGAAATACTCAATTAATTTTGCATTAAAGCTGAAACGTTTGTGAGGAGAATAGTAAAATTATTGTATTCAGCAGACAAGTTTACTCAATCGTCTCTCCAGTTATATGGCCTGACATTTACCTACATTCTACGTCATTTATCTTGGCTGCTTCCACTTTGAATTAGCTGGTGGCATAAAGTGTACATATTGTGACCAAAACAAAAAGCTCATATCAATTACATTAGTCAAGATGAATGACACTGTGTGACAAGAGAAGCGGACACGTTTTTTGGAGAATGCTTTGCCTTCCTTGTTGGTATAAGATTGAAGTTTCAGACAGTAATAAAGAATGTTTAAACAAAATATTGCTAAACCTAGTAATCTTAACCACAAAATATTGCAAATTTTACAGTAATCTTAACCAAAAATACTCTCACAAAATGCAAGTTGAATTGTGCAACTACCACTCTGTAACCAACATATACACGGATTCATGCGACCCCTACCTCCACGTGTCAAATTTTCTTTTTATCTATCCCTCCCAAGGAAAAAAGTCGTTGAACAGTCGCAGAGGATTTACCTCATTATACTCGGGTTTGCCAATATACACTGCGCCACTCTCAACGAAGCAGCACAGACTGCTGAAAAAAAAACCATTCATAGCAGGTACCTCCGTACCTGTAGGTATAACCTGGAGCTATATCCGAGAAAATGCACTTTCTAAACATGAAGTCACGGGCCGGATTCAAACACGTGTACTCTTTATTAACAGGGGACAAACTACTTACCCCCATATACCAGGTCAAATTCATTACATGTCGTGATCCCAGGAAACCAGGGACTAAACTTCTAGTTCATGGTGCAAAAATTAGGACCACTGTCTTCTCGTAAGCATGTTGTATTACGCGACTATTGAAAGTTGGCGGAAGGTTGACAAACTGTGAAAAAATGTCATTATGTCACACCTTGTCTCAATTTCTTGCTATTAGTTTCTATCAATAATCCTGTAGCCCCTATGGATAGAAGGAGGTAGAAGGCTCATCCTTTATGCATTGCATCAAGCCGAAAACTGAAGTCTCCTTGGTACGAAAGAAAGCTCGGAGAAACCTCCCCATTGCACATACGAAGCAAAAGCCAATGACTCGTAATTCATGGGAGTTCGAAAACAAACAAACACATCAATCAAATAATCCTCACGATGACGAAGAAGTGTAGGCATGATCGGCTCCAGGATAGACCTCTTAAAAGAGCGTAAACAAGTCTTCACTCGTGACGTTTTTCATTATTGTCGTGATTCCCGTTGGTCACTATTTGTATACCTAGGGTGGCCAATAAAATAGCCAAGACCAACCAACAAATGCACGGAAATAATTTAAAAAATACCCTTCTAGGTCATGTTTACTTTCTGCTGAGAGGTCTTATAGTACTATAAAGGGCACGGTGCAGCTCAGAAGGCAGTACGCCTTTGTCCTTTTGTGGCAGATTCATGTATGATGGAGAGTGATCGTCGGAACGACCCGTAAGGAAAACATAATAGATATATGAAGATATTGATAAATCATCATGCAACTGGAACTGTCAGCCGCTGATGGATTTATTGAGACGGGGATCGGAGCACATACAAGTGTGCTCGGTATGCGCTGGTGGCAACCTGCAGCCATAACACATAACAATGCCCCTACTATCCCCCAATTATTTTTTCTTTACTGTCACAATTATCTTTTATTGAACGCAACGGTTGTGTGCGACTTTGAAAATGAAAGATTTGCTTGTGGTTAATTTTCTTAAGAATCACAAAATCGAGCTTCTGAGACACAAAACATACATTCTGACGTCTATCTTACAGCAAACGGCATGTCAACGACGAGATCAATATTTGGAAAAATAAAAGAGAAAAATCACTGAAATTAAATTTTGCAAAGACCCCTCGTAAGATCCTCAATGTACGACCGTCAGAACAACTCACGAGCTGCTTAATATAACAAGTCTTTCAACGATTACAAGAATGTGAATCTAATATCATAGAACAGAGATAATTTATTGAAACCTTCACACAACCACTACGCATGATGTTAGGTGCATATTGGTGTAAAACTCTTCAGGGTTCATTATTATCAATAAATACGTCCTTCAAGTACTGTTTTTAATTTTTTTTTAAATATTAATATTGATTTTATGTAACTGGATCTGGCAAAATAAAACACGAATGGTTTATCGACTATTAAACTCAACGTTTAAAGCAAAGATCGAGGTAGAAAGCGAGGGCTTCAAATCTGCTCTTTCTGACCTGAACCATAAAAGAAATTCTTTGTATACCCCCCATGTTAACTACCTGAGAGTTTCATCTCACGGTGGCTTCAGAGCATGTCTTAGACTGTCTTTTTTGTTCGGTTGTCAATCAAAACTCTTGTTGGTGCATAGTCAAGTGTGCGCATGCAACATATCTTTTAGTTTTTTCTACATGTCGTCAGATTGGTTATTCCCAAATCTTCAAATGTTTGCTACACGTCTTTAGATTGGTTATTCCCAAATATTCAAACGTTTTCTACACGTCCCTGTCCTAAGGTTCGGCATTCCCAAATCTTCTAATAATATTTGCTACACGCATTGAAAGTTGTTATCTCTAAGTATATGCCTAACATTAATTGTGCTTATTTGTTTTCTATGACTATCATAGAGCCATTTGTTGCTGATAATTACAAGTGTTTAAGCTCTTGTTTCTTTTATTCTATAGGGAAGTACAGGAATTTCTTTCACAGCCAGATGACTTTCATTTTCAGTTTTATACAATACTTTGAGAAAAAGCCTCATATTGATAGTATATATATATATATATATATATATATATATATATATATATATATATATATATATATATATATATATATATATATATATATATTATATATATATATATATATATATATATTATATATATTATATATATATATATATAGTGTGAGTGTGTATAAAGTATGTTCCGCTATTTTGTATGGAAACATAAGGGAAATGTGTTTGTCAGCCAAAAATATTAACTTGCAGATTATCAAGAGGTTATTATTGCAGGTTATTTTGACGGAGGCTAAAACGACGTTAACTTGTTTGGTGTTGACATGGTAAAAAGCTATGAAACAATGCAAACAACAAGAAGTGAATATTGTCATAGGGGATATCAATGCTAAGGAAGGGGACAGTCAAGACGAGGATGTTACTGGCATATTTGAAATAGGCACCTGAAATGAAAGAGGTGAGGCTCTGGTAGATAGATTCTGGTAGAAAGTTCAGTAAATAAAACACTCAATCAAATAGATTACATGATAATAAATAGAAGATTCACAAAATTCATTGAAGTTTATTAAGACACGTCCAAGCGCTGATTGCAACAGTGATCGTGTCCCAGTAGTGGGAACATTAATATTAGGTTAGAGAGATTAAAACTTACAAGGGCAGATACACACCCCTAATGTGAATATGCCCTCAAAGAACACAGAATTACAAGAACTGTATAATATAACAATTCAAAATAGGTATAATGGGATAGGAAAAAAAGAAACCATTGAAGAACAGTGGACGATGTTAAAATCATTGCAGAAAACATCTAAAGAGATCCTGCTACTTAAGAAACATCTTAATAAGAAAGATTGGATGCCACGATATTTTGAATAACATTGAAGAATACAAAATATGAACAACAAAAAAACATAAGTGCAACAAGGGTAAAGAGGATTGGTTAAACGCAAAGTGCAGTAACATAAAAAAATATAATCATAGAAATACAGAAATACAAGTGATACACATTTGCAAATAAAGGAATTCACAGGCAGAAGGCAGGCTCACAAGCCTGAAAACTAAGTATAAATAAAAGTAAAGTTACCCATAGCATTTATTTATGCCGTAGGGGTGTGAGATGTTAGCGATCTCACATTTCAGTGGCTCTGCTATATGAGGGCGTTAGCCATCTCCTCTTCCTCGTTGTCTTTATTTCCCGGATTAATCTGGTACCCATTTAAGGCTGGGTCGACCAGAGAGCCGTTTCTATCTGCGAACCCAGTGCGCTAACCACTGAGCTACGCGGCCCCTAAAGTATAAATGCTATAAGGAGAAAAAGAAATAATATACAGATGGAAAAAAATATATTAAAGAACTGTACGAAGATAACAGAAATGATACTAACTTAAATTATAACAATGAAGGTCCAAGTATATTAACAGCAGAGGTAAACTATACAATACTTTAAAAACTATACAACACTTGAAAAAAAAAAACATTGAGTTCGGATAAGATTACAAAGGAAGAGTTAGAAACTCTGGGAAATTATGGCATTGAAGCTATCACCAAACTATTTAAATGGAAATATCAAGAGGAGAATAGACAGGGGACGACAAAGAGAGAAGTTACTAGATGGACTAGCATTATGACACAGGAGAAGTTCACCAACCGAGCTTATTGACAACACAAGAGACAGAGTCGTGAAGAAACATAATCGCCTAAGTCATTCGCCATGGCACTTGATTGATTGATTGATTGATTGATTGATTGATTGATTGATTGATTGATTGATTGATTGATTGATTGATGTAAAGAGACATTATGAACACATGTGAACATTGTACTGTCGTCTATCCTATTCAATGTCTACATAGACAGAATTATAAATAAAAAACACAAAATGAGATATGCAACACCACAGAAATAGAAACAACAAATCAACTTACTATCAAGAATATGCAATAAATACAACATGCGACAAAAGACAAACTATGCAAATAACGAGATCAACCAGACAACCTAAACATCCAGATAGACAACACAAGAATAAAGCAAGTCATGGAGTTCAAGTACCTAGGAAGTATCTTCACAAAAGACAAACGACTTAATAGAGAGATAGCAACAATTTGTCAAAAGGTAAACGCTGTAACATACCAATTGTCGCCTTTACTATTGCACCCACAAATCAACATGGAAGTAGAGATACAATTTATTAAGAGAATCTTTATACCAATGTCAGACATGGCAATTGACATTTACACATAAGAGAACGGTCGAGGCTTGCGAAATGAAGTGTCTAAAGAAGGCTATTGGAGCCACCAGACTCGACAAAATGCGCAGTGAGAACATCAGAAAGATAATAGGTATAACATCAAGAATCGAATATATAGAAAAACAACAGATAAAATGGTTTGGAAATCTTATGAGGATGAACTATCAACTTCCCATAACAGCTTGATACATAATATTGGGGATAGAGAGCTGTGGAGAGCCATGATTGCCTACGACAGCCGGCATTCACCTAATGAATGAACATCTGCTAAACATGAACCACTTGTACTTATGACATTCAAGGGAAGGGGGTCAAACCTCCACACAGGTAAATTAAAATGAGCCCCTTCTTCAAGATTTTTTATAAAATACAACAATTTAAATATCAAAATATTCCACAAAAATATATTATCAAACAAAAGCATCATGCGATTAATGGGAAATTAATAATAAAACAAGCAACGATAGTCGCGAATTAAATGTAACATATATGAGCAATGTAATTTACAGATATATTATAAAAAATATTAATAACAATAACAGAAACATACACTGTATATGGCATTGTTTTTAAACTATTGTTGAAATTGTAAGAATGTATAACATCGTTCTTACTTGATGTGTGTTCTGTATTTACTTCTTATCACAAAATGCCAACGTTCATGATGAAGTGTATACAAGGATCGCCAAAGCAAGCAGTACTTTCGGCAGATTGTACGCAAATGTTTGGCGTAGAAATGGCATTAACCTACAGACTAAGCTGAAAGTTTACAGAGCAGTGGTACTTCCAGTGCTGCTTTACGCTAGTGAAACATGGACTGTTTATAGACGTCATGTGAAAAAACTCAATCATTTTCATACAAATTGTCTCAGAAAAGTTATGAACATCTGATGGCAAGACAAGATTCCAGATACCACTGTCCTTGATAGAGCTGGTATCCCAAGCATTGACACGATCCTGATGCAGACACAGATTCGTTGGGCAGGTCATTTGGTGCGTATGCCAGACCACCGTCTGCCAAAGATACTTCTCTATGGTGAACTAGAGAAGGGTATACGATCTCAAGGTGGTAAAAGGAAGCGCTACAAGGACTCGTTAAAGGACTCGCTGAAAGCCTTTGAAATAGACCACGATACATGGGAAGAACTTGCACAAAATAGATCTACATGGCGTTCTAAAATAAAAAAGAGTGCATCATCTTGTGAAAAGAAGAGAAATGCAGCAGCTCAACAGCGGAGAGCAGCTAGAAAGTCACGGATAGACCAAGATCCGTCTACAGTCGTTATTCCATGTCCAAACTGTCCAAGGACATTTACAGCTCGAATAGGGCTTATTAGCCATCTACGAACTCATAATCAAGGACATAACTAAAATTGAATTTTCAAAAGTGGATGTAACAAATGGTCATCATCACTTGTGCTGGACGAACAACATTTACTTTTATATACCTCATTCTGATGGTCTTATGACATTTAAGTTCTTTCTTAATATGAGACCACATCCTTCTGTATACACTATCACTCTTATTCGTCTTGCTGAACTTGCCCGACACTTAACTATTGAAATCTATGGGCACTGTATTGATCAGATCAGTGGCGTGACTATGGGTACTAAGATGATGGGCCTAGTTATTCTTGCCTTTTCTTGAGGCATTTGGAACATAAAGCTTGTGAAACCTATGAAGGCCCGTTTCATTTCTTTTTCATTAATATATTGATGATGGTATAGGTCTTTTACCGATGTTAAACCTGCTATTGAATTCACATCTAACATCTCAACTACGTATGTCACTTACTTGAAATAATTGTCATAAATCATCCCTCTTACCTTAGAACATCTGTATGCTATAAACTACTGATGGACACAGTTTTCTGTTTTACACTTCTTATCCACCAGCTTGCCGCAACTCTTTGCCATTATCCCCACTTCTTCACCGTCGTTGCTTATGTAGTGATGATGACTATGTTCTTAATAAATCAAATAGACTGATTTTCTTTTGGAAACGCTCAAACTCTGAAAGTGTCCTTTCATCAGCTTAACTCGTGTCCTTACATTCTCTCGCCATACCTTGAGGAATACCCATGATACTTCCTCTTCTGATAGAGTTAAACTTGTCCTGACTTTTCATCTCCATAACTCTAATGTCTGTAGAATCTCGTTCAATTATCATTCCCATCTGAACTCTTATACTCAAACTCGTGCCATTATCAAAGACTTTCTATGGTTGCCAGTAGGCGTGATAAAAATCTTAACGACATCTAGGTCGACAGCCACATAATGACTAATGTTTCAGACATTTTAGTACGGTTCGTTGCTGACGTCAGTATTGCTACACGTGTCCCATGTAGTGCAGATACGCTCCGTTTCATTTCCAAAAGCCACTTTCACTATCAATGATGCCGTTACATGTGAATCCCGTAACTTCATAACTAAGTGACCATTTGTGCCAACATTTTCATGCCATTAACCATGCAACACCTACTAATGTCGCTATACAATTTAATGTTGCTGATCATCGTGGTACCCGTGATATTCTGGTCACTTCATTAATACCTTGCACCTCAGACGATAGAGTTAGGTGCGCCCTTTAAAATTGATATATTGCACTTTGGTACCATTAAGATATTTGTCTTAATACCGATAATTCATTTATTTAGATAGGGTGGAGGGGCCTTTGTTGTGGTGTCGTTCATGTTACTTTCATACATAGTTGTTTTATTTCGTTCTCATTCGCCATATTTTTTAATGCGAGTCTCTATGACAATACTTGTGTATACGTACGCCATTGTTATCTTGGATGTCATTTAAATGTCTACCGTATAATGTTTGTATGATAATGTCTTTATTTTTATCGTCTTTACAAAATTTGTTCAGTGTTTGCCTTGTATTTTCTTGAAAAACTACTTAAGGTTGAAATGTTGATACTATCTTGTAGAATTTTAAATTTTTTTTTTATTTGTTCATTCCCATATCCTAAAGTATGATAGTCTGTGTGTTCATTGTAAAGCTGGTAGATCTTGTGTATTGGCGTAATTAATATTGTTATATATCCAGCTCTGTGGCGGAATTATACAGAACGCGTCTGTGACGGCCTAGGTACCGAGTTCGATCTCCGCCACAGGCAATAGTGCATTTGCAATGGCAAACAGTAAGCAATGGCAAACTACTAAAAGTATTTATATTACCTAGAAAATCACTACAGCCAAAAAATGCTGGGTTGATGGCTACGTCCTGAATTGGATACGCTATCTATATTGTTATACGGTTTTACAGCAGTCTCACTTGTTATGAACATAATACAGAGAAAGATCGCTCCCTCAAACATCTTGTATATTTTTGTATTATTTATTTGTGTTCAAGAAGGAGAAAACTACGACCTTATCTAGGTTGAACACGTGTACTTATAATAAAAATGCTGATATCCTGCCTCACCAATCTTCCGGTCTTTTTCGTGGAAATAGTAACATTCATTGTTGGGAGGTAATCCACTTCCATTACACATATTTTTAATTGACGCTACTGAGGTTATCGAACCGTTGAATTGTCATATCGATCCTTGCATGGTTTCCATGTCTAGGTAACAGCCTTGCCCTTGCTAAGAAGGAGCTTGTACGATTTACTATTATCATGGTTGTATTTCTGCTTTATTGCATGCCAGTTTATATGCAGCACAAGAACGCACAAACAAATATTCTTTAAGACAATGATTCTCAGCATTTTTTCTGCCGTTGCTCCTTTTTTTAGGGCATTTTTAATGTGACTTCCTGGAGTTTAAAAAAAAGGGTTGTTACTATACAACCATTGTTTAAATAATGGTTTTAGGCTGCAAAAAATAGAGCCAATCTGCAATAATTCGATGACAGCAGCAATAACAACAACATATCAAATTTAAATAGATTCTTTCTGTGCCCCCCCCCCCCCAATCATTGACAGATCTGCTGCTTCCCAATAAAAAAAACTTTCTTTTTTCAACTCCCCCCCCCAATCCACGCTGAGAACCACTGCTCTTACACGCACACGCATACGCACGCACACCGCACGCACGCACACACACACGCATATATATACACACATACATACATACACACACATACACACACATACATTACATACATACACACACACATACATTACACACACAACACACAAACACGCACGCATATATACACATTCACCCCTTATAAGTTTAACGTGAAATTGAATTCTGGTATGTAGTTACACTTTTGATGCTGTGGTGTACCGAATTACAATCTTATATTTTTTATGGTAAGAAAGATTCGATATAACCTAATTGGTCTAATGTCCGCGGTTGAAAAAAAAAGCCTACTTCAGCGCAAGATATCATTTTCTTATTTTAAAAAATATATATAAACCTCATTTGTTATGTTTAACAGGCGGCACTGTGATAAACAGTTGATCATCAAGTGACTATATAGGTTAATGAAGCTTTACGAATCACAAAAACTTACGCAAATTCGACGTTTCGGCCAATATGCCTTTATAAAGCACAATTGAGCTGTTTGTTCTGCGTGCAGAATTACTGTACTGAATACACTATACTATATAGCCTATAAAAAATACATTACATTTCTTATAGCAATTCAAAACAATGTCCAGTTGTCCTATAAATTGTGCAGTATTGTTTCTATAGAAAACAAGAATGCTCTCAATGTGCGGTCGATTCGCATCATGGCACAGTAAAGTTCGAGAGCCAAGGTTGTGTAATGTTAAGTCATTTGCCCGCCGACGTGCAGACCCGGTTTTCGAGTCCATTTTTTCCATGGTTTGAAATAATTACTCCCTAGGTTTACCCAACCATTAGGAAGTAGATTATGCTCAGGGAAGTTCGAGGAATTGTACCATTCTTTTGATCATGTACTGTATGCGACGCCATTCTTGCTGTTTCTGGATTGCTCTATTTTAGTGTGGAAGAGGGCGAAAAGATTTTCTTTTAGTCCTTTAGAGTATCACATAATTTTTTTTTATAGTCACGGGTCATTGGATAGACTACGTTTAACTCAACTTATCGGACCAATAATATTGAGTTGGAGGTTCGAATTTTCCTTCGCAGGCTGTATTTTGTCCATCCCTGTTTTAGATTTACAAAAAATATGTGCACAGATATCAACTGTAAAAAATAACCTATACGGATGCACATAGATTAGCATAGCTAAATATATTATCATACAACTAAGATCCTAAAAGCACCATGTACTGGTGACACTAGAAACATATCGTTTTAAATCTCGTGCGAAAGATCTACACAAAGAAGCCAACTCCAGAGTACTCTTATATTAAAACTGGAGAGGGATCACTGTGCAGCACTGGGGAAATGGAAACTGACTGCACTGTCTTCCTATGGATGAGGCCCATCATATGGGCACAGTAACTCGTGAAGTGACAATCCTTTTGTCCTGAACATTTGGTTGCATGCTTGGAGCCATAGAGAAGTTCGGTATAACCAGAAGTCAATTGGTGGCATGGAATGAGCACATCGAACCATATCTTGGCTGCAGTGGCTCGGAACAGTACATAGGTAGAAACCAATTTTCTTGTTTATGAGATAGTTATTTTCTGTCTCTGGTCCGGGATGGACCGAAAATAAACAGACTTCCCAGCACTATAATGTCATTACAACCAATAATATTTACAAACAAGATCGGACGTCGTTTCGGTTATCGAGGTCCACGGCAGGCAGTGGGAAATCAGACTTCTCTGACAGTGAAATGTAACTACTGGAACGCATTCAAAACAACAACGAAAGCACCGACATACACAATACACACTTCAACAAGAACGTCATCTAACCAAGCAGCAAAATATTAAACCAAGAAAACCTTGGAGGGAGAACCAGCAGAGAAAAGACTTAACTTATACTAGTAAATTCAAGTAGGAAGCATGAGGACAAATGAAAATAATTCTTACAGAAAACGGGAATTGAATACCTGGAATTGAACCAGGTATTTAAATTGCCTAACAAATCACTACAGCCAAAACATAATGGGTTGATGGATACATTCCGAATAGTTTATGTTTTCAATAATCAATGTTAAGATAATGTCTATGTTCAGTGGAAAATTATACATTAATCTAACGATGTCTATTGCTCAGTGGTAAGATTATACACGAATATGATGATATCAATGATAAATGTTAAGACTATACTAATATCACCTGCGTAGTATATATGGCTTGAAATATAGGCTTATTAAATTATACAGTGTATCTACAAAGTCACTGTGCACTCATTTACATTGGTGGTAGCACTACGTCATATGATCTGCGAGCATTTAGTGCGAATCTGTATGACGTCAGTGCACATCGACTTTATAAACGCCCTATAGATGCTACACTATTATAACACAGCTTATGAAAAAAATAATGATGAAACATATATGACACTAATTTAATGAAAGCTGTTTTCAATGACGTTGGATGTCAGAACTGGCACTACTAAAAAGTACACAAACTGGGTCGGAGTGTTGCAACTGGGCGGCAGGAACACGGAACCCGAGCTTAATGAATACACATAACACACCACATCACCATGTGCCTTTATCAAAGACATTTATGGATTAGCCATTTATGGAAGAAATGTGTGTGGACTTTGGCGGGATATGGAGCACGCCATTACCAGTGAAGTTGTCCGCTAAAACTTTCCACTTGTTAACGGAGATGATTTAATGTTTTATAGATTGATTGATTATGTTGATTAATATATAAATAATTTGATTGATTAATTAATTAAATAATTTATGTTGTTGATTTATTGATTGTTTTATTCGTGTAATGATTAATTTATTTATTGATAAGTTTACTAATTAATTAACTGATTGATCGATTTGTTGATTTATATATTTCGATTGATTAATTAATTTATATATTGACTGGTTGATAGATTTAGGTAAAGGTAGGTCCCATGGCAGCAACCTACCGTCGGGTATGAAGATAGCTCATCATGTACTAAGCCACAGCAACTATTAGGTAGGGTGGTCAGTTCTCCTCCTTGCTGTGTTTACTTCCCCTAACTCATGTGCCAGGTTCTCAATTACAGTGGAATCAACTGGAGGAGTGGTCGTGTCCAGAGAAAAATCACAACTCGAATTTTTTTTTAATCCGGACGTGGTTTCAAACCTGGCACGCTGTAAACCCTGTGAAAGTAAGAAAGCTCACTATCAACTACGCTACCGTGGTGGATAAAGCAGGTGGAGACCACGCTCTCATAATGAACACTGTGAGGCAGTAAGGCACCCTGGTCGTCTACTGCACGTTGATACACACTCAGTCGTCTTGGCTCGCCTTGCCACTGAGACCATATATGCAGGTGTGAGAGAGTAAAGCTGGCGACATTGCGCAACTCTCCCTCATTTAAATCCAATTTTCATCGCGCAAGTCATGGCTTTTATCATCGTCTCATTAATCATCACAAAAATGTCCTGCGGCGATGGGCGAGTGGTAAAGTAACAGCTGTGAATACACTGGCAGCCACAATCACAAACCTGCACGTTGGCGGCTGAGGTCATGTGGTCGTTCTCCAGGGACACTGAGGCACCTCTGAAGTCCGGCACCCGTCTGGGCGGCTGAGCAGCCCTATTCAGGAAAGCCCTGCTCACCTATTTAGCCAGAGGAAGGGGTTAGAAAAGGTAAATGCGAAAGCAATGGACAGTTACTGCTCGAAAGATGCGCAGCATTTAGCCTACTCATCTTCAAAACTGTCCTTCTACTACCTCACCGTAATAAGACTACATGGATGCACCCATGATCAAAACAGTAGAATTAAATTGATTATTTCATCGTGAGACAACGTGATAAGCAAGATGTGAGAGTCACTAAATGCATGTGTGGCGTCGACTGCTGGACTGACCACAGACGGCTAGTCTTCAAAATTAATCTTTATACTTAACATCTCCGGCGACCTCAAAACAGAAAACAGCTAAAACGTCTCGGCCTCTCCAAATTGAAAGATCTACTTTATAAAAGCCTTCTGCGCAGCTCAATGATATCAAAATAGCACTATTGACAGTCGACTACATAGACATTTTATAAAGCTGGGGAAACCTCCGTGACACTATCTACAGAACTACAGAAGAAGTGATGGTCGTTGTTGTTCGCAGACATCAAGACTGGTTTGACGAAAACGATGTACAGATCAAAGCTCTCGTGAACAATAAGCACACACAGCACAAAGCTTATCTAAACGACCCTTATGTTCACAACCGTACAATTGGCACGATGTTGGCTATTCTTCATAGACTTTGATCACGGATGGATGTTCTAGAGCGCTGTTTCAAGTACAACAACGTAACTCTCCTGGAGCTGCAATATACCATGACCAATCTTTTCATACCCTGTTCCAAAGTATGATAACCGGTATATGATACAGTAATACGTGGTTACTATAGTCACTGCGCACATTTTTACATTATTGGTAACGCCCCATAAAATGAGTTGTAGGTATTTAGTATAGATCTGCATGATGTCATTGACACTACAACATTTATGGGAAAAAAACTACTGTTCGTGTCAATCGCATATTGGATAAAGTAGCTCGTAGTCTGTGGTTCCCAGTGTTGGGCGTGCGCCCCACTGATGGGCTGAGTTTTCAGGGAGGAAAGGGGGTGGGGGTGATTTTGCTACATTTCGCTATATACCCCTTTATGCCTTCCAGTGTCATGGGTAGAAGAGTTGTCTGAAAATGGTTTTTTCGCTTTCTTCATATATGTTAGTTTTCGTTGACTCTTTTATGTCTGCAATCCATCGTTTGCTTAGTCTGCCCTGGCTTTGTATCCACCGTGTCTGTATAGCAATGCCTGTTGAGGATCACTGTCTGATGGTAGTCTGGAAGCATGTGAAAACCACTTAATATATTTTCTGATATAATCCAGGATGGGCATTGTGTTTGTTAATCTTCTGATGTTTTCATTTCTGATTCTATCTCGTATTGTTACTCCGAGAATTCGACGTAGACAAGTCATTTCTGTTGTGATAAGTTTCCTTTGGCTTTTGTTGTTAGTTACAAACTAAACAGGTTTTGGAATCACTGTAACCTTCTTTTGACATAAATGTTCGTCCCTGGCCCACTTGATACCTTAGAAAAGGTCGTTCATTTCTTTCCAGGTAAAAAAGGTAAAGGTAGGTCCCATGGCATCTGCCGTCGGGGATGAAGATAACTCTTCATGTACTAAGCCGCAGCAACTATTAGGTGGGGTGGCCAGTTCCCTTCCTTGCTGTTTTTTACCTTCCCAAACTCATGCGTCAGGTACTCATTTACAGCTGAGTCGACTGGAGGAGTGGTCGTGTCAAGTGAGAAATCACAACCCGGATTTTCTTTATGTCCGGACGCGGTTTCGAACCTGGCACGCTGTAACCAGATGATAGCAAGCAAGCTCACTATCCACTAGGCTACCGCGCTCCTCATTCCAGGTCTTTCCAGGTACCAAAGCATTTACGCTGAATAGATATAAATCGTGTCGTTTATTGTCTAAAATTTCAGCATCAATTCTCCTCCTTTATAGTGCTATTCAATAGATTTCTTTTCTTAACGTGCAGAGGCAGAAAGTGTCCAGTATTGATCATAAAGCATGTCGTAAAGACTTTACATGAGCTCCTCATAATTGTTTTGGACAACGGTACATATTACTTCTGAAATCGTAACACATACAGACAGATGTTCACCCTGCACATTACCCGTATCACGAAATTTGTTTATCAAATTTCTAACCGCATTATAGTGAGGAACTTATGCATCAGGGAACTTTTGCACGATTTCTCCAATAATGTCTTCTAAATACAATAACACCTAGGTTTTCTTTGACTTCTGTTATCGTCGGTTTCGGCTTTCGACGCCTTTTTTTAGTGAAAAAAATTATCTCGGTTTTTGTCGAGCGCTTCCGATTTCGTCGACGCGATATACGTCAACTGTCTCTGAAGCTGGTTCTAGTGCAAAATACAAAGAAGGGAAGTAACTCCAGATAGTGCCTTTATATCTAAGATTCATATAGAGGGGGTTTCCCCTTCCAAACAATAATATCTGCACCTCTCCCCCCCCCTCCTCACCGTTTTCCATATGCCAAGAAGTCTCCAGAAAGGTAAATGCTACGTTAAATGTTTGTGTTCTTTACATTAGTCTTATATTTATGTTATATTATCTCTTATTGTTTTTAGTAGTAAACACTATATTTATTCTCTAGAAAATATGTTCATGGTATTTATTTTTGGAGTATCTAGAACGAATTAATGGGATTTACATTGATTCATATGGAAATAATTGCCTCGGTTTTCGTCAGTTTCGGATTTCATCGATTGTTTTTGGAAGGATTATCGACGAAAACCGAGGTATCACTGTGTTTACCCCCCCCCCCCCCCCACACACATTATTAAACACTTTATTCCACCAGAAATACTCTTTGCTCAGTGGTTGTCATGGAAAACTAAGTGGAATCACATGGGGCGCCAGTGGGAATATACTCCGTAAAGTGTACCAGTAAGGCATGAGACCACACTTGGATTATGGTTGAGCTGCGTGGAATCAAGGAAACACTGGAATCAAAGCTCTATGGACCACTGTTTGAACTACAAAATACAGCGAGTTTTATTAAGGAGACAGAATTACAGATATATACATGTTTCAAGTGAACGAAAGAAGAAAGAAGAAGAAGTGGTTGTCATAAATCTTGACATCAATGTTTATTTGAAAATAAAAGTTAACCTTGTTGCTAACAATAATATGATACAGGAAAATAAGATTACAACATGTGAGATGAGGTATTTGAGAGAGATTGTAGGAGTCACAAGAATGGATATAATGCGAAACGATGACATCAGAGAAATTGTAGGAACTATTTCAGTCAATGAGTACTTCAAAGTACAAAAAAATCAACTGATTTGGACATTAAATAAAAATGGAGCATGATTACCTCCCAGCGAGAGCGTATAACAGCAGAATATCATGGATTAGAGTAAGAGGAAGACCAAGAGATAAAGGGGTCGACAATAGCAGAGAAATTCTACAGCACCCATGGGATTACAACAGCTATGAGAAATTTACGTTTAGTGGAACAAGTTTCCGATCGACCTGACTTGGTATCCCGTGTTTTCGAAATTAAACTTGATAGTTTAATCAAAGATGTAACAAAACATGACATTTTTTGGTGAAGTAAAGGCATTTGTTTACTCGATCGAATTTCAGAAAAGATTATTGTCACATGTTCATATGTTAGTAACTTTGAGAAATTAAGACAAGCTCACAACTACATAACGCATCGATCAGTTTGTGAGCGCTGAAATTCCGTCATCTGAAAATCATATTCTACGAGAGATCATTTTAAGATGCATAATACATGGCCCATGAGGCCATTTTCATTCGAATGCACCTTGCAGGAAAGACGATAAATGTTCAAAAGATTATCCAAAAAATGCTCATGACATCACACAAACAAATGTCAATGGCTATCCTATTTATCGTCGTCGTCAAGAAGAATCTACTGAGGTTCGCGGAAGGGCAATCGTCATGTAGTGTCATACAATGCATATCTCTCACTCAAACACAATACACACATAAACATTGAAGCATGCACTTCCCTTTTAGCAATCAAGTACATGTACAATCATATATTTAAGGGATATGACTGTGCAAGTATATCTATAAATGCTAATGGTGACCAAGATCTTCGGTACAATTAAATTTGTAATTTCATATATTGTCGTTATGTGAGTGCGAAGCTATATGGAAATTATGTGAGTATAAAATGCATAATCGTTCTCATGCAGTCATGAGACTTCCCGTGCATCTTCCAAATAACAAAACACTTGTTTTTAAAATAGGACATGAAGTAATAACTTTGATGGCGGCTCAATCTAATTTCGCAAAGCTTGAGTCTTGATTTGAACTAAACAACATAAGTCAAAATGCAAACCAATAGCTCTATTGCACCATTCATCATCATTAAGTATACATTCAAATAAAATGGCAAAATCGAAAAATAGGTGGAGAAAACATTGTAGCAAGAATGTATACAGCTAGTGTTAAAGACGAGGATCGTTTCTATCTTCGAAGTGCACTTCTTCATATCGTGGAGACCCCAGTTTTGAATCACTGCGAATTGTGAATGGTATTCTTCTATGGAAGTTTCAAAGCTGTCGCCAAAGCTTGCGAACTCCTTGAATCCGATGATAAATTTAACAATTGCTTGACAGATGGTGCAACTTATTTAATGCCAAATGAATTACGTGAGATGTTTGCATACATTAGTTTTTTTTAATCAACCTTCCCGATATAAATAACCTATGGGAAAATCATTTGTCTGATGTTACTCTCGACTACATAAGAAATGATTTCGTAGATGTAACAATTAACAAGGCTCTTTAGCACATCACCTCCATGTTGAAACAATATTAACTCTCATGTGCTGCAATTGGTCTTCCAATTCTAACTGGAAATGCACCAGAAGATGGCTATGATAAAGAGCAAGAAAACTGGAAGCAGAGCAAAGACTCGCACATCTTAATGTACAGCAGTTTGAAGCTTTTACAAAAATAATGATGAAAATGCACGAAAACCAATCAGCATGCAATCTTGCGACGTCATACAAATGAGATTCAACAATAGTTGACCGGCATTGTCACATGAAGCAATAATTGACCAGCAATGTCATATGAAACAATAATTGACCAGCAATGTCATATGAAACAATAATTGACCAGCAATGTCATATGAAACAATAATTGACCAGCATTGTCATATGAAATAATAATTGACCAGCAATGTCATATGAAACAATAATTGACCAGAAATATCATATAAAAATAATTGATCATTAATGTCGTATGAAACAATAATATACAAGTAATATGTGTTTTTTCTTGATGGTTCCGGCGGTTCATGAAATACATTTCTCTACACCACATTAATGTCTTTCATTCGTGGTCAGGTCGGTCTTCCTTTTGCTACCACTGGAGTCGCAGCTACACTATAAAGAGGAGAACGCACTGTTCATGGTGGTTTCAAGTTCTCCATACCTATGCTGGATACAACTGTTTCTTCAGTGCGCTTAACATAACCTGAAGCAAACCTTGTGCAACAAAATACACGCATAATCATTGATGAAATTACAATGTTGCCGAAATATGGACTTAGATGCATAAACAAACTTTTGCGTAAAATTATGGCAAACGAAATTGTTGTTTTTTTTTGTGTGGCAAGGTCATAGTATTCGATGGTGATTCTCTTCAAACACTCTCGGTAGTGCCACGAGGAACGCGGACAGATATCACCGAGTGCTGCATTAAATCGAGTTTACAGTGGTCATATTTCACTCGACTATCGCTTTTTGTGAATATGCGTAGCGAAGGACAAAACGACTACAATGATTGGCTACCGAAAGTTGAATCTGGAAAAATATCCAGAATACTTAGTATTTATAAAGAAGATACTATTGCCTCAAATAACCTAATTGGACTTTGTTGTCTGCTGGTTGAAAGGGCACGCCTCTCCAAAAGAGAGGCAAACTCATTAACTACCAGTTTACTGGAGAGTTGATCTTAGAAAAATATTTTAACAACTCTATTTTCGGAGATATACAACATAGTGGCCTATGTTAAGCGAGCAACTTTCAAAACGAACGATTGCTGGACAAACTAATGCGCAAATACTAGATATAAATCGTCAAATCGTCGATCAAATGCCTGGAGAGCCTGTGATTTACTATAGCGCAGATGTTAGTGAAGATCTGAGCGATAGTCTCAATTTCCTAGTTGAATTTTTGTATGAACAAACACTTTCAGATATGCTTCAACATGTAAAAAAACAAAAACACCTTATTATCGTGCTTTTGAACATCTCAATCCAATTAAAGGTCTATGCAATGGTATCCGTTTGATCGTAGAAGACTTTGCAAACAATTGTATTAAGACTAAGATTATTTCAGAATGCAATGTGGTAATATTTCAGAGAATTACTTTATCTCCATCTGAAACTACATTGTCATTTGTTCTTCGTCGACATCAAATTCTAGTTACTCCAGCATATGCAATTAACAAGTAACAAGACCAAATATTTGATCATGTACGCCCGCCGAAGATGGATGTATCGGGTCATTGGCACAAATAAAACGGCGACACAACGCATTTCCATTCTCTGGATTACATCCTGCTGAAAATCTGGTAGCGACATTGATCCTGCTACAAGAGAGATCCAGCGGGAGTTTGAGAATGAACACTGAAGATGAAAAAGATGATCATGTAGGCATTAATTTGGAGTCACTTGTTTTCTCTCACGGGCAATTATAGGTTGTTCTTTCTCGCTCTCGAAATTATAATCATGTCAAATTGCATATTTTACCAAATTCACAGCAAGGAAGACTATTTAACAACAATAAGAATTTTACAAAGAATATAGCTTTCAGTGAAATGTTTACAACGTAACATATTTAGTATAAAAATATAAATAATTAAAATAATAATATAATATAAATTTAAAAAAAATATATAATATAATAGCCGTGTTCTGTCATTCTATCTGTCAGGAACCCTCTATAAATAGCGCATTTACGTAACGGAATTCCGTGCAACATCCAATTCAAAACCGCATGACTCAAAGCAGATGCCATTGTATACAAATGTTATTGTGAAGCTCGATCGTCAATCTGATCAACGTCGCTATAATAAACCAATATCAATGGTTTTCGTCAACGAAGATGGCAAACCACCCTTTCATCGCGACATTCGCATTTATTAATTCATAAAATATTGATTATGTAATGTAATCGAGAATTTATTATGGACTGTATGGTGTCATACTCGCTTTTGTTCCCATACGGTCAGTCAGGTTGGCAAGCACATTGACAAAGTGAGGCACATATCAGGGTAAGCAACTCAATAACTTTCGTCCCAACGGGACGAACTGTTCCCGACTGAATCCGAACGATTCTAGTATATAATAAACGAATATACTGAAGTCTATGAAACGTGCAATGTTAAATTATATACCAGAGTCGCTAGAAGTTGGAACTATTTATAGCTAAATACTTTTATTAAGTAAAACATTGCCTCTCAAAAATCGTCAAATTCCTAAATTGTGAACATAAATTACTGATAACATAAGAATACGAGCTTGAATTCAGTGAAATACAACTGACAGCTATACTTATCATAAATGCATCTAGGAAATTGTGTTTTCTGCTTCTAATTTTTGTTTTTGAGAGAAGTTATGAGTGAAACAATTCTACCAACATTTCCTACTTGTTAGTTTATCAAACTTTTTTTATATTTTCCTCAATTTAAAAAAGAAAATACGTAACAATGGAAACATTCAATTTGAGTAGAATACAAATATAATACCAAAAGAGTTGAATGGCCAGTGATATTTCTAAATGGTCAAGTTTGGTCATGAATAGTCAATATGGTAACACTGTGATATACTAACGTAGGGCTGAAAAGTTTTTTTTTAAAGCATAGAAGATTGACATCACTGTATTCAGGGTACTTCATGCGTACCATCTACTCAATGAAACATTACACCGATTGTCTAGATACCACTCACAGCACCAAACATCGTAGCTCAGGAATCTCCGAAAAAAATTCCCTCTATAAACTAGACATCTCGAGCGTGATTCCAACGCTTCTTGATCACAATGAGAATGGCTTAACCAATACGCATAGAGATTATAAAAACTAACGTATGAAGTATAAGTCCGATAGTATATGTGACCTAACATACTGATGAAGCGAGGGATCACAAAAAGCTAACGTATGATGCATACGATTTATAGTATATATTAGGTATTAGGTCTATTGATTATCCTCTTCGTACACCGGACACGTCCATAGATGCTCAGATCTCAGCTTTAGTAAATCTTTCAGGGTATAACGGCTGATGGTTCCGGTTCTATATTGGATTACTGCTCTTTTTGTCATTTGTCAAGGGTTCTATACGGGCCACGCCCATCTTCACTCCCAATTCCCGCATTCTCGATATTGACTCATGCTCATTCAACTCAAAATCCTCAGATCGTGAGGACTCACGAAAAGCAATGAGTATGTCTGATAGTATATATATGGCCTAATGTACTGATGAAGCAAAGAGATCACAAAAAAAACTAACGTATGAAGTATAAGATTGAAGCTACATATGTCCTAATATACTGAGAGGATCGCGGTAGCCCAATTGATAGTGAATTTGCTTGCTGTTACCGGGTTACAGCGTGCCGGGTGCGAAACCACGACCGGACCCACACACAAAAAATTACGATAGTGATTTCTCGCTTGCCATGACCACTCCTCCAGTCGATTCAGCCGTAAATGAGTTCATGCCGAATGAGTTAGGGGAGGTAAAGACAGCAAGGAAGGGAATTGGCCACCGCACTTAATAGTTGCTGCGGCATAGTACATGTAGAGTTATCTTCATCCCCTACGGCAGGCTGCTGCCATTGGACCTACGTTCATCTTTATACTGATGAAGCAGAGATCACAAAAAAACTAACGTATGAAATCTACGATTTGCTATATATACGGCCTAATACACTGATGAAACAGGGATCATAAAAATACTAACATAGGCTATGATTTATGCTATATATGGCCTAATATACTGGTGACGCAGAGCCTAAGGAAAATGATATAAGATACACTAATATAATGAAATATAAGTGGTATATGATATATTCGTATAACGTCAACTAATGGAAATGATATTCAATACACTGAAGTATACGGACACTGATATATGATGTATTGGTACAACGTGAACTGATGGAAACGATATACGACACACTGAAGCATAAGGTCACAAGTACATAATACATTGGTACAACGTGAACTGATGGAAACGATATACGACACACTGAAGCATAAGGTCACAAGTACATAATACATTGGTACAACGTGAACTGATGGAAACGATATACGACACACTGAAGCATAAGGTCACAAGTACATAATACATTGGTACAACGTGAACTGATGGAAACGATATACGACACACTGAAGCATAAGGTCACAAGTACATAATACATTGGTATAACGTGAGCTGATGGAAATGATATACAATAGACTAATATGATAGTCATCATCATCAAGTGCCGTCCCCGAAACGAAGGATGGCTGAAACGGATCTCCAACATCCCATGTCTCTTGTCTTGGCGGTGCACTCTGCTAGACTGTAACATGTCCATCGTGTGATGTTACTCTCCAACTTGTATCTCTGTCTACCTCTTGCTCGCTTCCTTTGACTTTACCCTCAAGTAAGATCTTCAATAAGGTGTCATGTCTTTTAATGTGTCCAAAATATTGTATTTGCCTGATCTTTATTTCTCTTAGTAATTCTTTCTTCATATTAAGTGTTTTAGCACCTATTTATTTGTTTTCTTCTCTTTCCATGATGTCCTCCCTATCCTATATATACCCACATCTCAAAGGCATAAATTCTGTCTTCTGATTGTTTATTTAGGTGTCATTAATATAGACAAGTAGCATTTTATAATTCTCATTTTTAACTTGTTTGTAAATATTTTAGATGTTAATATTTTTCTCATGTCATTGAAGGTATTTTTAGCCATTCCTATTCTTCTTTTAACTTCTGTTTCACATCTGGCATCATTTGTGACTATGTGTCCAAGATATTGAAAATGTTTTGTTTTCATGTTTTACTTGTAGTTTCTCTCCATGCATGTGTATGTTTAGCTCTTGTTCTTCTGTGTCTGCTGATTATCATGGTTTTTTTGTGTGGATATTTATATCCAGTCCATATTCATTACTTGATTTATTGACTTGATATATTAGTCTTTGTAGTTCATGTTCACTTTCTGCACACACAAAAACAGTGTCATCTGCATATCTAAGGTTGTTTATTATTTTCCCATTGATCTTGAGTCCTGGCATCTCTTCTATATCTTTAAAGATATTCTCTGTGTAGATATTAAATAGATTTAGTGATAAAATGGATCCTTGTCTTACTCCTCTTTTTATTTCTATGTATGGTGAGTAGCTATTTTCACACCTTATTGGAGCAGTTTGTTCCTAATATATATTTCGAATCAGTCTGATGTCTTTTCCATCTATGCCTATTTCTTGAAGACATTTGATTAATTTTCATGTCAAAGGCCTTGCTGTAGTCTATGAAGCAAATATAGATATGATTGGGACTTCTACATATTTATCTATCACTAGTTGGATACTCAGTATAGCTTCTCTGGTTCCTTTGTTTTTCCTAAAACCGAATTGTTCTTCGCCGACCTCCGTGACTATATTGTTCTTAATTCGTTCATGTATTATCTTGAGGAATATTTTAGTTAAATAGCTCATTATACTTATTGTTCTATATTCTGTACAGTCTACAGCTCTGGGCTTAAAGTAACAAACATGATAAAATAATAAACGTTAATGATGGATTAGAATAATATAATATAATCCCCCATATCATATCTTAAAACATGTAGCTCATCAATGTACTTACAGTCACAGAATTACCTACCACGGAATATCATCCATTCATTTCTGACAGCTTTAAAAATCCATGTGGAATGTCTGTCAATGAACGAGATAAGAAATGTATTGACTGTTATTTAACATGTTCACGTGTGTAAGTTAAACAGATTTGAAACACCCTATCCAAATATAGTGAACCAAACAAATACACTTTTGTGTTCAATCCAAAACGACTTCAGCGAATCTTTTGATAAACCTTGTTGTAGCCTCGTGTGTTGGATATAAACTCCATTACAAGTAAACATTATATGAGGAGTGCAGTATTAATCTGTAGCTTACACATGATTGGATCGACAACCATAAATATCATATCATACTGTTTAGAACTAAGCAAATATCAGATGTCTAGTGTGTGAATACTGTGGTAGAAATCTCAGCTAGTTTTAGATTTATAGAAAGTGAATTATATAGAACAGGAAAATCTAGTATTTATATCAAACAGACACGGTCGAATAAATTATCAGAGCCGGATTCTGTTTATCAGTTTTCTAGAGAGGTTTCGAGTGAGTTAAATCTTCCCTATAATCTGAAATAGAACGTGGTATGGACGTTCTCATTGAACATGGACTAACATAGCAAAATGGGTGGAGGGTTGCCATGGTGATAGAACAGTGTCGCGCGGAGCTCAGGTTGCAAGTCGTGAGGACGCTTTGGATAATTGAGCGCTGACGTAAACAGAGCGGGGACATTTACCTTTCCATGGTGGCGGTTGTCGCGCAATCAATTAATGATGGTGGTAATTGCCTTAGTTGTAGAAACGTTATAGCTTTTTCTTGGTCAATTAACTCTTTATCATAGGCAGGCTACAAATTATCACTTACACTCACCAGCAATTCAGGACTTACTCTTCAACTCAACATGTTTTATAGATAGTATATGCAATCAGTAGGTCGCTATTGATTTCTGAACTGACCGAGTGTACAACTGCCTGCAGCGAACAATGTAATTTAGCCAGCAAAGGCGCGTTCTGTACATCTACGCCATATATCAATCTATTCTATGTGACGTGTCCTTTACAGAACGTTGTCCTCACTGTCACTATGGAAGTCTCTTGGTTCTGTGAAAGCTGCTCAGCTTCTTCTCGTGCCATGTTCAAAAGGTCTTTGATGTCATGTGGTTTAAAGTAGTCTTGGTCTTCCTCTTGTTTTTTTTCCTGGAACAAATACGGGATGATATTGTAATTTTATATCCCTTTCAGAAGAGGGGATTAGAAAAGTTTAAAGCATTGATTTTATTGTACTCTGGTTTCTCGATAATACACCGCCCTTCTCTACTCAGTTGCACTCCTGCCAAGAGTTCCACTCATATAACGTAATTCTGTATTTTCATAGGATACTTCCATTGAAATTATAAAAATAACATTTATAAATAAGACGTCACGATCTGCGATTGAATACACGCTCCCTCACACTGCATGTGGCTTAAACACTATACTGGGGGGGGGAGGGTCCACTGTCGTTCTTCTATATAGATCTACTATAAATGTGTCTTTTTCTTCTTCTTTCTTCATTCTCAAACTTCTGCAGATGCGCAGAACTTAATCCTGTAAAAATAATATGGTGTACAATGTCTTACTACTTCACTGCAATAATTGCGCTTTTCAACATGGAACATCTGACTTCAGCATGACTGGATCACTTTGACACTCTATGGGTTGAGATCATCTAACTTCAGCATGGCGTCTGTATAATTTTGACACTCTCTAGGTTGAGACAGCCAACCCCCAATCCTCTCCCTCCCCCCCCAAAAAAAAAAAACTTAGTTGTATCTTACGACGTGCATAGCAGGTAACAGTGTTGCCGTTCTTTCAAGGTCTCGAAGACCCATAATCGTGTAATCTGTTCAAAAGACACACACATATTCTTAGACTTATAAAGGCTGTATCAATCAATCGAGTGTCATGCTAAGTGACTTAGACGATCATATTCTCCACAATTGTAAGTCTCTTGTGTTGTTAATAAGTTCAGTTGGTGACTTCTTTTTGTGCCACAGTGACAATTTCTTCTCTTCTTCTTTCTGTTCTCGTGTACCTTTTGGTGTTGAGGAAAGAGTGAGTGTACGGTCTTTTGCCCTTCTATTATCCTCTTCCGCTGTTATATTTCCGAGTATCTCTAATACAGTGACAACACATCCAGAAATTTCTCTCTGTGTCTTTCTCTGTCTCTGTTCCCCGTGATCTTTCCGGTGTTACTAAATGTTCAAGTTTTACTGTCCTCATCAAAAGACCTAAAAATCTGCTTTTATTTTTTCTACAATTTGTCGTTTTACTCCAGCCCCTCTGAGAACTTCTATACTAGTTTTCTTGGTTATCCATGGACTTTTCGCGATCATTCTTTTTAAAAACCACATCACAATTGCTTCCAGCTTATCTTGGATACTTTTGTTTATTGTTTTGAATACAGGCTGCACCCAAAAAAATGTCTTCGTGCGGACTCACAAAGAGCAATGAGTATGTCCGGTCGGTTCATAGGCTGACCATCCGTTATGGTGGCGAGGGGAGATAATTGGTCGGCCCTTTAGTTTCTCTCCACGCCCGCGTGTCCGGGGACAAAGATAATGGTTAGTTTATGTAATGATGTCCGTATTTTAGCTCTCTCCAATGACTCCAGTCATGCCATGCGTACATAACCTGTTGTGACTTTCTGAAGCATAATCATTGAGTCATTAATATGCACGCATTGAAATAGGCTTGCGATTCCAGCCAGTTAAGTGCCTGCGTTACGGCAAATAATTCTATTGTGAGACTGCTTGTTGTTGAGGTAAAGACTCTACTGGCTTCGTGCACTGTTCTTCAGTAAGATCTGGCAATAAAGGCCCATGCGCATCGGTGGTGACGGATGACCGATCCGTCCGTGTAAATCATATCTGTGCCGTCGTCATGTTCGCAGATGATTACCTTGACCCCAGCATCCCCCCTCACAGGGATGTGTTCCATGCACTCTCTATTGAGTGTAATGACGGTCTTGACTGTCTCTTGAAAGATAATAGGAATAGGTATGCATGCCAGGAGTTATGCCTTCTGGTGCGCAAATCTGTTTAACAGTATACTCGGCAAGACCCATTCACGATTAGCCTCTCTTGAGCCTGTTTCCCTTCACACGAGGGATCTCCCTATGTAGTGCGTGGTCTATGTCAGAACTCACCCAGGGGCATACACTGGCGAGCCACATTTCAATTCTGTAAGATATGATAGGAAAATCAAGGAGAAATCTCATAGCCATACAGGGTGTCCCTTGTGCAACCAATGCTGATCCGCATTGCTTCATTTTGAATTCTCTCCAGTCTCTCAATCTGTGTGTGACTGGCGGTGATAGTGGCGCCTGCATATTCAATGACAGGGAGGACAAGAGCCTCATATAAGATTACGAGCTGTGGTTGTTTAATATCAACCGATGCCATTACTCTCAGAGCTGAAAGTCCTTTGCTGGCTTTTGCGTTAACATGATCAACGTGTTCCCAAATACACAGACTACGATCAAAAAGCACGTCCAGGTATTGTAAAGATGAGGTCCTGATTACATTGTACCCTCTCATCTACACTATCGGTGTCGCAGATTTTACGATGCGATTGTCAAGAGAGAACCATGTCACCGCAGTCTTCTCTTGGTTGATCAGTGTCCCTGAATCATCACACCAGGAGGCGATACGGTCTAGCTCAGGGGTGGGCAAACTTTTTGTGCAAAGGGCCACATTGAAAATTGTAAAGCTATTGGAGGGCCACATATAATGTTATGTATATTTTTTGTTTAATATTCTCGGTAAGTAATCAATTAAATATTTTTATTGTAAAGAAAGGTAATTTTACATAATGTAGATAACTTCTGAAATAAATTACATTTCTAAAAGACTTATACTATAACAGTATATTTTCTAATATGGATAAAAGGTTTTGCAAATATTTTAACAAGATTTGAAAAATATTATGTTGCATACAGTTATAATATGGATAATATAAAGTCGAATTAAAATTCCAATGGATTTCTGCGTAATATTGATGGAAAAAATCACTTGTGGCGATCGTTCGTTCATTTAAAAATGTGTTTGAGGGCCGCAGAATATCCAATGGCGGACCGCATGCGGCCCTTGCTGTAGTTTGCCCACCCCTGGTCTAGCTAATTCTTCAGTGATCCGACGGTTTCTGTTCTAACTCTTCCCTGTCTGAGTGGGGCATATCTACGTCCTGCTAATGTAGCCACACTTTTTCTTATTTTCATTTGTTTAAACAAAATAATATGTAAAAATACATACTTTTTACAAATTGGCCGGGCAAAAGAGCCAGGGTCCAGCTCCTCTGTTGAGTTCTTCCCCTTAAGGAACCAGGCTCACGGATGAGAAACGGTTCAGTACCCAATGGGCACAGGCACAGCACGTCCAATTACACGAGGCAGGTTCATAGACAGTGGAACATTTTGTGCGAGTCAGACGAGAGCAAAAATCGTCTGGGAGAAGAGTCACCACTACGCGTGCCTGGAGACAGATATAGAGGCTGTCACAGGCTAAGGGTAGCCCACCCGAATTGTCAAGGCATGCCGAAATCGGATGTGCTGGGCCTACAAGGCGCATAACGGTGGCACAGCGTAATCACGCTCCCGGTGGAAATCGCACGGATATCCGTGATGGTTACAATGGAGCGAACGAAAAACAAACAAACAAACAAATTGGCCAATACAAGTCAAAACATAACTTTGTATCGTTAGTTATATATAAAAATAACAAAATGGTTACCAATTTCGCCATGATACGACCGTTATAGAAACCCTGCTGTCTGGTAAGATGTATATATTCCATTACTTCCTGTTGTCAACTATTATATCATTGTCTTCCTCTAACTCATCAATCGATGATCGATTGATGATCATCTAAAATAAAACCCGACTTCCCGCCGAAGACGGATGTGTCGGGCCATTGACGCAAATAAAATGGTGACACAACGCATTTCCATTTTCTGGACTACATCCTGCTGGAAATCTAGCAGGACTATGATCCTGCTAGATCCAGTGGGAGTTTGAGAATGAACGCAGAAGAAGAAGAAGAAGAAACCCGACTTAGAAAATATTGTGTACACGGGTTTCTGCAGTGCGAAGTATTGTGTCGTGCTTAGTGGTATGAGGACATATAAGATGCTGTGGGTACTCCTAATATGCATACGTCAGTGTTTTCTCTGTTACTTCCCATACCAGTTGTAAATAAATCGTTTGTCACTCTCTATTCGCCGTGTTATAATAATTAATTTGTTTGAGGTGTGTCCATATATCACGTCAGCAATTTCTTTTACCAATTTTTAACATTCTCCTCTACTTACTAACAACTATCAAGAAGAAGTCAGAGACCTCTGTGATTAATCATGTCCTGTAAAATCTCCCCCCCCCCCCCCACGAAACAAAATATGTTGCACTAAACAGTACATGTTTGTTAGAAAGTTAAAAGAAATGTTTCGAATTCAAACAATTTAATTGGTGCATAAAAAAACTATTGTTGACGTCATCATTTGTTATACCTCTCACCCTCTCCTGATCAATAACTTTCAAACTTGTTCAGACCCTCCTCTCCCCCGCTCCTAAATGTTGATGTCATTTATGGGCATTCCCTTATTGTTTCAACTTTTAAAAAATGTTTAATATTCTTTCTATTGACAGTTTTATGTGTGTTAATACTATTTGTAGTACTCTACAGGGGTCAGTGACAAGGTTTCTACGAAATAAAAAGCTAACATAATTAAACATAACGAAATTTCGATAAAGACGCACTCACTGACGCATCCAACGTTCTATGAGTTACGCGATGAGAGCACCCGGTCACTCGATATGCGCGCTGCACACTGAGTGAGACGTGGATAGCCAGTGCGTTGCGCGCAAATCGCTATATCGGTATCCTTAGTTACAACTTTTTAAATCTCCGAGTCACGGACGTTCTGTGAAATAACGTATAAAATTAAAAAAATTGGAATGTTGTCACGTGATTTGTTCACTGATTCATGTATTGCACCCTATTGGTTGCACCACTTTATTAAATGTAATTCTTCATATTAATATTTTTTTAAAGCGTTTCTTGAATAATGTGCATTGTACAATGTGTGTTCTAATAAAAACAAAATATAAAAAATATAATATAATCTGCACTTTACCAACAACAAATTCTACGGAAACCCGTGTAGACACATTTTTAAAGCCTGGTTCATTTTAGAATTGCATACCCATCAATCGTTAATTCAACATTTCAGTACGATTTTACAATTTACAACAACATATAGTGAAAAAATATTTTTAAGTCAAACTATGTATGTGTTATCCAGGGCCGTAAATTAGTCTTTCATAAGGATTGGAGCTTATCTTAGATAATGTAATTTCTTTTATTTCGTGGAGTTTTGGTGACTGCATTTATTTTAAAGGAAAAAAAACTTAAAAAGGGGGGGGGGGGTGATGTGAATACCCATTTTTGGCTTCCTACGTAGTACTAGATATCATGTTCGCACTTTCTAAAACGGGGGGGGGGGGGGGAGAGAGAGAGAGAGAGAGAGAGAGAGATTTGTACGTAATAGGTTCAGAAGCTCGCCATCATTATTTGGCCCACCCTTTTTCCCAATGTAAATATTAACCTTATCCATGACCTCAAAAGGTCTACGAAAAACGGCTCATTGTCTTAATTTTTCTAAGAAAACCTTACCATAGACGCAATTACTGTCCTGTATATTGCTTTAAATATAAGTCCATGGATAGTGTGTGGGAGCGTTTAACTTCCTTCACTTAAATATAAGTCCATGGATAGTGTCTGGGAGTGTTTAACTTCCTTCACTTAAATATAAGTCCATGGATAGTGTGTGGGAGTGTTTGACTTCCTTCACTTAAATATAAGTCCATGGATAGTGTCTGGGAGTGTTTAACTTCCTTCACTTAAATATAAGTCCATGGATAGTGTCTGGGAGTGTTTAACTTCCTTCACTTAAATATAAGTCCATGGATAGTGTGTGGGAGTGTTTAACCTCCTTCACACCGACCCTTAAAAGATTTTCTGCAAAAATGTCATATCAATTTTCTTACTAAAAAGAAAGAGGGAATTATACACAAAAATGAACGAATTACTTAATTTTTTTGGCAAACCCCCCCCCCCCCCCCCCCCCCCCAATTTACTGATGTACAGCCATGCTTAAATATGTCTTTTACTATTGTCAGAAATACAAATATAAGGACATTATGTTTATTACAAAATTATGTATATCACTGTTGTCAGAAGGGCAAGTATATAGACATTATGTGTATTTTAAAAATGATAAATCGTTGCACAATTTGTGTGTCATGTGACGTGTTCTCTCCAGAAATTTGTCTTCTCAATGAGCTCCTTGAATCCATCTCTGTCTTGGGCCATACGGCTTGCATTTTCCAACGATGTATTCATGTTATCTTTATTATCGTCAGTCCAACGTCTTCTTGGTCTGTCCTTTCTCCTCCACCCAGGTGCTCTATCTCCAGTATTTGTCTTTCTAAACAGTTGTGTCTCTTTATATGACCAAATAGGTGTAGTTTTCTTTTTGCTATGTGTTTAGTAACCAACACTCTGGCATCTTAAATGTGTTTATATCTGAGTTTCTCTTTTTTTCTTCCATGGTATTCTAAATATCTTTCTGGAGCATTTCATCTCGAAGACGTCGATCCTCTTAGCCCCTGTTTTACTTAGGGTCCAACTTTCACAGCCGTATGTTGCAACCGGAAAAATAAAAGTTCTTAGCATTAGCAATTTCATTTTCTATTTTGATAACATATGTTTTCCAAACTTGTTATATGTAAATACGTGTTAATTACTCACAATATAATAACTTAAAAGTAGATGACCAGTGCTTCCGGGTTGCAGATACCGCTCCACTAACATCTCTTCCATTCGCCACACAGCATCCATCTAAGCATTGATAAAATACTCATAGTGTGTCTAATACATAGGGTTTTTCTCTTTCCATGAAATTTTTTTTTCAATAAACACACTCAGTAATATCATCAGAAAACGCCGCTGGACATACATCGACCACATACTTAGAATGAAGGAAGACAGAATTCCACGACAAGTCTTCATGTGGACAGCAGACAGGGAAAGAAAACAGGGAAGACCAAAAACAACTATCAGAAGAACATTTATGAATGAATTAAAATTAACAGGCATAAATGCACAAGACCTGCAATCCTTGGCAGCTGACCAACAGGCATGGAGAACTATGACATCCGTCCTATGTGCCAGACTTGGCAAAAGAGGAACTGGCTGACTGACACTCGGTAAAATTGTCTCGGTCAAAATCGTGTATATTTTGGTCTCTCAAAACCTTTTATATTTTGGTCTCTATCTAAATCGTGTATACCTTGGTCTCTGTCACAATCGTATATACCTTGGTCTCTGTCACAATCGTGTATACCTTGGTCTCTGTCACAATCGTGTATACCTTGGTCTCTGTCACAATCGTGTATACCTTGGTCTCTGTCACAATCGTATATACTTTGGTCTCTGTCACAATCGTATATACCTTGGTCTCTGTCACAATTATATATACCTTGGTCTCTGTCACAATCGTGTATACCTTGGTCTCTGTCACAATCGTATATACCTTGGTCTCTGTCACAATTATATATACCTTGGTCTCTGTCACAATTGTATATACCTTGGTCTCTGTCACAATCGTATATACCTTGGTCTCTGTCACAATTATATATACCTTGGTCTCTGTCACAATTGTATATACCTTGGTCTCTGTCACAATTGTATATACCTTGGTCTCTGTCACAATCGTATATATCTTGTTCTCTGTCAAATGTCTATATCTTAGTCCCTGTCAAAATTGTGTATATTATTTTAACCTCTGTCACAGGCGTCTATATCTGTTCAATTTTCAACTATATAATTCCTTCAAATTGGCCGAATTTCGCTAAAATATGACGTACACCTGGTTGTGTGTGTAGTGTTACTTGAAAGAAAAGTATGTAGAGTGAAAGATTAATCCAGTGAACACTTCAATGCATATCTGATTTCTATAGCTTTTGTTCACTGAGAAACTTTCACAATTTTTTGCATTGAAAATGTGCCGTGACATAGCTCATTACAAAAGAAGTCCCAGTGTAAGTATAGATTTTTATATTAGAGTTTGAACGTCAATGGAAGAAACTTTTGAGATACATTGAATTAGGTTGTGTTGAAGGAATTGGTAGGGGTCTCTTAAAAAACGTTTTCCAATTTGGTTTTGTTGATGAAATTGTTAAGGATATCTTGAGCAACATTGCTGAATTCGATTTTGATGAAGAAAATTCTACCTACAGATCTTTGAGAAACATTCTTGAAATTCGGTTTTGTTGAAAGCAGTTCTACCATTTAATCTTCTAAAGGTCTTTAATATCCTTGGTACAACGTATTCTTGGGCTGCCTCTTGTTCTCTTCCCTGTAATATTTTCCTCAACCGTTAATCTTTTTAACCCAATGTGTTCTTTTATATGTACAAAATATTTTAGAATTCGGATTACATGGAAAGGTTCAAAAATTTTCCTATCTAGGAAACAAATTAAAACTCGACGGCGATGTCATGCCAGAAATTATAACCTGCATTGCATTAACATCAAGTGCCTTTAATAGACTATTTAATATATGGAGGTCAAAGTCAATCAGCACACTCACGAAAATGCGCTTATTTAATTCCGGCATTATTCCAGTGATGTCATATAGATGTGAGAGCTGGAAAAGTTCTTCATCTTCAGAAAAGAAACTATGGAGTTTCGAAAACAAATGTCTGCGAAAGATAACTATTTTTTTTCTTTATCGACACCCACTGGAGCGAATTCTAATCGAACGAAAACAAATCAGAGAAGAGACACATGAAAACTACATCACAGATGTTATTAGAAAACGTCGTTGGTACTACATCGGACATGTCCTACGCTCAGACAATAACAGAATACACCACTAATCTCTTGCATAGATACCAACAGGCAGAAGAGCCAGGGATAGACCAAAGGAAATACTCAGAAGAACAAAACTTGGAGAAATTTAAAGAAACAATTCTCATACTATTCAAGAACTGCACAGAATAACTTTGAACAGACAGAATTGGAGAGATCTGACCTCTGCCCTATTAGCTAACTTCAGCGTTAAAGTAAAATGAATGAATGCAAATATATCATACAGAGCCTTGCTGTGCTCTACAGACAGTCAACAACCTTTTCTGTTAATCCAAGAGGGGCTTCTGGGAGTAAATTATCCCACGGTTACAAATAGGTTGGGAATCATTGACATAGAATCATATCTATTCCCTATTGTTTCCCTGTGAAATATCGGGCTGTAAATATCATTCTCTAACGGTGTTTGTGCTGCTCTGTTTTCTTCATCTGTGTCCTCGTGGTTCCCATTGATTTGATCTCTTCCTTTACTATTCTTCTCCAGGTGGTTTTCGGTTTTCTCTCCTCTTCCCTGTAAACTCTAGTCCAGAACCTACCTTATTATATTCTTCTTCATGATTCATTTTCAAACTCCCGCTGGATCTCTCCTGTAGCAGGGAAATTATCGTACTAGGTTTCTTGCAGGATGTAGTCCGAAAATGGAAATTCGTTGTGTCACCGATTTATTTGCGACAATGGCCAGACACATTTATCTTCGGCGGATCTGTCTGGTTATGTTGTCATACGTTTTTTCTGAAGATGTGTCCTATTCATCTCCATTTTGTACTTTTTATCTCTATCTCCACCAGGTGCTGATGTGTTCTATTCCACATCTCACCATTTATTATCAACTTTGGCCGTCTAATGCGAAGTAAATGATAGAGACATTTTGATAAATATCTGCAGCCTTTGATGTTATAGCATGATATAATTTATTACAAATGCATGTAATCAATGTTGATAAATTAAAGAGATCGTAAAACGTAAATGAGGAAAGATCCTATTATTTTTCCCTGTTTGATGTTCATGTTGAGTTGTTTGAGGGGTAAACAAACGATTTTCTCTCTTCAGTAATGAAGTTATGCTCGTTTATTGTTCCCTTGTGAATTCTCGTCAAAGTTGATAACAGAACTCATTAATAGCATCAAAACCACAAGAATAGACATGTTTGTAGTTCTATATTTATATTATTATATCTAGGAGTCTAGGAGGTCTATAGAAATTCCACTACTTTCATTTATAGGATTATATCTAGGAGTGAGTCTAGGCGGTCTGTAGAAATGTCGCTACTTTCATTTATAGGATTATATCTAGGAGTGAGTCTAGGCGGTCTGTAGAAATGTCGCTACTTTCATTTATAGGATTATATCTAGGAGTGAGTCTATGATGCCTATAGAAATGTCGCTACTTTAATTTATAGGAGCCATGTCTTCACGCTCGCTTTTAAACTCCTACAAATTAACAGGGTGTTCTCCCGAAAACTGAATGCGTTATGCAACAGAACGCCTTGTCTGGAAAACAGCTATTCTGCACACAAAAATTGTGAAACAATTGATAGCAGAAGTTGTGTAGTATCTGGAACCCAAAATGACCTAAAAAACCGCTCTATACATGACCAATATAGGACTGAATGTTTAACAATTGATCACAACAGAAAAAGAAGAATGACATTGTTTTCTATGAATGTCAAAAAACTTAGACCATGGGTTATTTATTTCTGTTGATGTCGTTAGTACATGTATGTTATGTAGTTTGCTGCAACACTCCTTACGTATCTCTATTTTGTCCTCTCATTGCTCTGTGTTGCACCAGCCCTCACATCTTTAGCACGTTACGTTGTTCCATAACACTGATTCTTTAAAAATATGACTTGGTCTACGGTTTAACACTCCTTGTCAATACTCATAAAGAAACCTTCCGGCCTGCTATCGACCTACATTGCCTCGTGTATCCCGTAAAGCGATACATAATTTATCCATTTGTTAAACATAAACGAATGGTCAATATTTAGAAATCAGGCTCAGCACAGTATCAGGCAAGGCATATTAATTAAATGAAGAGGGCGCGAGTGAAAGAAAGATGAGAAAGGAAAGACAGGTGGAATAAAAAAGAGAGAATAAGATCAAACAAGAGAACGGTAAAAAGAAGGAGAGAGAAGGAGAGAATGAGGAGAAAGAAAGAAAGAAGATATAAAATAGAGACCACGCGTTAAAAAAAATATAAGAGTGGGACAATACAATAAAAAGAGATAGAAAGGAAGGTTAAACGAGAGAGATAAGAAGAAAAGAGAACGAAAATGAGAGAGATGGAAAAAATGAAAAAGAATGAGAGAACACATAGAAAAGAGAAATAGAGTAATATAAGAAAAGGGAGAAAGTGAGAGAAATAGAACAGAATATTATAGAACAAGATACATGTACAACTGATACTGAGAAATGCGGAAGAGAGAAAGCTGAGATGTGACTGATCGAAAGAAATGACAGCAAGATGACAAAATAGATACGAAAAGGTGGAGGACAAAGGAGAAATGAAAATATTAATTTATAAATGAAAGAAAAAGTGAGAGGACTGGTGAAGGTATGGAGGGTGGGGGTGAGATTAAAAGTGAGAGGAAAGACGGACAGAGTAGATGAAGCTGCAGAAAGGATGAAAGTAGAAAGAAAGGAGAGACGAAGTAAGGAAGATCTAAGACAGGAGGATGGCATGAAAGAAACGTAATGGACACACATACAATATATTCACAACTGTAAATTAAAAGGATGCAGTCCGGAGATCGGAATGCGTTGTGTCCTTATTTACAGTTAGTTGCGATACCTGCGCCTTTCATCCTGACAACATCCAACCATGGCATGGTTTCTGGGCTTCTTCAACCCTCTATGGGATGTGACGGCAAATTCACTCCTTGGCAGCTTCTTGTATGGCAGGTATTAGTGTCAATATCCTTTCCTCCCCTTTTGGGCCCCATCATCACATGGGCGGCATAAACATGTCATAAGAAGTAGAAGGAAAGCAGAGTAACACGGGGAAGGGGATGTTTCAAATACATTTAATCTGTGACAAGGCCAAGTAAAGGACGGTTGTATCGTGGTTATCAACGATACATGTCTTCTAGCTGAATTAATTTGGAACCCGTTCGTTACGTTTTTGATTACTGTTGGACTTTAGCTGGTCGCTATTTACATACGTGATCGCATGACAAAAATAGCCAAAGCCAACCAATAGATTTCACGCAATTCGGAAACTAGTTCATGGTTACGTTTTAGTTGACATGTCTATAATACTGTCGACGGTCGCAGTTGTATAAGGAGAAGGCTTTGATTGCCAAAAACCTGTATATTAGGGGGGTGTTGATGGTTCAATCCCCCCCTTTAAGAAATCCGAAAATTACTTTCAGTACTATAAATTTAGCCTGACAGATGGGTAACACCCCCCCCCCCAACTTTTTAAAGAAATCTGAACATTACTTTTAGTACTATAAATTTTTAAGAAATCAGAACATTACATTTAGTACTATAAATTTTTAAGAAATCTGAACATTACATTTAGTACTATAAATTTTTAAGAAATCTGAACATTACATTTAGTACTATAAATTTTTAAGAAATCTGAACATTACATTTAGTACTATAAATTTTTAAGAAATCTGAACATTACATTTAGTACTATAAATTTAGCCTGTAGAGTGGGTAAAACCCCTTCGCGTATTCTTAACGAATTTTTCAGAAAAGGTCGGCAAAAATCTTCTGAAAACGAAGGAATTACGCACGAAAATGGACAATTGCCCTCTTTTTAAGTAGTCCCCGCCCCCGTCTTGCTAATAACGTCCTAGGCCCAAACATGAATTGTTCCCTTTTTTTCAAGGTAGCCCTCCCCCTCCCTCCTTACTGAAAACGTCCTACGGCCCTGGATTGGCAAGAAATAAGTTTAATTTTTTTAAAGAATGTACGGCTAACTTGCAACTGCAGAAACAGTTGTGCTTATGGATCACTTGTAACGAATCACGTAGTTCATTGAATCTGCTCGATGTGTGGTGTGATGACGGAGAAAAGAACAATGATGAAGAATGATGCGGTAATGTATTATTATTTAGTGCCTGTTTTTGTGTGTGGCCGCCCCTGTGATTTTCTGTAAGTGAGACGCTGTGCGTGGATACGCCCATACAATATTTTAAAGTATATATTGAATTTGCAATATATCTAGTTCATTATTGACATGCCAGTAGGCGGACTTTTACCGCAGCCGACCGCTTCTTTGTTTAATATAAGAACTATCATCAGCTTGACTATTGTTTAAAAAAGCATACCTCACTAGGCAATATCGATTAGCTCAAATGGAATTCTAAGCTCACGGGAAGTGCATCTGAATACACAGAAGACAGGATATGATTGCAACAGTGATTGATTTGTTCTGCTCATAAAAGGTATTTCTTTAATGTCTGGGTCGCTCTTCATAGTTGTGATCTTTTTTGACTGTTGTCCTAGTAACTGCTACATATAAACAGTGAGGGATGGAGAAAGTTATGGATTGACAACATCAAAGGAATGGGCAAGGTGTGAGTTATACACTCTTCCGAACAGAAAACGACGTGATAAAATGAATGAGATATGTTAACGTTGATGCATTCTCCGGAGCACTCTTACAATCCTAAGATTTTTCTGGGAAATTACTACTACTATTGCTGCTACTACTACTACTACTACTACTGCTGCTGCTGCTACTACTACTACTACTACTGCTGCTGCTGCTGCTGCTGCTGCTACTACTACTACTACTACTAATTATGTTATGTTCCTCCAGGGCCATAGGGCTGAAACCATAGCTTTCCATTTCTGTCTTTGTGTTGTCAGGTCTTTCAGTTCTTGGACGTTGTTTAAATTCATTGAAATGCCTTCTCTATTAATGGTTCTTCGTAGAACTACTACTACTACCACCACCATTACTACTACTACTACTACCACTACTACAACAACTACTACCGCGACTACATACAAAAAGTGAAAATGGGTTCAAAATGTTTTCGGCGGGGTTGACCACGTGACCTTATTTTAACAGGAGATGATTCATTGGGCATGTCTTACATGGGAATTAGGGGCGTATCCACATACAAGTGGGCCTAATAATTCTACAAGTGAAAATGCATCATTTGTGGGGAATAAGTGCTATCTGCGCGGACCGTGTTCAAATACTGTTTGCTGTATCATTATTTTTTCTATAATAATAAATCATCGATGTTTCTATATTATATTATACATTAATGAGTAATACTGTATGTTTACCTGGGAGGAGTACATGGGAAGAGGAGAAAGGGTAGACCAAGAAGACGTTGGACTGGCGATATTAAAGATAACATGAATACATCGCTAGAAAATGCAAGCCTGGTCCAAGACAGAGAGGGGTTCAGAGAGTTCATTGGAAAGACAACGTTCTAGAAGGAACTGCATGTTATCACCACTGTACACCTGACTAGTCCATAGTGCTCCGGTGTGATTTGGCTGAATTCAAGAAACCTGTTGACTCAGGTTGCCAGGCGAATTCGTGTTAGTTAAGTAGACCAGGTTCAAAAATGGTCTATGTTCCTTGAGTGCCGAGTACGTGTATAGGGCAAAACCATAGCTCTCCAGTTTGAGCGATGCGATGCTACTCTGTGTAATTCTTGCATGTTGTTTAGACCTTCCGCACATTATTTCTGTTTTCATTCATTCAAAAATCGTCTAATACCTACATATTTTTGTGTGTGGGGTATTTTATCATTATAAATACATTTTCTTCTCTTCAATAATGCATTGAAGCTCCATTAATCGTTTACCAATGATAGATTTGAAGCAATCACGTTCCTTGTGGAGCGCATGGCCGTGTGGTTAGATTGCCGTTCAGGTCTTTATTTCTTTCGGAGGTGCATTCAAAATCCTTCCTGTGCGTGTCGCGGCAACTGCTATGGCAAAAGGGCCTTTATTTCCATAGCCCATAAAAAGCACCTGCACTCTTTCACAGGAAAACATGCAGTAACGAAAAGTTATGTTCCTGTTGTGTGACATGTATATTTTCCACCACCAAAACCCGCATGTGTGCGTGTGCGTATGTGCGCGCGTGCGTGTGTGTGTGTGAGAGAGGGGGAAGGGAGAGAGAGCGAGAATGTGAGAGAGAAGGGAAGGGAGAGAGAGGGAAAGAGGTAGAAAGTTTGGTAGTTCATCGCTTCTCATTCTTAGGAAATGAAAACATAACATTTAAGTAAGTAAACAAAAGTGGATAAGCCACACTCACCCCTTAAATGGTTAACCCCAAAAAATAACGAAAAATCGGGGTACAAAGACGTTGAAGTGAGCGCCTGCTCGCTTGGCTCGCCAGGACCAGGACTCATACTGGTTCAGACCTTGATACTCCTCCTCGTGGAGTACCCCGGGCAACAGAGCAATTTGGCTAAGCTATCAAGGATCGAACAATCTCCAGCTGAGGTGGGAACCTGCTGTGGACTTGGAAACTTCCAAGAGAGAATCAACTCTTCTTATCTGCAGTACGTCCCGGGATTAAAAGCAAGCCTCAGCAAACTTTCGACAGCCTTTTCGTCATTTTCGCCAAGGCTCAAGTACTTTTCGTCAGTTCCCCGTTCGCACCCAGCGTCGTGATATAACCAAAAAGTTCTTCTTAGAACTAGGTTGAAAGCGCCGTGACTAGGCATCCCGAGATGACCTAGTCGAATCCAGCACTCAACAAAACAATAACGAAAAATCTCGCGAAAACATAGCAATACCAACGGAAACAAGGAAATTACCTTATTTGTTTGAAACAACCCTTACCAATTTACCAAGAAATATCCGTGATCCTGGTCACTCCAATCAAATTGTCTAAAGATCCGCGCACAGAATCGTAGGTAAATATTCGTAAAAAATGTGGTGGTGTTAAGCCTTAATGAAACTAGTCAGCAAATTTGAGTGCGATATTTGTTGATTCATGTTTGGAAAAACAACTGAAAATGAGGGGTGGGGGTGTAGTGGTGTGTGCTTTACCCTATATATGTACTTCTTTGCTATTGTTAAATATCCCATTATATTTTCTTGTTAAACAAAAGTTGGTTGAATTGTTAGGGGGGGGGGGATGCCAGTAAATTACGTCAACAATTAGGGGGAGAAGAGTCTGAACAAGTTTAACAGTTGTTGATAAGGGTAGGAGGTGGGTGTTGACAAAAGTTAACGTCCACAAAACAAAGTTATATACCAAATAAATGGCAATCTGAAAAATCATGTAGTTATTGTACTTTTTTAGCAATACATTTCTTTTGGAGGGGAAGGGGGGGGACTTTTTGGGACATGCGTAAATAAGTAGGTGAGTCCTGAATTCTTGAAAATTTGTCGAAAATTGGGAAGGGGGGGGGGTGGGGTCACAAATTAGCAAAACATTATTGACGCATTTGTTTGACAGTCTCCTAACCCCATGTGACTATTGTTAAAGGCCTTTCCGTGCTTTTTCAAATTTGTGGACCTTGTAGAATTTACATACATAATAAATGTATGTGTTATATGTGTCTCGATCTAAAGGTCCATAATCACAGTGACATGAGAATACACGGAGAATGTCTTGGATGAAAGTATATATTTTTATGGATTTGAAAATATCTCGTCTGAAATTGTGAGGAAAATTTTGCGCCAATTGGGCTGTACATAATTATGTGAACAATATTTTATACTTTTTCCTTTGACAATAACATTCGGGGGCTCTTTTCTCCGCCCAGCTAAATGATGTCAAAAAAGTGTACCCCCCACCCCCCAATAAGAGCTGCAAAAATTCTTCTTCTTCTTTCCTTCCTCTTTTACCCTTTACGGGTGTCGAGGGAGATACAATGTTCTTGTTCTCGCTTTTCTGGCAGCTTCAGATAATGTTATTTTGTGTTCGTGTAATGTCTCTTTGATGTTGTCGATCCAGCGTATTCTAGGTCTACCCTTGGCGCTTCTTTCTGCTTCTCCTCTCTTCGTATATGCTTTATAATCTAATGAATAACACGGCATTCTTTCCAAATGACTAAACTATTGTTGGTTTTGTATGTATTGTAGAATTGATATGACACCCGCTCTTTCTCTTATGAAAAAAATTACGGAATAAAACTACATATTTTTCCCTTAAATTTGTTCATTAAATCCAACAATTTAGTTAGTATAAACAAAATCTTCTGTTTACGTAAACTTTTGTCAACCCCCCCCCCCCCCCCCCTTTTTCCCATCAGCTAGCAAAATTTGAACACGGACATTTGTGTAATTCTTTACTATTGTAAAGAACAGCCACCATAATATGAAACCCATAACCCAAGGGGGTCGGAATAAAATAACGTCACTCTGGAGGAAACTGCACAAAAATCTTACCATGCCTTTCTGTTATTAGGTCCTTGTTTCAGGAGAATCTTAATTCCGTAGTCTCTATTAAATTAAATTAGATTGGTGTCTGCTGATTACATATGTTCAAATCTCGTCTGCTACCTACAGATTTGTGCAAGGTGAAGGACAGTCATTCCGGAAGTTGGTAACACGAATTCTGCTTTCTCACGAATTAAGGATATACATTCATGACGCGAATTTTATAGAATTTTGTTCAACAATGGCAGCCACTATGAGTATTACGTCTGCTGGTGGGTTACCTTTATTTGAGTTTGTGATTTTCAGTTTGTCATTATTAATGTTTTATTATTGATAGTCCATAAATGATTAGTTTTAGTTTCATTGCTAGGTTCTAAAGTACCTGTTATCGATAGCGACCAGCACTGCACAGTGTATATATTATATATAATATAGTACATCATTCATTGATTCATCATCAATTCGCTAACTTTGCCTTCGGAGTTTCTATCAAATGCTTCTGCTAAGTTAATTTAATGCGGTTAATAGTAGTCTTGACAGTCAACTTTTTATACATTGTCTTTGTAAATATAAAAAACGTGCAAGCAAATCTATAACTTGCAGAAGTGTAGAGTTTATCAATCGTTTTTTGTTGTTTGGCTTAACTTAGTCTCTTACTCTAAGTCAGGAAAATGGGGTTTTGTCTTTGGCAAAAAACAGTTGTATCGAACTTAAGTAAATGAATCCTTTGTGTCCTTGTGAAGAGCTATGTGTCCTTTGTTGTTAGACATACGTGACTGACTAGGGGGGGGGGCATTATATACTGTACCACAGCACTGGAGAAAGACAAATTGACCTGTATGAATCATACATTACAATAATTACATGAGACATTAAATTGATGATGATAGGGACCTAATATGTCTGACATCTAATAATGTTCACATAACCAGTAGGAAATGAAGTTAGGAATGTACGCAATGTACTCCTATTTTGGCTGTTGAATGATGAAGTAAGCAGAGCATCTAAGATACTGATACTGTGTGTGATAGCCTTACAAACTTACATTTCACATTGAGTTAATAGTAGTTATGTTTCCAGGTAAGAAACTCAGTATACTAATACCATGTACTCATAGTTTTCAGTACTTTTGTCCACTTCCATCCTTCTACTGACAGCTGGTTCCTGCTATTCTCTTATTTGGGCTATCTTCTTAGCCAGAATGAGGATTTTCTTGATAAAATCCATGATAGTCTTCTATCGAAGTTAATACCCTGATGGGATTTGCATGTCTGCCCTGCTTTGAGTCTGTTGGACACACTCAGTGGTCCTCATAGAATAGTACTGCATCTTCTTACGGATACTTGTTTTGACCTACCATCTCCATAGTTATGCTGTCTGTAGGGTTGTGTTCTGGCATCTCCCATTTTTTCAGTTTAATTCCCAGTGTTTTATGGTTCCCCTCTGGTTGACTACAGATGTGATAATGCCTGTGTTGCCAGGGCCAGAAAGAGAAGCTAAGAATAGCAACATTTTTACCTTCCATGCATGTCGTAAGATGCGACTAAGGAGGTTATGGGATGGAGTTGGCTGTCCATCCCATATAGGGTTAGTGACCTGAAACCATGCTGAAGTAGGATGTGTCTACCGGACTTTATCCTGCTAATCTGCAGGAATTTGAGAACGAATGCAGATGATGTGATAAAAATATTAAACTTTAACACACTGAATTAAAATAACACAATCTTTCCTCTGCCACTGGATTCCTTTTTGAAAATGTGTGTTATTTTTAATAGATGTTTGGAAAACACAATAACTTTTTTTTTTAAAAATAGGTAAAAATACTGTTTGAGCAGCAGCTGCGCTATAAATAGCACTGTTTATATTTTTAACTAGCCGACATCACGGATTTCCACGCAAAACCAATAAAATGTAGGATGCCGTGACATCACGATAAACCACGGCATACATCAATTTTCATAGTTTTACACAGAAAACCACAGTCGGTTAGTTAAAAATATTAAATGAAATACTTACCTTATTTACCATTGTGTGGCAGATAAACTTGTTGGCATACCAACTTGTTTAACCCACACATGAAATCTAGAAAATATAAACACCATTAAATTGTTACAAGCTTTCTGTTCTTTCTGCTAGTGTGCCCCAATATTCACAGGAACATGTGTCCAGTGGTTTCTCTCATCGCTCATGCACAACATACTGGATCAAGTCTCGATGCAGACTCGAGATGTATTTGTTTTGCAATTACTTAATTATTTTTTGGGGAGACCCCCATCCTCTCTTTTTTAAAGGTTTAGATTTAATCTATGCGGGGAGGGGGTGTGTGGTGTGTTTGCCCCCTCCCTCCCCCCCTTTATTTTTTAATAATGTAAATTATTGAAACCAGCCACCCCCTCCTCGGAACTGCTTAAGTTCAAACCTGAACCATCATACTTGATTCTCAATTCTTTAAATGGCAGATGTGCCAACACCCACCCCCACTTTTTTTTTTAACCACACCCATCCTTGGATCTGCCTAACTTCAAAACAACACTATTCAAATTACGTACTATTGGCAAAGGTTGGGGAATACCACAAACTAGGCCAACGGTCACAGCAGCTACCTAAACAGCAGATGCGTCAAAAAAAGGTTCATATATAAATAAAGAATTGCATACTGCAAACATGTCTAATTTGTCTTTTTGTATGTGTCATATAAGTGTTGTGAGAAAGTGGTGAAGACGTGTTTTGCCAAGTACAAAAAAGTAGAGAACAAACGTGTGTTGCAGTTTGGAAAAAGCAATAACATTTTTGTTCTTAGAGGTTTTTTAATTCTTTGTGTACATGTAAATAAACAATTGATAAATAACAATAAACTTCATATACTGGTGTAAGTTGTGTATGTGTGGTGTAAGAAGGTTGAGAAAGGAATGAATATTTTTTTAATTTGGAAAATAATTATTAAAAAATTATTTACCATATTTCCAATATGGCAACCGTGATATCATAAGTTTAAACACCTAAATCTATTGTAAATATGTTGTTCCATAACAAAACTAACATAATATTGTTGGATAAATATGCTGAAATAGGTTTGCCTTACTGTGAAAGAAAATTGTTCCCGAAAGTTAGGTCTAGTCTTGTATATAGTCGACGTCAAATCATTAGGTCTATAGTTGTGAGGTATTCAAAACAAAATGAAATAAAATGAGTTACATATGTTATTTACAGGAATTTCTTATTGTCAGAATCACAATCCAAAATGATTTTATGGCAATTAGGTCTATACATATTGGTGGCCATTGCAACCTACCGATGGATTCCTAATGGACAGATGTTGTCCGATATGTACAATGTATTTGGTCCAACGTCCTTCTTTATTGAAACACTTAACTGGCAACGGAAGTAGGGAATTATAGGGAAATGTGCCTAACTATGATTTACTGTTTTCCATTACATGGCATTAAGATCATGTGGTTTTAACTTAGCGGAATACTGAATAAGGGGTATAAAAACGGTTGCCACATGGTGACAACAGATCTAAACAAAAACAAAACTATTGTCGTCTGGCGACCATTGTGTATTAAAGGTTAACGGGATATCTTGGTCCACAGTTGCATCAAGGATGTTGTCTCAGGTCATTTTGACATTATTGGCTGCCGATGTTTTAGGTGCAATAAGGTGTGTAATAAATCCTGTGTAATAAAGACCTGTTCAGTAATGTTTTCATTGCATTCCTAAAAGTCACATTCTCTAGTAAAGAGGACTTTATATGTTTCATGCAATTTTATGTTCCATCATGAACAAATTTGACATGACTTGATAGTGGAGACATGCAAGAAACTAAGACACAGATTGTGTCAACATCTGCATGACATTAACCACACGTCTGGAACTCCTGTTGCTAAGATACAGATTGTGTCAATATCTGCATGACATTAACCACACGTCTGGAACTCCTGTTGCTAAGATACAGATTGTGTCAATATCTGCATGACATTAACCACACGTCTGAAACTCCTGTTGCTGCACACTTCAGTTGCCTAGGATATTCAGGTGACTTGCCATCAAGTCATGCTTCTCTGATAATTGAACATAGTACATGCTTGAGAACCTGTTTATCTGTTAATTTAGTACCCTGAGGTCTTAGTACCCTTCCCTATTCCTACATATAGCAAATGAAATGTCTCTGACCAATGCAGGCATGCTTGCCCAGAACAGAGGGACTTTCAGAGTATCCACAATGAAAACGTTCTGGAAAGAATGTCACTTGAATATAGCAATTGAAAAAAAAAGTATCAAATCTATGAAATGCTATCGAAAAGTCAAGAACATTATGGACAAGTCAACACAGACATCACAAAGATCTGTAAGAAGACTGGCTTCTGTAAACTATTTTTAAAAAAGGTTCAATCTAATATATTTTTGGCATGTAAAAGAACAAAATTGGTTAGAAATATTGATATTGAAAGAACAGGTTCCAGAAAAGAGAAAATGTGGTAGCCCAAAATGTCAATTGACATACAATATTGAGAACCTCTTAAATATGGCACTGGAGGAAGCAGGGCATCATGTACATAACCAAGATTATTACACTTTGACATTCAATGAAGCCAATGTGCTGAAAAGGACATGTCACATGGAAGAATTTTTGAGGGAAAATTGATTTTGATCATCGGTTGCAAACAATTAAATGTAAAGAAACATTGAGTCTAGAAGTGTGTTATTATTGCTATAGTCCTTGAATGATTTATAATGTTCCTGAGAATCTTTTACATTCTTCTGGGTTCGAAATCTTGTTTGAACTTAAATACATAATATTGTTAAAAGTTTTTAATGATAGTAAATTCTGTGTTTTTTCAGCTGGTGTGATATCTCTTCTTGATGAAAATGAACCCCAGCTGAAGACTTTTGCCCTAACCAAGCTGGACAGTATTGTGGATGTGTTTTGGGCAGAGATCTCTGAAAATGTCGACAAAATTGAAGTGCTTTATGAAGATCCACATTTCACCTCAAATGAGCTGGCAGCTCTTGTTGCTGCAAAAGTCTATTACCATCTTGGGGCATTTGAAGAGTCTTTGACATTTGCTCTAGGTGCAGGGTCCCTTTTCAATGTCAATGACACATCTGAATTTGTGGAGACTGTTATATCAAAATGCATTGATCACTACACAAGGATGAGAGTTCATAATGCAGAGGTGACTGATGAAGCAGACAAAAAAGAGATTGATCCACGTCTTGAAGCTGTTGTCAGTCGTATGTTTCAGAGATGTCTTGATGATAAACAGTTCAAGCAGGCTGTAGGCATTGCTCTAGAAACCAGAAGAATTGATATATTTGAGAAAGCTATAAAACTAGCAGATGATGTACCAGGCATGCTATCCTATGCTTTCAAAGTCTGCATGTCTCTGATGCAGAGTCGTCAGTTCCGCACTACAATCTTGCGAGTACTCACAAGTTTGTACATGGGTCTTGGTACACCAGATTACATTAATGTATGCCAGTGTTACATTTTTTTGGATGATGCCCAGGCTGTTGCTGACATTTTGGTACAGTTGACGAAAGGGGATGAAGACTCTGTACTAATGGCGTATCAGATTGGCTTTGACCTGTATGAAAGTGCCACGCAGCAGTTCCTGCAGCATGTGCAGACAGCCCTTAGAGGAGCTGCTCCAGCACCAATTTCAGCTCCAACTATCCAGAACACAAAAAGATCAGATACTGCCAAGAAAGATGAGAAGGAAACCCTGATGGAAACTGAGGACACATCGGCTCTTGCAACAGCTGAACCCGAACCTGCAGGTAGAAATCTCAGCAGTTTGAGCGAGGCAGACAGTCTGCAGCAACTTCGTCTTGAACGTTTACATACAATTCTCGGAGGAGAAACAAGCATTTTCCTCAGACTGCAATTTCTGATTAAGAACAACAAAACTGATATGCTTATTTTGAAAAATACTAAGGACGGTGTCAGGAATTCTGTGTGTCACACTGCCACAGTGATTGCTAACTCTTTCATGCATTGTGGAACTACATCAGATCAGTTTCTGCGAGACAACCTGGAGTGGCTTTCCAGAGCTACTAACTGGGCCAAGTTCACAGCTACAGCTAGTTTGGGTGTAATTCACAAGGGTCATGAAAAAGAAGCTCTTAATTTAATGTCCCAGTACCTTCCAAAAGATATGGGCCCAGGTTCATCCTACTCTGAAGGTGGAGGCTTATACGCTCTAGGCTTGATTCATGCCAACCACGGTGGGGAGATCACTGACTATCTTCTCAACCAGCTGAAAGAGGCATCTACTGACATGGTGCGTCACGGTGGATGCCTTGGTTTGGGTTTAGCTGCAATGGGCTCGGCCAGACATGACATCTATGAGCAGCTAAAGTTTAATTTGTTCCAAGATGATGCCATAACTGGAGAAGCTGCTGGTATAGCAATGGGTCTAGTAATGCTGGGTACAAAGTCATCCACTGCCATTACTGATATGGTACAGTATGCACAAGAAACCCAACATGAGAAAATTCTACGAGGTCTTGCTGTTGGCATTGCTCTTACCATGTACGGCCGTCTTGAAGAAGCAGATGCTCTGATTGAATCTCTTACTAGAGACAAGGATCCCATCCTTCGTTGGTCAGGAATGTATACTCTGGCAATGGCTTATTGTGGCACTGGAAACAACCAAGCCATACGTAGATTACTTCACGTAGCTGTCAGTGATGTCAATGATGATGTTCGCAGAGTTGCTGTGACTTGCCTTGGTTTCCTTCTATACAGAACTCCAGAACAGTGCCCAAGTGTTGTTTCCTTATTGTCTGAGAGTTACAACCCTCACGTCCGTTTTGGGGCAGCTATGGCTCTGGGTATTGCTTGTGCCGGAACTGGTCTGAAAGATGCTATTGGACTGTTGGAGCCCATGACAAATGATCCAGTTAATTATGTTAGGCAGGGAGCACTCATTGCTTCAGCTCTCATCCTCATTCAACATAATGAATCTACATGCCCAAAGGTAACCCACTTCCGTCAGCTTTATGCCAAGGTCATTGCTGATAAGCACGAAGATGTGATGGCCAAATTTGGTTCCATTATTGCTCAAGGCATCATTGATGCAGGTGGCCGTAACTGCACAGTATCACTTCTTTCTCGCACAGGACATACAAACATGGAGGCTGTCGTGGGAATGCTTGTGTTTTGTCAACACTGGTTTTGGTATCCCCTCACCCACTTTCTGTCGCTGGCTTTCAAACCTTCTTGCATCATTGGTCTTAACAGTGACCTCAAAATGCCTAAAGTAGAGTTTCGATCCAACGCTAAACCTTCCATGTTTGCATATCCACCAGTTCTTGAGGAGAAGAAGGACAAAGCCAAAGAGAAGGTAAGCGATAGTTGGAATATTGTTTTTGGATATAGTTGGATATATACAGTTGGTTATAAGACATGCATTCAGAGCATCCATCATTTTATTGAGAACTGGCCCTGCTGAGATGATAGTTATTTTGTAGCCAGTGCATGTTTTTATGTTTGGCTGTGCTGTATAGTGTGTTTTGTCTGATTTGGGTTTTTCAATATGAGTGATACAGACATATTTTCATGGGATGTTGGAGGTCTGTTGCAGCCAACCTTCATTGCGGAGACGGCACTTGATAATGATGATGATGCAGACATGTGTTACAAATTGGTTATATAATGACAAATATATTCATTCGGCGGCAAATAAACAAACTTGCAGGTTATTTGGCAGTGGCGAAATGGCATAAACTTATTTGGTTTGGACATGTAACAAGACACAACTCACTTTCTAAAACTCAATTGCAAGGAATGACAGTGGAGGAAGAGGAAGACAAAGGTGACAAATGGGTGTTAGGGTGGGTTGTTGTGCTGGTGTATCCAGTGTGGTACACTTTGACCCTGACGTGTTATGGGTCTTATTATTAGTACGAGGCGTGTTCAAATGAAAACGGGACTTGTTACACCACGCGTGATAGAGCGCACTGATATTGATGACATTTTGCACTAGTAATGAGTATCCAATAATTTACATACGGTCACGTGTTCATCTTCCCAGCATGCATATGTGCTGCAGAAGACTGTTAACAATATGGCGGGTGTGATTCCGAACCCGTCCAAAGTGAATCAGCGTGCTGTGATCCAGTTTCTTTCATTTGAAGGATGTCAAGCAGTAGACATTCATCGGAGAATGAAGGCAGCATATGGTGACAAATGTTTGTCAAGGCTAAGCGACCAGGCAGACTTTCTCAAGGTGTGATTCTTCTCCACGACAACGCTCGTCCGCACGTCGCAAAAATTGTGCAGGAAACATTGGCAAAGAAGAATTGGGAAGTTCTTCATCACCCAGCCTATAGTCCCGATTTATCCCCGTGTGATTTCCATTTGTTCGGACCGTTGAAGAAAGCACTAAAGGGACAGCGATTCAACAGCGACGCAGACGTGAAGACAGCGGTGACCACATGGTTCAGAGAACAGCCACGCAACTTTTTCTCGGACGGCATTCGACGTCTACCTAAACAGTGGGATGCTTGCCTAAATGCATACGGAGATTTTTTCTGATGAACCCAGGTGCATTCTTATTCACAAGTGGTTGCTTTGTTCAATTCCGTTGAAAATATTAAATTGCGTATGATACTTTTTAAATAAATCCACAAGTCCCGTTTTCATTTGAACACGCCTCGTACATATAGTGTTTGGAATTCTCCTATAAATTTTCCTATATAACAACACTTTTCAAAATCCCCGGTTATATTCTATATTGTTTATAGTGGATATCTGTTATAAGATACATATTTTGTTAATCATATTTGCCATAATGCAGACTCTAAACTGGCTGAAATCGCATGCTAAGTGACTCAATGAATAGGATTCAGAAAGTCTAAATGGCTGATGTGTGTAGGGAGTCATTAGAGAGAGCTAAAACACGTACCTCACTGCGAAAAATATGTGTATCTTTGTCCTGGACATGTTGGTGTGAAAGGAAATGAACGAGCCAACCAATTAGCTAGCCTCACCACCATAAAAGATGGTCCACCTATGGATCGAGCAGATGTACTCATTGCTCTTCGCGAGTCCGCACAATCAGAGGGTTTACAGATAAATGAGCATGAGTCAATATCGAGAATACTCGAATTGGAAGTGAAGATATGTATGGCCCATAGAAAACACCTAACAAGGATTTCAAAAAGAGTAGTGAACCAGCATAGAACCAGAACCATCAGCTGTTATACCCTGAGAGATTTACTGAAACGGAGATCTGAGCACCTATAGGCATGTACAGTGTATGAGGAGGATAATCAACATACCTAATATTTTGTCGGTCGGAACCAAGTTGTTATAACGAGATTCACTGTATACTCTTTTTTATCTTTGCCTTATAAATTGTTACACTTTTGTCAAGATATGTCATTTCTGTAGACATAATGTATCCAGTAGAACCATGTGTAAACAGTCCAGGCACCCATCTGAATTATTCTAGAATAATTATGTAGCTGTCTTCATGCTCATGCATCCATAAACACCCCTTAAAGACAGACGCCTTAGAGACCTTATATAAGTCAGTGTGTCGCCTCAGTTACACAACTGAGAAGAATCTGTTTTTGCCAGAAAGGCTATGGGCTGTCAAGAACTACCTACTCACAGTTAAAGGGTTTGTTTCATACCAGCTCCAAGTTTTTCTAGTAATTCTGTAATTTCGCTATCTAGTGTGTATTAATTGGAAAGTAATTTAAATGAGTGCTTTTCATTCATCTCAGACAATCATGTTTTAGCTTTTCATTCAAAGGTTGTATTTCTGCATTGCTGTTATTTCAGAGGCAATCTTCTAAATGCTAGCAGTGTAAAAGTTTAAATAGTATTCTCATAAAACCAGTTATGTGTTTAGAAGAAAGTTATTGTGTACAGTGCGGCTGCAATATATTCTCCTTTCATCCCGACATATTCCCCTTTTCAGCACAGTATTTTGGTTTTTTAAAATATTTTTTATCTAGTGATGTTTATATTCAGGTTGTATAAACATTTGAAAGTCTAGATCTGGAACTGTTTGTATTTTATGTGTAGCATACATCTCCCTAGTGTAGCGGTTAAACTGTTCACCTTGTGTTCAAGAGGTCATGGGTTTGAATCTAACTCATCTTGTCTTGTTACAAGGTGTTGTTTTTTTTAAAGATCCCTGTGGATTCTCACTTGAAGCTACAGAGTTATGTACTATGAGTGGTACTCTCAGCAGGCGGCATGCCACCTCATTGAGAATGACGGAGTATATATGGGAAACTGACAGAGAGAGTTTGTTGCTGCCTAGCAAGATGCTTCAAGTCTTGATTCCATTGACTAGTTTCACTATCCTTATCTAAGAACAAGAGAAAGTACATAAACGGAGGTAGCCATGTCGTAATTAAAATCTCAGTTATAAATGAACTCCATGGTGCCTCCTAATTATATTATTCAGTCATAAATGTGGACAATTGTGTTCTATTTCACATTTGATTCCAGGTGGAGACTGCAGTGTTGTCCATAACAGCCAAACAGAAAAAGAAAGATTTGGAAAAGAAGAAAGATCTTCAGTCCGGTTCAGAGCCTATGGATGTAGATGACTCTTCCAAGAAGGATTCCAGCAAGGAAAAGAAAGACAAGAAAAAGGTGAATATTTTGTCTTTTTGGTGGGGGGTATTTTTATATTAACATAACTTTATTTTGATTTGAACAAAGCGTAACGGTAGAATCAATGAGAATCGATCAGGAGTGGCCAATCCATTTCAGATGCACAATGGTTGTTAATTATATGATTATAATTGGTGCATTACACATCAGTGTTGGTAGTTTAAAAAATCTGAGTCATATAAAACAGATTCTTCTTCTGTGTTTGCACTCTGATAGCCAACACATAAGTTTGATTTCACCTGGGAAGCGTGAATTATGTTGTGCATTTGGTTTCAAAGTGGAGCTGCATTATTTTGTGTCTTTTGGCTCAGAACATCCATTTTCAGCATGCTTTTATTTCAGGTGAGTTTTCCTAACCCGTGACAGCCTTCCTATGTGAAGCCAGACAAAATGAGTATCTGCACTCTGATGTGACATTTATCACCCACTTTACCCGTAAAGGGATTTAGACTTCGGTCGACTACGTTAATCTCATACGAGGTGTTCTGCTGCTAGCGAACTTGTCTCATATAATTAGATGCCATTACCCCCCTGTATCCTCAGGTACTAACCCGTATCTTGACTGTGAGCCTCTTCCAGTATAAGTAATTGCTAAAATTGTGAAGTTGATCTAGAGTTGGTATATCGTCTGAGCTGATGTTTCTTTCACCAACATTGTGAACACATTATCTAAATTTAACTTCTACCCACAATTTGTTCATACTGGGTATATATAGAAACCTGCCTGTATCTTTCCACACAGCCTGCTGCCTGAAGAGAGCTGAAAACTGTTATCGGGCTTGAGCATTATGATTATGATCTCTCTTATACTTGCACATGGCGCTTTCCTCTAGCGCTCTGCTCCCTTCATGTTATACTTCAACAAACAAATCATACTTCTGCAGAGACATTCCCACTATTCTTGCCTTAGTGAACTTTTGGACATGACAACCAGTACACTCCAGACAAGCTGTCGTCCCTTAACTGTGCTGCAATAGTGTTTTGGTTGTGGGACAGAGAGGTTCTATTCAGAGATATTGTATGTCTTGCACCCGTAATTCTTGTTCAATCTCGGTCTACACTGCCCAGATAGATCCAAAAAGCTTTAGCCAAATTTGTTTTCGCGAGCTTCAAAGCAATTTGTGTTCAGCGTTCACCATGAGGAGGTGAGTTTAGGATCTTGGTTTATCTTCTAACACTGGGATCATACAATGCATATCCCTTTGCACCAATAAAACATGAATTATTAATCAATTTTAAGGAATCCTAAAAACAGTAAAGCACCACATTATTGAATGTCCTGCACTATAAGACCTATGAAAACACTGTTACCACCAAACCCCTCCATCACCATCTCCCTTTATACAGACACAACACAGCTGAAGAAGACGTGCACCTACCACCACCAAGCACAAGAATGAAAGCTTGCAACCCCTGGTATTGGAATGGTGGGGGATGAAGTACGACTTTTTCAACCTCCCCAACCTTCCAATTAAAGTGCAAGTTTTATCAATCACTTTACAATTATGTCCATATGAACATGTTTTCAAAGAACAGAATGTGGGTTGATTGGTGCATTTGAATGAAAGTGTGAAAAAATTGGAATATGGATGAAGACAAAAAGGTTGACCACACCTGGAGTAGGTAAAAAACAAACATAACTAGAAAACTGAAAATGCTTACCCTTTAATGACAACAATTCTAACTCTATTGGTTTGTCTGAACTGCTATAAAGTTCTATAAAACATCCTATCACATATACACCTCAACTGTTTGAAAAGCGACTTGCCTAACACTGCTTTCAGTGTGCAATGCTTTTTAAAATCCTAGTACTGTGTAACATTTAGGTACAGACTTGAACTGATATAAGTATTGGTTGTTTTTATTTTTACATTCACATTTAATTCTCTTCTGATGAACATATTAGCTGATTATTTTGTTTCCTAAACTGTTATCAATATTTTCAGTGTTTTCTCATAATTACTACTCTTGTGCTACCTTAGGATGATAAAGTTCCTGTTGACAAGAACAAAAAAACAGTGGATGCAGAGTCCACAGAAGTATCTGAGTCATCTTCATCAGAGAAGAAAGAGAAAGAACCAGAGCCTGTCTTTGAAGTCTTGTCTAATCCAGCACGCACAATGAAGGTAATATCTAAGGATCAATAACTTTCTGGAGAAATAAAATAATACTTTGTTTAATATTTCATCTGTATGTCATAGTTACTGTATCCATATCATCAGTGTGCTACCTGGCACAATAAGGAAACAAAGAATAGTAACATTGCCACTATTCATGCATGTTGTAAGAAGTGACTAAGAAAGAATTGTGTGCGGTTTGTTGTCCCATGCCTGAGTTGCTATCTATCTATAATCCCATAACCTATCCTGTAACAGAGTCCTCCATTGATTTCCATCTTAAATAATGTGGATGAGTGAAGAAAAATATTGTCTTGTCCAGTCCTTGATGGTGTCTGTCCATGCTTTTATTTGTCCTCTGCTACTTCCACCTGTGATGGTTCCCTGCAGTATTGTCTTTGACAAGAAATCATGTCTGCATACATGTCCAAACAATGCCAGTTTGTCAAAAGGAATTAATCCTTTTATCTGCAAAATGTCTCAAGATTGCAAGAAAACCATGACAGTGTACCCTTGGGAGTAGAAAATTTTCCAGCTCGTAAAATTCGACAATACAGTCTCATTGATACAATCATAGGGACTTGCAAAAATTTGACAGTCTATCGAATGGGACAACCAATTCCACCCTAAAGCCCCCTTAGTGCCTCTTGTGATATTCTTGGCAGGTAACAGTGCTGCTATTCTTTGCTTCTCTTTCAGGCACTGGCATCTATAGTCAGCACAATATTTTCACTTGCTTTCTAGTGCTACAAATAGCTGTTGTTGTTTTTTAACTTAGCTATGTACTTTGTGTTAAATATTTCATAACAATTGTAAAATTCTTCCAAACAATATAACACTTGTCTTTATGTTTTATCCCCATAGTTCTACTGTAGAAATATTAATTTAGTTTCATTATTTTGTAAACACAGAAAATATCCGAAGGTAATGTCAATCGCAAAATCAGAGAGAAATTCTATATTCTCATCGATGGCCAACAACTTAAACAAGTGAAAGAATTCACTTATGTTGGAAGTATCAGATCATCAAATGGAAAAAACACCAAAGAAATCCAACATTTAAAAAAAGCATGCCAAATTTTCAAAAAAATTTCAAAAACAAATATATGAACACCAAAACTAAACTATAAAGAATGATCATTATATCATCACTATGCTGCCAATGTCAAATGTGGACATTAACAACAAAAGTCAAAAGGAAACTTGTTACAACAGAAATGACTTGTCTACATAGAATCCTCGGAGTAACAATAAGAGGTAAAATCAGAAACGAAAACATCAGAAGACTAAAAAACACAATATCAATCCTGGATTACATCAGAAAACAGATTAAATGGGGTAATATGTTTCCAGACTACAATCAGACAGTGCCCCTCAAAGACATTACTATACAGGCACGATGGTTACAAAGCCAGGGGCAGACTATGCAAACGATGGATTACAGAAATAAAAAAGTCAACAAAGACAAACATATATGAAGCATACAAGAAAGCCATCTCCAGAGAACTCTTCTACCCCCTGATGCTGCAACGCACAGAGGAGTATAAAGCGAAAAGAAAGAAAAAGACAATTTATGTAATTGTGAAAACTTTATTACAGTGTGTTTTCATATTTTGCTCAAATATTTTCAGTGAAGATTAAGATTTGTAGGGATGCTAATTAAAAAAAACAGCTTAACATTATGATCGAAAGTAACTTATGGGGGTATCCCACATTAACATTCTAGAATCTAGGTTTAACCCTTTAGCTGCTACACGAGTTTACTCTAACTGCTATTGACGAGCAAAATTATTTTTTGTTTGCTATCCCCACATTGTGAAAGCCCCATTTGGGTTTGGGTGGGGGCGGATGAATTTCGCAGAGTTGGGATTGTTTTCTGAGAAAATATGGCAGCTAAATGGTTAAGTTTTTTAGATCTATCAATTATCTTGGTCTGATCATGGTTTATAAATGTTACAATTAACATCTGAAAGTGTGCTCAGATTCTTGTACTATTATTGTGTGTTCATTACTGTGCAATGATTTGTATTTATGAGTTGTTTCTGTGAAATTCTCTTTGACAATATAGGCCCAGTTGAAGGTGCTTGTACTCGAGACAAGCCGCTATGCTCCGGTCAAAGATTTGTCCCATGGAGGAATCATCATGCTAAAGAATAGCAAGCCAGAGGAGAAGGAAGACATCGTTGAGACTGTTCAAGCTGGGGGACCAAAAGTTGAGGCTGAGGAAGAAGAGCCTGAACCCCCAGAACCATTTGAATGGACTGAAGATTAAGGATATCTTAAGTCTAGAGGTTTATATGTGTCTCACTTATAGTATGTGTTGATTGTGGAATGGTGAAGAAAGATGGTTGTGTGTAAGTCATAGAAGATTGTGGTTTCTCAGTTGTACAGTGTTCAGAATAAAAGTAGAGACAGTGAAGTGTGGAAGTGACCTTGGAACGCAGATATGTTGATTGTTGCCAAGTTGGCCTGTTACTTTGCATATGTGTAGAGAATGGGAACTAGTCCCAAGTTTGTATAATCAAGTGTGATGGCTAGATTAGGAGGAAGAGGTTTAAAGAACTGTTATCTCACACAATAAGCATTTTCTCAATAGATAATATGTGCAAATAATCCACAATAGTAATAATTTCTGGCAGAGAAAATGGTATTCATCCTTCTCATTGTTTCAGTTCAAACTATTTATAAAAACAGAAAATTGATTTTTTTTAGAGTGACACAAATCATCAAAACTTATTCTTTTTAAATCAAAAATAGGCAAAAGCAACAACAAAAAAGGGGTGAGATGCAGTATTGTCCTGGAAACATAAATTTTGTGTTTTTTGAACACCCAGTAGAAAGATTGAGGGTAGATGTTCAGAAGTTCAACCTGGAATATGTTAGTGATCGCCATGCAACTTTCCAAACAACTTTAAAGAGTGTATTCTTGTTAACAAAACCTGATGAGATGTGCTGCCATAAAACCCGTATAATTTGGATAGACTGGGAATATCTGAAGCAAATAATGATAAATTGCAACATATTTGCAAATATTGATAATTGTCCACAAGTCTCTTGGTGTAATCTCCCTTTGTGTTGTTAATGACCTACCATAAATTCCTATGACATCGCACATCTAATAGGTCAACACAGTCTGCTGTTGTATATTGGTTAAGTGATGACAACCACACAGGGGGTCACATTTGTGCTATATGTTATTACGGATGGTATTGAAACAGTTTATATGACATAGTTTGGTAGAATTTTGTCATATGAATTCACAAATTTGGAAAATATAACTAACCACAACACACTCATATATTTCACAATATATGACAACAGAAGGTGACACAATACTTCCATTTGTCATGGTGATCTGTCAGTGACAATATCATTACGTGATCATTTGAATGCAAACAAAATGACTGTATAGTACTCGATTCCTGCAGAAGTTTCACAATGCTCTTCTTATCATGCATGTTGTTGTTTGTCCATCACAAGTGATGATGACCATTTTTTACATCCACTTTTGAAAATTCAATTTTAGTTATCTCCTTGATTATGAGTTCGTAGATGGCTAATGAGCCCTATTCGAGCTGTAAATGTCCTTGAACAGTTTGGACATGGAATAACGACTGTAGACGGATCTTGGTCTATCCGTGACTTTCTAGCTGCTCTCCGCTGTTGAGCTGCTGCATTTCTCTTCTTTTCACAAGATGATGCGCTCTTTTTTATTTTAGAACGCCATGTAGATCTATTTTGTGCAAGTTCTTCCCATGTATCGTGGTCTATTTCAAAGGCTTTCAGTGAGTCCTTTAACGAGTCATTGTAGCGCTTCCTTTGGCCACCTTGAGATCGTATACCCTTCTCTAGCTCACCATAGAGAAGTATCTTTGGCAGACGATGGTCTGGCATACGCACCAAATGACCTGCCCAACGAATCTGTGTCTGCATCAGGATCGTGTCAATGCTTGGGATACCTGGCTTTACACGATCCTGCACTTATGTGCACTTGATCTAACACAGCTTACACCTTCTAAATAAGAAGGAGATTTCTTCTCAAAGCATTCATTCAACACCGATGAGAGTTAGTCTCATGGGTATGAAATAAAGCTTAAGAGAAGCCATATCATTGCGTATAGGAAGTACGAGCTATCTATAAACCAGTCATGTTCGTAGGGGTACAACATTGGATGCATCAATGCAAAAGAGTTCTGGCAGCGATTTCTTACTTCAACAATGCAGATGAGTGAGGAAAAATCTTGTCCAGTCCTTGATGTTGTCTGTCCATGCTTTTCTTTGTCCTCCTCAGTTTCTTTAGCTGTTCCCTGTAGTAACATTTCTGATAAGATATCATGTTGAGATATATGTTTAAACCATGCAAGTTTTTAGAACTAATCTCTTGTAATCCCTAGGGCTTCAACAAGAACTGGACTCTTAAGATCAGGTTGTTGTGGCAGAAGTCATTATGTGCTCTAAAACTCAATCAATTTCACAGCCTTCAATTAAATGACAATAGATTAGTTTGTAAGACCTAGCTAGCTACATTTTAGTATATTTCCCTGTGAGAGCTGAGGAAAATACAACTTATCTATTGGGTAAAATAATGTTTTCAGTAGATTGTAGCTTAATTTCTGTTCTTTATGATTATTATTTTCCAAAACAAACAAAAAATATGAATATGGACACCAAAATGGCAGTGTAAAAAGTGCTTATTATGCTATGCTACCAAGCCAAACAAGGACACTAACAGCGATATATAAGAGAAAACTCATTACAACAGAAATATCATACTTGCATAGAATTCTCAAAAACGCAGTACTATACAGACAAATTGTACACAGGCAGACCATGCAATAGATGAATTAAAAAAAGCAAGAGAAGTCACAGAGACAAACATGTGTCAAGCACATAAAAAGGCAGTTTCTAGGGAACTCGCCTACGACTAATGTCACACGGCACAAAGGAATAAAGCAGAAAGAGGCAATAGACCAACAATTCTCCATTCACATCTGCAATAATTTATTACTGTGTTGGTTCTAGTTTGAGATGTGTGAATACATTTCTAGAATTGAGTCTCATAGTTGTATTGAAGTCATGCAAGTATATGTACTGTTTGGTTGAAGTCATGCAAGTATATGTACTGTTTGGTTGAAGTCATGCAAGTATATGTACTGTTTGGTTGAAGTCATGCAAGTATATGTACTGTTTGGTTGAAGTCATGCAAGTATATGTACTGTTTGGTTGAAGTCATGCAAGTATATGTACTGTTTGGTTGAAGTCATGCAAGTATATGTACTGTTTGGTTGAAGTCATGCAAGTATATGTACTGTTTGGTTGAAGTCATGCAAGTATACATACTGTTTGGTTGAAGTCATGCAAGTATATGTACTGTTTGATTGAAGTCATGCAAGTATATGTACTGTTTGGTTGAAGTCATGCAAGTATACATACTGTTTGGTTGAAGTCATGCAAGTATACATACTGTTTGGTTGAAGTCATGCAAGTATATGTACTGTTTGATTGAAGTCATGCAAGTATATGTACTGTTTGGTTGAAGTCATGCAAGTATATGTACTGTTTGATTGAAGTCATGCAAGTATATGTACTGTTTGGTTGAAGTCATGCAAGTATATGTACTGTTTGATTGAAGTCATGCAAGTATATGTACTGTTTGGTTGAAGTCATGCAAGTATATGTACTGTTTGGTTGAAGTCATGCAAGTATACATACTGTTTGGTTGAAGTCATGCAAGTATATGTACTGTTTGGTTGAAGTCATGCAAGTATATGTACTGTTTGGTTGAAGTCATGCAAGTATACATACTGTTTGGTTGAAGTCATGCAAGTATACGTACTGTTTGGTTGAAGTCATGCAAGTATATGTACTGTTTGGTTGAAGTCATGCAAGTATACATACTGTTTGGTTGAAGTCATGCAAGTATACGTACTGTTTGGTTGAAGTCATGCAAGTATATGTACTGTTTGATTGAAGTCATGCAAGTATATGTACTGTTTGGTTGAAGTCATGCAAGTATATGTACTGTTTGGTTGAAGTCATGCAAGTATATGTACTGTTTGGTTGAAGTCATGCAAGTATACGTACTGTTTGGTTGAAGTCATGCAAGTATACGTACTGTTTGGTTGAAGTCATGCAAGTATATGTACTGTTTGGTTGAAGTCATGCAAGTATATGTACTGTTTGGTTGAAGTCATGCAAGTATATGTACTGTTTGGTTGAAGTCATGCAAGTATATGTACTGTTTGGTTGAAGTCATGCAAGTATATGTACTGTTTGGTTGAAGTCATGCAAGTATATGTACTGTTTGATTGAAGTCATGCAAGTATATGTACTGTTTGGTTGAAGTCATGCAAGTATATGTACTGTTTGGTTGAAGTCATGCAAGTATATGTACTGTTTGGTTGAAGTCATGCAAGTATATGTACTGTTTGGTTGAAGTCATGCAAGTATATGTACTGTTTGGTTGAAGTCATGCAAGTATATGTACTGTTTGGTTGAAGTCATGCAAGAATATGTACTGTTTGGTCAAAGTGGCTGATACTGGTAAACACCAAATGGTTGCAGGCTCTCTGATGTGATTGGATGTCTGCACACAAAATAGTGGAACATGTGATCTACATACAAACAACACTATGAGTAGGAGGCTTTTTCTCAAAGTGTATGCAGCTGAGAGTTTAAACTTTCTGGGTATGAAAAAAACTTGAGGATTCACTACCCCCAAATTTGCACACAAGTAACAACAGTTTCATTGGTTGTAATTTGTGCTGATTGAAAGAACATATAGTTGGCTCATGTGTACTGTTAAATTAGATAGATATATAAATCAAGTATGGAATCAAGCTCTATGCTTGGCTCATGTGTATTTTGCATTGTTATTTGCAATGTTGTTTGAGAGGTATAAATCAAGTTCTACATTGGCTCGTGTACTTTGTACTGTTATGTTTATAATTCTATTGCTGTCCTGGTTGAGAATGTTTCTTCACTTTGTACTGGTGTAAATGAAAATGATTAATTAGGTTCATGTTTGGTAAACAGGTCTGCAGCAATCATGCGCCATCCATACAACCCTCCTAAATAAATATCTTCACTTACACCTGCTGATGGGTAATAATAGTCAGGGAAAATAATCGTCAAAAAAAAATATAATTTATTTGTTTCACTTTTAACAAAAAAAAGGCAGGCATGTTATCCAAACATGAACCATTGATTAATCCTCACTAACTGAATTATATTGTTTGACACTGCTAGCTCATCAGGAATTTTGTGAAGAAATGTTGTCATTTGATATCTTTGAAGGTTAAAAACAAACAATCTGCCTTTGTCCTTAGTGTATTTGAATATTCTCAAGATGCTGGAAATATTAAACATTGATCAACTTCTGAACAGTGTTTTGTATCTTGTCGTGTTATGACATTCATGTTTGGATGTACTTTATTCTGTGACTTTTTTTTCAAAGAAAATATGCTTTTGGGTATGCAGAGTGAACTCTAAATGAGCATTAATTAGATAGATTCACTTCCTTCCTTTGCCAGCTAGCACCTGGTGATGATGAATGATAACAGATGTATGGAGAACTGAAGAATGTTGTTGTCATGGTTTACATTTACAGCTTGGCTGTCATATCTGTGACCTTCAGCCCAACTTATCTGACTTTGTCTTCTGTGTCACTTTGACTCTATATGATGAGACAGTCAAAACCACTCCAAAATAACCTCTTCATTATGTCTTCTGTGTCACTTTGACTCTATATGATGAGACAGTCAAAACCACTCCAAAATAACCTCTGAGTTGTCTTCTATGACATACATGGCTTAGTTGTCTTGTATGACATGATGGCTTGGTAATGTTTTTTCTTTCCTCCCTTCCTTTGGAACTGCGACAACAGGATAAAGAATGATTGTGATTATGAAACAAAACTAGTACAGTAGACACATTATTTTTATACACTGTTTACTTCATGTATCAAATATACATCAACACCAGTAGTAGGCAATTTACAGCAAATATATAAAACACATTGTAACATAATCATAATTAATACTTCATTGTATTTTGTAATTGTTCTGCATTCATTCTCAAACTTCTGCTCGCTAGAATAATTTTATATTTTGGTATCCTTAGATAGGGTGTTCTCTTACCCCCACCCTCTTCCTCGTATTAGAAAATCTGGTCATAACTATTAGTACTATGAGTTTAGCTAAAAGGTGGCTACCCCGCACCCCCTTAACGATGCCATGCAAAAAAGGTAAACTTTGAGAATTACACAAGAAAATGGGCGAATGTCATTTTTTTAAAAGAGTTAAACCTCTTCTGCTGAAGTGAGACCCAAGACAGTAGACCTCCATACATAATTAAAACCATATTTGTTATGTTTTTTAATATTGTCGCGATTTGGTTGGTCACTATTTATATACTTGGGAGTTGCATGCCAAAGATAGTCAGGGCGGCTCCAAGTATATAGCGACCAACCAAAATTCAGACAATACTCAAAAAAATAACAAATGGGGGGCCTAATTAATTCTGTGCATAGGTCATATAAGAATTGTAGAGGGTCATGGCTGAAGAGGCATATGTGACTATCTAAACAACTGAATGATATTCATCAACCCATCTGTCTTCCAAGAAACACGAAGCGTGAATTAGCGTCAGATTTTATATAACTCACGCAAACCATGGGATCTTCCAGACATAATGGTTAAATCACTTGTTTTGTGCTCAAGACGTCGGGGGCTTGAACCTGAGTCTTGTTTACATGTACCCTTTTTTGGAAGATCCTTGACGATGTGGAGTTAATATGAATGGCACTTCAGCGTGCAGTTTTCCTTGAGAGGGGCGTAGTACATATGGGAAACCAGAGTACAAGGTAGTCAATCCTCAACGCCTTTTAAGCAATGTTAAATTATTTAAAAAACAGTTTTAATCTAAACCAACTATTATTTTGGAGCAATGACAGTTTTAATCCAATCAAACTATTACTTTTGAGCAATGCTAAATTATTCAAAAATCATTTTAATCTAATCCAACTCTATTCGTTTGGCGTGTTTATACATGATCGGACTCCAGTAAAGACTTCATGCGTGACATTAAGGCCTATATTCGCATGCCAAAAAAAGACATGGCCGACCAACGAAATGCGCAGAAATAATAACAAATCAGCCTTTCAGTCTATGTTTACTTTCTGTACAGATGTCTTTACGGTCTCGGTTCTGTTCCATGTTTTATATAAATTTAGTAAAACTAAACGCACACTTTACTATTTCTAGTTTGAAGAAATTTCTAGTTTGAAACTAATTTTTTCTTAGATGAAATATACAAAACTGGTGTCTCGATTTTAATTAGCAATTGCATATAATACACTATAGAAACATTCAGACTTGCAACAAGTAAATGAGGCATTGTATAAGCTAGTATTAGATAAGCATTAGAAAAATTTGAATCAGTACAAAGATTGTTATGATACTGGCACTCGGCATCAGGAAACTGGCAGAACCATCCCACAATCGGTACAGAGTTCTAGGCAGAACGTCTGGCTCGATTCCAGAGTCAAATCTTGGTGGGCAATCATCAAACAGTCTTTCGTTTTCAGTTAGTTCTAAAAATAATCTCGCTCCGTTAATTTGGTAAGAGGTTGAAATTTGATTCTTTGGGCATCGGGCCGTTTCAGATCTGGAAAGAGCGATATCCGTCCAACTAACTCGTTCATAAACCCAACATCGGAACTTGGAGATAGCATCTTCTTCATCATATGTGATGAGATATGACTTCATATCTTCAAGCCAATATCCTGCGCATGTGAGGATGTGATCCGGTTCGTCGTATTCACCAATCGGTCTTCCTCTGTAATCTACAGTCTCGCAGTACCACGCATCAACCTCCATCTTGCTCATATCAGTGGCGCAAGACTTGAACTCAGAAACGTTATGCAAACAGTTAATTGTGTTTCTTGGACTCAACGTAACTCCACGAATCCTCGTGTCATAAAGTTGATAAAAGTCGTCAGAGTACTGCGTGAATTTGTATCTGCCGCCAATGGGACAAATCACAGGTGAAGGGGGGTTTTGTATTAGCACCTCATATTTCCAATCCACGTTTTCTCTAGAGAAGGTCAACCATTGCCAGCTACAAGTCTCGCGGAATGATGTAGTCAAAAACTCTTTATCTTGTTTAGTGGCATCTAAGTCAAAGGGCAGCTTGAGAGAACGACCTACCCTGTAACGGATGACACCATGGTGGCGAGGGACGAGATCAAAGCAAACAAAACTGACCTCACATCTTCCTACCACCACTTTAGACACCAAGTACTTGGTATCGAGATGAGCCATGCAGGTAAACCATGTTTCTTCATAATCGAACTGGCTCATCATTGTTCTGTAGTAGATATGAGTGTCATTGATCCACACGTTGGAAGCAAACTGAATACCTTGTGTGAACCAAGTACCGGTCAAGTTTCGGGGAAAAGTGCACTGTGGGATTGTGAAGGTGGTCTTCGGGGCTACTCTTCTTAAGACAACTCTGATAGGACTCTGTTCCAAACTCTTGAGATTCCTACAGTCCCCAAACCGACTGAGACCCCACCGAATTGTGTTATCCTCTGAATGTTGGTCACTGCAATAAATATCAGTATAACATGAGATATCAACATAACAATAAATATCAACATAGCATGAAATTGGTGTGAAGAAGGCAAATCAATAGATAAGGACTGGGGGCGGGGCGGAGGGTCCAAAAATTCCCCTTTTTTGGAATACAGAACAAAACATTTTGTACAAAGAGGAACGATAAAGAGTAGTAACTCGCCTTTTTTTCCCACTGCTTATTTTTTTTTTAAATGGTCACCAAATATTTCACGAAATATAAGGAAACTACCAACGAAAATGAGGAAATTACTTTATTTTAGAAACACACCATCCCCCCACCACCACGATGATGTATCTACGGTCCTGCAAACATGTTACTGTATATTAGTTTATTTGCAGAAACCAAGACTGGCGACCTCCCTTGCAGAAACCAAGACTGGCGACCGGACTTTAAAAAACTTTCAATAACAGACAAGATGACTGAACAACTTTCACATGCATTAGCTAGGAAAAATGATTGAGTTATTTGGCAGGACAATTTCACTATGACTGAGCTCTTTCAAAGAACAATCGTTACCACAGTATGCTTATATTTAATTGGAGATTTTTGGGATGGGGGGGGGGGGGGGTTACTTTTAAGTGTCATTTACCCTGAGAAATAATAAAGTAAAGTAACATTTCCCTTTTCCATGGTATTGGAGAGTACAGTCTGTATTTTAATAAACTATCGGCATAACGGGTGATGATGATTGGCATCATGATTTCTTGCTTTACTTTTCCAGAATATCTGGTACCAATATCTTTAGCTGAGTTGATCTAGGAGCCGTTGGTGAGAGACATTTTATCGAATTTGCAAAAACAAATATAGTGTTTTAGTATGATTTTATATTTTTCTATAATACAGCTGGAGATTAAGAAAAGTGGATCTGTAAAGAATGCCCTTTTAGAAAAAAATATAACAAACTGGAGAGGAGATGGGAGCCATCGGTTAAACTTCTCGCCCGCTGAAATATTGCAATTGATAATCAGACACAGAGAAGAAATAATGCTCTAAAACTTACTGTATAATTAATTTAAGTAGGAAGCCAGATGACAATTTTTAAAAATTCTTGAGAGTAACGGGAATTGAACCAGTCCTTTCTACGGCACCAAATCGCCTAGCAACTATTGCACACGCGTTCTTCCGTACTTGACTAACCGCATCTCCAAAAAAGATGCGATTTCAAGACATTTCAAAGCCTGTACTCAAAGTCACACGAACGGACCAATCGAGACAAGGACTATTACAACAACAATAATCCCGTACACGTATTGAAATATCTCCAGTAACAACAAACATATAACATTTAATATCCGTATTAGTTATACAAGGGCTGATAGGTCTTCTTGTAAACATGGATAACATATAGGCTATAGACAGTACAATTTTTGCTTCAAATAATTGCTTATACAAGTAAATTTAAGTAGGAAGCCAGAGTGCACGCAATGAATGTCTTGACGAAATCACATCTTTTTGGAGATTCGGTTAGTCAAGTACGGAAGAACGCGTGTGCAATAGTTGCTAGGCGATTTGATGCCGTTGAACGGACTGGTTCAATTCCCGTTAGTCTCAAGAATTTGCAGAATTACCCAAAACAGACCACTACTACAAGCATTAAAATTGGTACCAGATAGCAAAAGAAAAAGAGAGAACCAAGGAAGACTCTTCGCATAACAATCATTAAAGAGACTATGGGTCTCTAAAATATGCAAGAATTACACACATTAGCATCACATCGCTGGAACTGAGGAGCTCTGATTTCTGTCCTATGCACCTTATTCGGCGCTGAAGAAACAGATAGAGATAGAAAACGTACTGATAATTGTGTTATCGATACTTGGAATGTGCGCACTGATAATTGTGTTATCGATACTTGGAACGTGCGCACTGATAATTGTGTTATCGATACTTGGAACGTGCGCACTGATAATTGTGTTATCGATACTTGGAACGTGCGCACTGATAATTGTGTTATCGATACTTGGAACGTGCGTACTCTACAGTTTGCCGACATGATTCCTAGTCAAAGCAATACGATAGGGAACAGCTGAATATGAAATAAACAGAATAGAACAAAGAAAATCATGGACAGACAACATTAAGGACTTGACGGGATTTTCCCTCAATCATCCGCATCGGTAATATAGAAATCGATGTAGGATTTTGTGTTGATGCATTCAATGTGGTACCCCTAAGACCCTGGCGGGTTATAGGCTTATAGATATGGGTGGATAATAATATTCAACATTGGACTTTAGCCCAAATGAGTTATGTGAGAGTGTATAACTAAAAATATTGAAATATTGGGGGAGAGAGGCTAAAGTTCATGTAATGCTCTGACAAGTGTCTCATCTATAAATATACACCTGTATAAAGATACAATTCAAGCAGGTATTTATCTTGCTATATTTCTCATCATCTTAGGTTACATCTTCCTTCTTTAGTCGATATGTTTATTACTTCTTCCTTCTTTAGTCGATATGTTTATTACTTCTTCCTTCTTTAGTCGATATGTGTATTACTTCTTCCTTCTTTAGTCGATATGTGTATTACTTCTTCCTTCTTTAGTCAATATGTTTATTACTTCTTCCTTCTTTAGTCGATATGTTTATTACTTCTTCCTTCTTTAGTCGATATGTTTATTACTTCTTCCTTCTTTAGTCGATATATTTATTACTTCTTCCTTCTTTAGTCGATATGTTTATTACTTCTTCCTTCTTTAGTCAATATGTTTATTACTTCTTCCTTCTTTAGTCGATATGTTTATTACTTCTTCCTTCTTTAGTCGATATGTTTATTACTTCTTCCTTCTTTAGTCAATATGTTTATTACTTCTTCCTTCTTTAGTCGATATGTTTATTACTTCTTCCTTCTTTAGTCAATATGTTTATTACTTCTTCCTTCTTTAGTCAATATGTTTATTACTTCTTCCTTCTTTAGTCGATATGTTTATTACTTCTTCCTTCTTTAGTCGATATGTGTATTACTTCTTCCTTCTTTAGTCGATATGTGTATTACTTCTGCCTTCGTTAGTCAATATGTTTATTACTTCTTCCTTGGAAAGTCAATATGCTTATTACTTCTTCCATCGTTAGTCAATATGTTTATTACGTCTTCATTCGTTAGTCAAAAGCGTCTTGGTTATTTTTGGCATGTGACTCCAAGTATATCTTCTTCTTCTTCAGCGATTATTCTCAAACTCCTGCTGGATCTCCCTTGTAGCAGGACCATGGTCCTACCAGATTTCCAGCAGGATGTAGTCCAGAGAATGGAAATGCGTTGTGTCGCCGTTTTATTTGCGCCGATGGCCCGACACATCCGTTTTCGGCGGTACTCCAAGTATATAAATAGTGACCAAAGAAAATCACGACAGTAATCAAAAACGTAAAGAGTGAAGTACAAATTAATTATGTGCAGAGATCTTCTACTACCGAAGGTCTCGACTGGATTAAGCCCCGATCTCCGTCTCTCTGAAATAACATCCATTACAAGACGAAAATAATATCCATTACAAGACGAAAATAATATCCATTACAAGACGAAAATAATATCCATTACAAGACGAAAATATTTCCACCCAAAGTTAATCTGAAACATCTATTTCCAACCGATCAATCATACATACATCTGAAACATCTATTTCCAACCGATCAATCATACATACATCTGAAACATCTATTTCCAACCGATCAATCATACATACATCTGAAACATCTATTACCAACCGATCAAACATAGGCCCCTACACACATTTGAAACATCTATTTCCAACCGATCAAACATACATACATCTGAAACATCTATTACCAACCGATCAAACATACATACATCTGAAACATCTATTTCCAACCGATCAAACATACACAAATACACAATGAAATTACCGTAAAGTCATAAGGCATTTATATTTGTCTTGCAGTACTCCAGTTTCATCGTGTGCTAGACCAATAAATGTGTAGACATTCTTGTCCATCACCGCCACCCACGTACCCATACACTTGTACCTGATGAAAGTTGGTATGTGGTAGTTGTTAGATACCTTATGGATATGAGGAGGTTAACTTTACTCATAGGGTTAATATGAGAATGATGATGACGGTATAATGCCTAGAGCTGATAAATATTATTTAAAGTACTAAGGTTACTGTTAAATCCTAACTATCAAAGTAAACAATAAATAAATAACAATAAACAAAAGAACAATGATTTTTTTTCTACGTTACAGTCCAACTAGGAATGTATAGTCCAACTATTTTTTCAAGAAACACATAAACATGAAATATTAAAATATAAATGTGGTAAGTATACTGGTCGATTGATATTGAACAGGTATGCATAAAGTCCGGTTGATATTGAACAAGTATGCATACTGTCCGGTTGATTGTGAACGCAAATAAACAACAGAACCCTTGACAGTTGAGAAATACGAATATATCATAGCATGCAGCCATATTTAGCTGTGTATACGCATGCGTACCCGCAGCAAAAGTTAAAGTAAGTCATGTAAAACCCCCCTCCTCCTGAAATTACTATTTAGTATTGATAGAAAATGCTAAATCAACTCCCGCCGTTGACTGACACGCGCCCCCCCCCCCTTTCCACTTGCACAAAAATCCTGCAGGCGCCTTTGTGTATGCATGTATGTATGTTAATGCATGTTACAGCTATTTCCATTTGTAATGAAATCAACATATGCAAATTGTAGAAATACAGTTACCTAATAGTCTGCTGAAAGCTTGTGGTCACGTCCGGGCATCTTCTGTAAGACATCAGAAAATCTTTGTTGTCGTAATTAGGTGAGCCAGGTGTCTGACAAGCTTGAAGAATGTTCTCGCTGTTGTTACAAATACCTCCACCTGAAATATATGCTTATCATTTTTTAATCCGTCATCGGTTTTTGTTGTATATTTACTGATCTCGATTTTCTTTTTTTAGAATTACATTTACATGTGGGGGGGGGGAGAGGAGTTGTCCAAAATTACGTCAATGCATTGGGTGTGGTGGGGGTATTTGACTCCCTTCCCCTCCACCATTTTTAACAATTTATCAAGAATTCAGATACTCAGCTTACTCATGTCCAAAAATATAATCTCCCCCCCCCTTTCCCATTTCCAAACAACAATTAACAAAAAGGGGCGAAATAAACGACTTTTTATTATTTTTGATGGTAAGAAATAATTTTTTTATTATTTTCTCCAAATTTACACAATTAAATGGTGTATCCCGCCTAAGACAGATGTGTCTGGCTATTGGCGCAAATAAAACGATGACACAACATATTTCCATTCTCTGGACTACATCCTGCTGGAAATCTAGTAGGACCATTGTCCTGCTACAAGAGAGATTCAGCGAGAGTTTGAGGATGAAAGTTGCAGAATAAGAAATGGTGTATAAAAATCGTTTTCTTTACGTCAACTTTTGTCAACACCTCTTCCTCCTAGTCATCACCTGGCAAGTTTTTTAATGTCATTCTCGCGTACTTGTTGACGTAATGTATTGACAGCCGCCATGTCCATTATGCAAAAACTTAACAAGGAACTGCGAAATAAATCAAATGCGAATAGGCTGTGGTGTTATTTAATACTAGTAGAGAGGGAGGGAGAGGAAGAGAGATATTGTATTTGTATTTAGATAATTATTTTAATACTCACTTGTTAACTTGGGTGGTGATCAATTGTTAATATAACACATGTTGGCTAATTGGAAAACATCCTTCTAAGGTGAGTCATTTACTTTTTCTGTGATTTTCATTGGCTGCCGACACAAAGTATACACAAAGTAACCAATGACAATGATTGGAAAAATCAAATTAGTAATCGTAGAAGGATGTGTTCCAATTAGCCAACATGTCTTATGTGCTGATGGTCAGACCTGAGGCACTTGAGTTTTTTTTTTTTTAATTTGCTTTATTTGAGTACGAAGATGAACACTTCATGTCTATTTACAGGACCGTACACATATGGGAATGGGGTTTGAGGGGATGGGGTTTCTCTCTTCTTACAGAAACATAAGAAACAGGAAATACTTTCCAACCCTACCCCTCCACATCCTTTACGACTGTACGTGTGTATCATGACAGAGATACAGGGTTCAAATACCGATAAGGACTAGATTTTTTATTTTGTGTTTGAGGGTAAATTTAAAATAAACTCAAATTATGCATGACGAGGTGACAGCCAAGACATGCAGCCTTTATCATACAAGCTACAAGCAGTATCATTTCAACTTCATAACAGGAAAGCACTAAACAACATAGGTTGTTCCGGCAAGAAAGTGTCATGAAACAAAGCTGAGGTTTGTACTTTATTAAAAAAAGTCTCTCCTTGTTGCAAAGTTAGATTTACTGTCCTATCTATTGATTTTGCACTACGAATATATTCATTTAAAGGCAAGATGAGGACAAGATGGTGGTCTTACCGTTTCTTTTTTAAGTCTAGTGTTACTATTTCCTATTTATATTCTTGTGACAGAATTGTGTAGTTCTTGTCATCATGTTGAGCTAAATTTCATTTACATCTGCTGCAATAACGAGACATTTGCTCTTTCTTTCTATGATCAACATCTGCTGAAGGGTGAGTTTCTTGAAGTTGCTTTAAAATAAAAATACAAATCTTATACTTTGGTGGATGTTCACCCTATAGTAATGGCGGGGCCCACACAGGGGCGAAGAATAGCAACAATATGACTTGCAATGAACGCTGTAAAAGGCGCGTTAGAGGGTTTAATAGCTGAGGTTGTGTGTTCCATGTCATACAAGATACAAGTTCAAAATGGCACAGAAGCTATGCTAAATTTGGATGTATCAGGTAAGTTGGTTGGTTGACTGATCCAGCAGTCCATGGGCTCATGCTCTTTGACCCAATGTCATTGTGTGATATATGCGTGTGTTTGTGATCTGTTGTTTTGTTCTATATAATGTTTCATTTATCTGGCCAGAAATGCAGCCAAACGATGGATAAAACCCCCTGCATTAACACTCTTGCGCAAAAAAAGTTATAACACTTTCGTTAACAACAACAAAAACAGGGAATTATACATGAAAACGGGCGAACGACATTTGTTTTTCTATCCCAACAGTCCAGGTATGGATCTTTAATGGGCTTTATCGCGGCAGAGCTCATCCGCCACACCTCCTTAATCGAAACTTACAACATGTATGATAAGCAGCAACGTTACCATTCTTTGCTCCCCCTTTAGAATCAATCAAAAAACATACAAATCAAACGGTAATAATAAACAGAGAATGCCCAAGAATGAATACCTAGCTCGTTGATTTCATATGAGAACTGAAAGATGCCTTCAATGCTGGCGATACAATCCATAGATGGGCTGACTTGTTCTGTTTGAATAATTTATTGAGAAATATGTCAGTAATATACCTGTTGGTATTCAAATTTACATAAATCAAAGGCATTCTTGAACAATGAAATGTGTGTATCTCAATGAATGAGATGTTTCCTTATTGAGGTTTGATGCATACATTTAACTATGTAAGTGTGTATTGGTCACTAGAACTAGAAATTGACTGCAGGTATCTTGAGTTATAAGTGTATATGGCATCTGACAGCAAAAACTGGTCTACATTGTTCATCTAGGATGATCTGATTTCACAATTTGCATTTGTTACTTTGCGCATACCTGGTGCTGTCCACTAATAAAAACAACAGATCAATAAAATATCAGCTAACATGTGTGACCAGTTGTAAGACCCTAAAAAACGAGAAAGTTGTGTTTAGGCTTTTGACAAGCTTGTAGATATGCCAGGACAATGTTTAGGGTTCTTCATCTTCAGCGTTCATTCTCAAACTCCCACTGGATCTCTCTAAAAGCAGGACAATGGTCCAACTAGATTTCCAGCAGGATGTAATCCAGAAAATGGAAATGCGTTATGTCACCGGCACATTTGCGCCAATGGCCCGATACATCCGTCTTCGGCAGAGTTTAGGGTTCAACCCCCCCCCCTCTCCCAACTTGCAACATTGGAAAATAGAAATGATTGCCACAACTTTAAAACTAGCACACAAAAAGGATGTAACCATCATCCTAGTGGTTCTTCCCCCCCCCCCCAATATAGAAAATGTTCGGATAGTTAAAACCTCTGTTTCTTCCACAACACATAAACATAGTTGCATCTGACGGTCCTGCTTCTTGGACGGCGCTAACACATATATCATCAAATTGTGCTGTTTGTTAAGTCATGATAAGTTACACAAGCATACTTCTGTTCTGCTGACTTATCTTCTACAGATTTTGTAAACATGTGTCACTTATCATCAAGAAATACGGATATCTTCACGTCAGATTTGTTTGGCAGCATGTCTCACTTATCATGATTTAATCTGGAGATATTTACATCAGATTCAAATGTGATAACTAAATTATTACAAATGTGTCGAAGTGCATTATCTGTACGTAAGTAGCACATGTGGTAAACATGTGATAACTAAATTATTACAAATGTGTCGAAGTGCATTATCTGTACGTAAGTAGCACATGTGGTAAATTTTTTCGTATGATAATAATAATAATAATAAAAATAATAATAATAATAATATCAATACTCATAACCCGTCATGGTCGTGGGGATGCCACACTGGATACATCAGTCAGCACAAAAAGTTCTCAAAACAACATTATCCTCAGCCATTCGGAGGGATGTGCAAAAATTACATCTAAACTATTCCTTGATGTTATAAATCCTGGATGTTCTTCCCCCCCCCCCTCCTGCTACCCACGACTGCCCCTTGCAAAATACTTTTAGAAAGCGAGTCGTCTCTCGTTATATGTCCAAACCAAATAAGTTTACGCCATTTCATCGCTGCCAAAAGTAGTTTTTGATTTCCTTGAAGTTTGTCTATCAGCTGCGGGACAAATATATTTGTCTTATGTTCTATATTGATAATTCTTTTCGCATGACTTCTCATAAAATGTGAACAATAAAATTTACAAAAACAGAACAGATAAAGATCACAAGTAGAAAATAGAGACGGATATATCACACGAACAGAAAGAAGCTTGATAGCATAACCAGGCAGATGATGTACTGGAATTCGCATGGGTATTGAAGAGTTCGCAAACCAAGTAACTTTTGGGGAAACAGTGGAAGATGTGATCAAATCAATTGTAACCTCGTGAACAGAGTTGTTGAAGATAGCACATACAAAGAATCATTAGATAGTGACAGCTGCAGTCAAATGCTCCACTAAGAAACCTCTTGTACATAGTTGATCATTTAGCGCAAACAAAGAATCAATAGAAAGTGACCATTAGAGTCATATGTTCCACCTGGAGTCTCTTGTATACAGTTGATGAAGATAGCACATACAAGGAATCATTAGATAGTGATATTTGTAGTCATATGCTCCACCGGGAGCTGAAAAGAAGTGTGAAGATAGTATAGAAAGTGATTATTCTTTGCTCCTGAGAATTGTTAATGTTCCCGCATAAACGTTGTCAGGACCTGAAATGAGAGCAAAGAATAGGAACACTGTTTACTTTTCATGCATGTTGTAAGATCCGACTAAGATGTTTTGGGATACAATAGGCTGCCCAATTCAATAAAGGGGTTAAGTGACACAGTTTCTATGATGAAGTCGTAAGTGTCAGACGAAAAGTGTCAGACGAAAAGATACCGAAGCTAAGCTGTAAACTATGACACAGATCATTCCGTTCTCTGGACTACATCCTGCTTCTTCTTCTTCTTCTTCAGCGTTCGCTCTCAAATAACCACAACGAATATTTCGTGTGATTTCCGCCAGGGAGCGTGAAGTACGTTGTGCTGCAAGTTCCACAGTAAAACTGTGATTAGTTGCACCCCGGTTGGCTACTTGTGGTCATGATGTCCGAGGTCCAGAACATCCGTTTTCGTCGTTCCTTTATTTCGGGTTTGGTCCCTAATCCGTGACAGCCTGTGTATCTGTCGCCGGACACGCTGGTGTGTAGTGCCTCTTCGCCAAAACGCTTGTCGAGCGCGTCTATCTGGCACGAGGTGCTCCACCGTCTATAAACCCATCTCGTGCAATTGGACGCACTCTGCCTGTGTCCATCGGGTACTGAACCTTTTCTCATCCGCGAGCCTGGTTCCGTATGAGGAAGAACTCGCCAGAACAGTTGGACCCTGGCTCGTTTGCCCTCCTACCCGAGGCGTCGTTCACAGACATCGTGAACCCCTCGCACAAGTTTGAGTCTCACACCACGCGTTTGAGAGCAAGGCGTTCTCGAGCTGAGCGACCTTGTCCCAATAGCGCCTGAGCCCATCAGGTACTGAACCCTTTCTCTCTGCAAGTGTATTTCCGGTATAGGAAAGCTTGACAATAGAGTTGGGCCAGGGCTAAAACGTTGTCCCTTTACATCCTGCTAATATGCATGTGTTTGAGAATGAAGGCAGAAGACGAAGCAAGTAATGCTCCTCCGAAGTTTTTTCCATCCTTCCAAGTTATCATATATTGATTTGATTGAAGGAGAAACAACTGCAATCTATCGTAAAAAATAACAAGAGCATATACAAAAATGGAAAAATCGATGAATTGATAAATACAAAGAAACACACACAAATAATGAAGAATGTCGGTCGTGATGACCATAAGACATTATAAGTGTAAAATGACTTACTAAACATAGTGGTTAGTTCACTGTGCTCTGGTAACCTAGTAACTCCATCACACAGGGTAATATCGCTCTGTGTCATACACTCGCCTGCAGAGAAATACAAATATTTATGGATTGTATATTTTTGTTTACTGAGAAATGTTCATTTTTATAATATTCTTCTTCTGTATACGAAAAGGTGGTTCATCTGTAGTGAACGGGCCTACCTTTTTTATGGAAAGCGAAACGGAATAAATGACACGTTTTTCAGCAATTGTTTCCCTTGGCTATAACTACCCATCAGTTGGGAGTGGAGGAAAGTGGATATATTTATATAGGAGGGCTGTATGTGTGGAGCTCACAGTGTGTGGCGCGTAGACATGTGACTATTTGGAAACAAACACAAATATTCCAGATAAAATATTGGGACATCAGAAAAGGTCCTCAGCTACACTTGAGAACATTCTTTACAAGCTCTTATATGGGAAAGGGTAGATTTTTCCCCACATATTTTTAATCTTACTCGAAGAGTAAAATATCATGTTCTATTTTTTTTTAAGATGAAGGTGGGAGTGGGGGAGGGGGGATTCAATCCCTCAACTCTCACCTCCGTATCAACAATTCGCATTCATATCTTCTCCTTCGGCGTTTTTTTCTCAAACTCCTACTGGATCTATCTTGAACCGCAACAGTGATCCTACTAGATTTCCAGTGGAATGTAGTCCACAGAATGATAATGCCTTGAGCCGCAATGTTATTTGCGCCAATGGTTCGACACATCCGTCTTTGGTGCACGGTGCTCATTTAATTTCTTTGTAATTAAAAATTATCGTTTTTGAGTTCATTGAGATAACACGAAATAATAATAGCAAATGAGACAAAGTTCATGAAAGACAACAACAGATTGATGTTAACCTTATGACCAGAAAAAGTCAACAGCTTAATAATTTTTCATGCCCAATATAAGGAAATTATGGAAGCAAATAATATCCAATCGAAGAACGAGAAAGTGAAAGAGAAGATAACAGAAAGAAAGAGGAAAAAGTGGAGAGACAATCAATACCTACAACTGGAGATAGAACTTACTTTTCTTGTACTGTAGAATGTAAATAAGAACTTACTTTTCTTGAACTGTAGAATGTAAACAAGAACTTACTTTTCTTGTACTGTATAATGTAAATAAGAACTTACTTTTCTTGTACTGTAGAATGTAAATAAGAACTTACTTTTCTTGTACTGTAGAATGTAAATAGAACTTACTTTTCTTGTACTGCAGAATGTAAATGGTTGGTTGGTTGGTTGGTTGCTGATCCAGCGGTCCATGGGCTCATGCCTTTTGACCTAATGCTATTAGATGGCATTATATTGCTGGGAAGTCTGTGGATTTTCGGCCCACCCCGGGACAGAGCCAGAGAATAACTATCACACCTCCAGGAAGGTAGGTTTCAACCTATGCACTGCTCCTAGCCACTGTAGCCAAGCTAGGGTTCACTGTGCTCATTCCCCGCCACCAATTGACTACTGGTTATGCCGAACTTCTCTATAGCTCCAGGCATGCAACCAAATGTTCAAGTCAAAAGGATTGTCACGTCCTGAGTCACTGTGCCTCTATGATGGGCCTCAGCCATAGGAAAAACAGTTATGTCAGTTTCCTCCTCCTCAGTGCTGCACAGTATATCTCTGGCTCCCTCCCAACCACAGAGGGTGCATACATATATATATTCAGGCAAACATGAAAAACATTTCAACAACAAAACAAAATCATAACTGTATAGATGACATGCCATGAAGCTTCTATAAGAAGATAACCTCAATATAACGGCATGTCATCCACTAAGGTTTTCTGTTGGATGGTATGTCTAGTGGGCCATTGGTGAGACCCACAGACGCAACCACATACGTGCAGAATGTAAATAGAACTTATATTTCTTGTACTGTATAATGTAAGTAAGAAGTTACTTTTCTTGTACTGTAGAATGTAAATAAGAACTTACTTTTCTTGTACTGTAGAATGTAAATAAGAACTTACTTTTCTTGTACTGTAGAATGTAAATAGAACGATATATGACATCGATACAGATGTAGCAACGCCCACTCCTGTAGAGAAATAAGCAATTAGGTTTAATATGGTTGTCTATAGTAGGTAGAAACTATACAAATGCCTACCACTACTAATAAAAAAGATGATTACAAATAGTGATAATAAAATAAATAAGGACGAAAACGGTAGACGTTTTGCTCAAAAGGTCTTCGTCTGAAAGAACATGATGAGGAACACGATGAACATGACGACGGGTGATAATAACCAACAGAAAGACGATCACGACAATGAGCATACAGACGATCAGGATAAATACAGAAATGCGATCGAGATAAAGATAAAAAAGAGATCAAGATAAAGACAGAAAAGCGATCAGGATAAATACAGAAAAGCGATCGAGATAAAGATAAAAAAGCGATCAGGATAAAGACAGAAAAGCGATCAGGATAAATACAGAATAGCGATCGAGATAAAGATTTAAAAAAGCGATCAGGATAAAGATAAAAAAGCGATCAGGATAAGGAGATGTCCACAGATTATGCCAACATTATTTACACCAATTATTGCCCCCTCCCCCCAGTCAACAACTATCAAAAATTCAGGGACTAACCCCTCTCCTTGCTTAATCTTTGTCTTCTTGTTCGCAGTTTGACATGTATACACATTAAGACCAGTTTTTGTTGATGTATGCTACTGTATTTTGTGAGCTCCTCAGTGCTCCCATACAGCTTTCTGTGGAAATCTATCTCTGTGGACTAGTGTTCCTCCCTTAACTACTTTATTGTAATGCAGTCTTGCAGGATATGTTCCGCTGTCTGTACTGACTGCCCACATGGACACAGAGGTGATGGAGCCAATCTTTGTCTATTTAAGTGGCTGCTAAGTTTGTTATATCCTGTCCTGATACGGAAGATGATAACTGATCAGCTCTGTCAAGATATTGATAGTTGTACCATCAATTTCTCTTCCCATGCTGCACTGTTGTCTGCTGCTTTTTTAATTTTCTTATTAACAATTCTTTAGATGTTCTTCTACACGCCACACCACCAAGTCATCAGAATGTATTGCAGCTCTTACACCTCGTGGAAGTTGGCAGAAAATTGTTTCTGAACAGAAGAAACAGAGATTTTTTTTGCTTAGTTATGTAAAACCAAAAAAAATTGTTTTCTGCCCCCAACCCCACCCCCGAAACACGTTTGTTTTAACTGAAACTTTACGAATAAACTAATATTTTTTTTGGATTGAAAAATAAATTGTTATACAATGGATTCTTGGCGGCTCAAACACACTTGGTAATGACACGGCAGACAGACTATAGTCCGTTTATAAATCCGTAATCACACATTCAAGCGGATATTTCAGAAACTGTCTGCTTGATCGTAGAAACTTTTGGAATTCAATTTTTGATTCAAAGCAACGCTAAAAACATTTCTTTTTCTAAAAATGTTAGTAGCTTAACAAGTTTCCTCTATAACTTACATTCATATACATCCCCTCTCTGTATTGTGTAGGATATCAGATGTTCTACGGTATTAATTCGAGTGTACCCAAAGCAAATTACTGTATAAATAATCGGACCACACTTGCGTTGGTTTCTTTTATATTGTTTGGGCTTTTCATTCGTTGTGACAGAAAGTACAAATATTGAAGACATGATACAAATTAAGAACGTCACCAATCACGGCGTTTCCCGTATCTACAGGCAAGGCTATGTAACCGTGCGCTCTAAAAACTGGTTTTTGTTTATATTGGTTTTTTTAAATACTAGATGCCCTAATTTCTTGTTTTGCACGAGAATATGCCCCGTGTTTCAGATTTGGAACACGATTTCCTGAGTGCAAACATTTTGTTTTGACGGCCATACGTCACTCGTGTTGACAAAAATATCTATTCATTGGTCAAACAGCGTGTTGTCAACATAGTGACCAATACAAATTACTGAAATAATCATTTGGACCACCAGATGTGGTCCATAAGTACGTTGCATTTCATTTGTGTTTTTGTTCTTGCAAAAACCCAAAAAATCTCCCTGTCTGAAATATAAGTTTGAAATTATCGTTCAAATTCGTATTCGACGTGTAGTGTTATCATTTTATTTTTTTGCAATTTACGTTCATATATAATTCAAAATGAGTTTGAAGTGGAAATTTATTACAATGCAGAAAGTTACCGTTTTACTTTACAAGTATTTTTTGCAAAGAAGAAAAGTAAGAAGCAAGGAAGAAAAATGAATGTTGACAATTTTGACATAGATGCCATAAAGCAGGAGATATTGAAAATGTTTGCTAAAATTGAATTTGTTTGGCTTCGAAAATTAAAAGTATAATTGCAGATCGATTACGATATTGAAAAATCTAAAAAAAATATATGTGGAAAAATCGTAAGAACCTCTGGCTTCACTTTCAGAAAAACATTAGGCGGCAGTATATTATTTGTGAAAAACCACACTTTATTGCTACCCAAAGTAAATACTCGAGACAAATCCGGGAGTGGGAAAGCCAAGATTATGCTATTGTATATTTGGACGAATCCTGTGTCAATGCTCACCATATAAATACTAAAGAATGGCAAACCGTGGAAGGTGTACATAAAAGAAACATCCAAAACTGCAAAGACCTGCGAATTTTACTCCCACAGGCTGGAAGTAGCAACAGCGGCTTAATCCATGAAGCTGGATTTATTTTTCAAACAAAATGTACATATGGCAGGAACTATCATACTGAAGTTAATGGGAATATTTTGAGGCATTGGACGGAGAACAGTCTTCTTCCAATTCTAGAAGGGCCATCATGTTTAGTAATGGACAATGCTTCCTATCACAATGCTGTGTCACATGAAGACAAAATACCAAATGCATCAAATACAAAAGACCAAATTAAGGCATGGTTTACTGAGAAAAATGTCCACTTCGAAGATACTTTTTTTAAGCCTGAATTGTTACAGCATGTGAAGAATATAAATAAGACAAAGTTATATTATATTGATAAAATCATTCAACAACATGGCCACACTTTTTTGCGGCTACCGGCATATCATGCTACCTTAGCACTATAGAGCAGTATTTCCCAACTTTTTTTTTACCATGCCCCACCTAAGTCTTTCTAAAATTCTGACGCCCTCCTATGTAATATATGTATATTATGCCTAAATGAAGCCTAATTACAACTTTAAAATTGCCCCCCTGAACAATCAAATTGCCCTCCTGTGGGGCGTGGGCCCCGTGTTTGGAAACACTGCTATAGAGTTAGTTTGAGCTAAGGTCAAAGGGCAATTTGCCCAACAGAATACAACGTTTAAAATGTGTGATGTTGAAGCTCTAACACGCGAGTACCTCTCCAAAGTACACTTGAGTTTGCAAAAAAGTGTTTGAATCATGTAATCCGAGAGAAAGATGACTACTGACTCCGAGATGGATTACAATTTATGCAAACATTAACAATAATCAACCTCTTGGAATCATCAGATTCGGAATTTTGAAGAAATTATTTCTCGTGGACAGACCTCATAAAGACCCTACATAAATAAATGTTTGTTTTGCGTTCGCTCCAATGTAACCAGCATGGATATCCGTGCGATTTCCGCCGGGAGCGTGTTTACTTTGTGCTACAGTTATGCGCCTTGTAGGCCTAGCACATCCGATTTCGGCATGCCTTGACAATTCGGGTGGGCTACCGTAGCCTGTGACAGCCTCCTTATCTGTCGCCAGGCACGCGTGTGTGTGGTGACTCTTAATCCGGACGATTTTTGCTCACGTCTGTCTCGCGCGAGGTGTTCCACTGTCTATGAACTTGCCTCGTGTAATTGGACTATGTACCTGTGCCCATCGGGTACTGAACCGTTTTTAATCAGTGAGCCTGGTTCCTTAAGAGGAAGAACTCAACAGAAGAGTTAGACCCTGACTCTTTCGCTCTCTTAGCCGAGGTGTCATTCACCGACATCGTGAACCCCTTGCCCAAGTTCGAGTCTCACACCACGTGTTTGAGAGCAAGGCGTTCTCGAGTTGAGTGACATTGTCCCATTAGCGCCTGAGCCCATCAGGTACTGAACCCTTTCTCTCTGCAAGTGTATTTCTGGTATAGGAAAACCTGACAGTAGAGTTGGGCCAGGGCTAAAATCGTTGTCTCTTTTGTGCCTGAGCCCATCAAGTACGGAACCCTTTCTCTCTGCAAGTGTATTTCCGGTATAGGAAAGCTTGACAGTAGAATTTGGCCAGGTCTTTTTGCTTTGCTAGACGCCCATTTTTTGGGTATGGGTCTCTGCCTATAAGAAAATCAAGTAACTAGAAGCTCGTCACGAGCTAACAGAGCTTGTAGTTCCCATTTCCGTAATCGTTTTCACTTTCTATTTGCAGTTGGCGCTGCCCTCTAGCGCTGTTCTGCCCTTTCATTTTTTCCATTGTACTCAGTATGAAATCTATCTGTCTTTCGCCATGCATCCACCTTTTCATGTTTTTTTCATTGGCCGCCCCTCCAATGTCGGACTGGACTAACTAGCTTAACTGTATGTCGACAGTGTCGCTGTATGTGGTGTTGCTGGTGGTGTCGGAGATATTGTTTGTATCTTGTGTAGTCAAATCTCTTTCCATCTGCTACCTCCACATTCTCGGACACGATCCCCAAATGATTTGGCCAGAATCAGCTCGAGCTGCTGTATTTCTGTTTCCAGGGTGCACCGCGAGGAGGTACATTTGGGATCTTGGTTATATTCTAACCCTGGGTCCGCCGAGAGCAATGCGTTCCCTTTGCACCCCATAAATAAATGTATGTTGAGTACACCATTAGGTACATATACAGTAGCAACAAAATACTTCTCATCCTATATCGTCTAAAATAATACAGCATTTCAGCGCAGTTAAATAACCCTGGGGTTTAATGGAGACCGAAGGACAGACGTATTGCAGAGACGTTTACTATTGCACGTACGAGTGACAACACATGCAGCAATTTCACCTATCAAGTGGTTTTATACGATACGCCTTTGAATGCAATGTTACTTAACAGTAACATGTTTGCTGTAATATCTAAAATTTAACCCCACTTATTTGTAATGGACTAAAAATTTCAAAGAATTTTGCCCGACATGCACAATCCAGAGCAGGTATTGCTAAATGATAAAAGTATTTAAAAAATAAAATATAATATTGCAAATATTGCATGACAAATATCTATGCAATCCAACAGACAGTTTCTGAGATATTCGATTGAATTTGTGATTACGCATTTATAAACGGACTATAGCAAAGAAAAAAGAGAGTAAAACAAGAACTGTCATACACATTAACGACCATGCACATATTTCAACAACAAAAATTTGAAATATATTAACAAAGAAACTTGGCTGAACAGAAGGGTCATGGAAACACTAAGAACGAAATCTACATTTATATGACCAGCCCAAATCCCAAAGACAACAACATCCTTGGAGGGAGAAACAAGTTTCATCTTCCGATTTCGCACACAACAAGTAGGCTACAGCATAAGAATCACATAAATAGGATACAACTATAACAAACTCTAGGGTGCCAGTAGTGCATTCATCCGTACGAAACTGTCCAACGCCATCTTTTTTAAATGTCCAGCGCTGGATGTCAGAATGAATGTTTCTCCCTCCAAAGCCATATATATGGAACACCAAATATAGAACAAAATAACAGCTCACAACCACGCGCACATATTAAACAATGACACTGAGTCAAAGGGCATGGTAGTTAATGAGTTTGCTTCTCTTTTGGAGAGACGTGCCCCTTTCAACCAACTGACAACAAAGTCCAATTAGGTTATATCAGGACACACTACCATAAAATATTAGAGATAACAAAGACCCCAACTTATAACATTACTCATTTTCGGTCAAAGGGCGTGAGCACAAGGACTGTTAGAACAGCAATCAACCAACCAATCATATATTTATATTCCAGTAAAGGGGCTAACGTTTTTGTTACTTACGCCTGCAACAGTAGAGTCATGTTCACGCCGTCACTAACGATCTGTTTTGGATGAACGATCTCCTGTATGCAAGTCTTGTCATCGCCCCATTTATTCTGGCTGGCGCTGATAATTAAGGTCGTGTCAGTGCCCACCTCGCGATGGTACCATGTACCACCATAATAGTCCGGCAAGGTACAATCAGAAGCCACATCTGTAGAAATTATCAGCAATCTAGTTATTAAACAAACAAGTTTAGAATATTCATCAAGTGCCGTGCCGAATGGCGTTGGCGATCATATCTCTCCATGCACATCGATCTCTCATATATGTCATCATCTCTGTTGGTGTCGTTAATCGAAGCCATTTAGTCAAACTGTCCAATATCTTTTCTCTGGGTCTTTCCCTTGATCATTTCCCTTCTATCTTTCCCGTTGTCACTATATTCTCAATGCCTCCTCTTCTCATTATGTGCCCAATAAATGTTGACTGTCTTTTTCTTATATTATCAATAATACATCTTTTAAAATATTGCTGATAGCCAAATATTAGAGAGAGAGAAAAACAGTTTGAAGGGGCGATAAAATTGCAACCGAATAAGGTTAGATGAATAGAACCGAAGACGGTACTTGAAGAGAACCGAATACGATTACTTGAAGAGAACCGAACAATGTTACTTGAAGAGAACCTGATACGGCTTCTTGATGAGAACCGAGACGGTTACTTAAGAGAATTCGTTGTTGCCTTATGGTGCTGTCCTTAAATTGCGGCAAGAATTGGTGGGGGGGGGGGGGGGTGTGGTGAATCCGAAGCATGTACAATTTAACAATTGTTGATGTGGGTTTGGCAAAAGTAGACATCAACAATGTTGTTTACATAAACTAATTAAATTAAATTGTATTAATTTGAAATTCTTTTATAAAAATTTGAAATAAAACAAGTATTAATTTTTTTTAAACTTTTTTAGCGTGTAATTATATATTTTTGGCTACAATTAACCAATCCCCCCCCCCCCAATATTGTGTTCATTTGTGTTGTGTTAATTTTTTTGACATAATTAAGTAGGTGCTCTGCTCCATTAATTTTTCACAGATTGTTGACAAATGAAAAGAAGACATATTTAAAACTTGACATATCATTGTTGGCATAATTTATAAACAGTAACGGTGTGGGTTTACAAAATTTGATGACAACGGTTTTTTTTACCAAATAAATTGCTTGAATATGAATTTTTTTCTAAATATCTAGAAAAAAAATCACGGAAATTTGTTGCATATTTTATACTGAAAATGTTTATTGAATGGGTGGGGGTGGGGATAAATTTGTTGACATAATTAAGCAAGGGTGGGTTACCTGAGTTCTTGACAGTTGTTGACAAAGAGTGGAGGAGTGGGGGTTAAAATTGACCAAAACATTGCTGTCGTAATTTATTCCGGATTGACCTAAGAGTGTGTTGATTTAAAAAAAAAAATTCCTTTAAACAGGAATTGAACTTCAGTTTACTGGACTGTGAAGCTACTGTTCTATTCACTGAACTACCTTGATAAATTTCATTGAAATATGCTATATTAGCTCTAGCCAGATGCAATTTATACTGAGGATATACGTGTTCTGGTGTAATTTCACTCAGGATATACTTGCTCTGATCAGATGTAATTGTTACAGAAGATATACTTGCTCTGATGAAATTTTTACAGAAGATATACTTGCTCTGATGAAATTTGTACAGAGGATATACATGCCCTGATCATATGTAATTGAACATGAACTGTGTGGTCTCAAGTGGTCAACAGTGATATTGTTGCAGGATTTTATATGACTGTATATTTGCATACAGAAGGGTAGGATATGTCTTCTATATGCAGACATAAACCCAGTGCGAGTAGGAGGATTCTCAAATAATTTACACACAGACCCCATGCAAGTAGGAGGATTATCAAAGAATTGCATACCTCTGTGAATTGTGGTCGCATGAGTATAGAAGGTTCTGGAGAAATCCCCAATTGCAGATAAGAAAAAAAAATGTTAATTTCTGGTAAATTGGATCGACAAACAAACTAGAAATATGTGTTTCCAGGCTGTATCATTTATTTCATCACAAATTTCGCGTGATTTCCGCCGAGAAGCGTGAAGTACGTTGTGGCACGGTTCAATTTGCGCCATGTAGGCCTAGCACATCCAATTTCAGCATGCTTTGAGTGCGGGTGAGCTTCTCTAGTTTGTGAAGCCTACACTGTAGCATGTGCTTTAGATTAACTGACGCATTAGGTTTGGGTTGTTCTTGGAGTTCCTTCTAACATCGTTATGTGAACTTCTATATTTTTTTGAAAAATGGCCACACGCCCTAATTTACCCAATGTGGACTTTTCTTTGTAGCTGATGGTTATATTGTTGTCTATTGTCTATTGCCTTTCTCCGGGTGGTTTGGTATCCACTCTTGCCGTTAAGTGTAGGAGTGATTGGAGCTCGAGCTTTTGTTCCAAGGCCAGATGTTCGCCTCAGTTGTGCTATGACCGTGTTTGTTCAAGATGTCCCTGACGTTTTCTATCCATCTTTTTCGTGGTCTTCCTTTGGCTCTGTACCTGATCTCATTTGGTTATATTTATCTTATATGGTTATCTGATCTCATGCCTGTTGTTATGTGACATATTCGTTCCAGAGCGTTATATTCTTTATGAATCTCTTGAAATCTCCTCGGTTTTGGGCGTGTAGTCCCGTCTCCTCCAGCGACACATGCATGCATTCTTGGATATCTCTTATCTAGCGACGTCTTGGGCGACCTTTGCCTCTCTCCCTTCTATCGCCTCCTTCAGCAATACTCTTTCCATACCACTGTGTCTCTTTACATGGTCGAAAAATTTTACTTCCTTCTCAATACGGTGTTTAGAAGTCAGCCTTCTTTAATGTTGATTTTGTTTACACTTATAGGTTCCACTTCCTTTCTGTTCATGGTATTCGTAGGACTCTCCTATAGCACTTTAATTCAATGTTTTTAATTCAATTATGTTTATGTTTATAACCATATCAAAATACTATGTGGTCCAACAAACCACAACCGTTGAAATATTTAATGATATTGTATACTTTATGGTAATGGTTCGTAACGTGCGGTCAAAGAGACTTGTAAGGGGGAAGGGGGAGGAAAACAAATTTGAAATTGAAGAGGGGGTCACAGGCCAATATGGAGGTTCACATGATGGTAACTATTTGAATGATAAATAAGAAGATAAATATATATATAAACTTTAAAATATTTCGGAGTTCTTGAAAGAAAGCTAGCGACCATTATGTAAGGTACCATTAGGCCACGGAAAACAACTTTTTTTTCAAAAGAGGCAACTGACAACAAAGGCTGAGAATCACTGGCTTAGATGGCTTTATTTTATAGGAAATTGGGTCTTTGTTTAGAAAGCGGATCTACCAGTGTTTACAGCACTCATAGTTTTTAAACTAATGTTCGATCGTAATTTTTTAGTAGTTTGTGATGTCATCGCGGAATGCAATTATTCAGTAGCTTATGGCGTCACTCTGCCGGCTTAATTTCTATTAGTGAAATGGCTGCCGTATGATGCACTTGCCTACAAATGACAAAGATGCAATACGCTTGTTGCAGTTGCGATGAGTTCTCCCGTGAGGCACAGATATATAGAGTTCATGAGTGGGGGTGGGGGCAGGGTAGGATTTAATTAGTTCCTAACCATCGCCCCTTTCCTAAACTATAACATTTTCACTTGTTACCGGTGGTAAACTGGGGTGTCCAGACGGACCCAGGGGACTCGAGAGAAAATAAGTATAAAACTTGCAGGTATTATTGTCATCCTATTAGCCCACCGGAATTTTCCCCCTGACGTCCATCCCCTCAGACCACAGTAAGCAGCCACGAAATTATACAGTACTGTGCCCTGGGTAAGCTCTGACTCCAGGCCCCACTACGTAAACTAAACTCATTTCGGCGTGGCGCCTTTGTAGGTTTCTTTTGATGCCAACCTAGGGCGACCAACAAGTAGTCTGTTTAGTTTCACACTAAAATGTGGAAGTAAAGTGAAACACTATTGTGTTTCACACTTCTAATTTGCACAGTTACCATCTCATACATCATGAGAATCTCATTATTTTCAACAGCGTCTAATATCCTAATCCCCTTTTTTCCTCCATGACATCTCTTTTCTTTGATGGTATTTCGAATGACAACTGTCAAATAGCACATCCACTGAGTACATAAATACAATAATGAAATACAATTCACTTTGAGAACTTACCCTGAACTCCAAAAGAGAGAATAACAGCAGCAAACATGAAAACAACAGCCGACATTTTAATTTTTTATTTAAAGTTAAATTTGAAACGCTTCTTTCTGACAATATTCAGGAAGTCATTGATTTACTTGATATTGACAAGTGCATGTCTGGGTTGCCGTTGTTATACACCTGTTTGGTGGTTTTTTTTAAAGATATCACACAAAATTAAAACACCGAATATATATTTTTCTTGTTTAAAATTCAATAATTCTCGGACAATAAATAATTGTATCAATAAATTGTTCACAATTTCTCTAAACTAAATTCCGGCAATGGCGGAACTTCCTACTAACATAATATGACAGCCATCTTGTATTTTCTCAAATGTTCAGAATTGACCCAGTCGTAGTTAGAGATAACTGTATGACCTTTCTAAATTCAGAATGTTAGTTATATTCATATCGACCACCAAAACTATGATAACACTGTAGGCGTTCTTTTTAAAATGAGCAAATACTGATAAAGGTTTGGGTTTTTATTTTTTTTTTGTCATTGGTTCTGGTAAAATGATGAAGCCATTAATCTTTAAGAAACAGTAAAACCAAACTAAAATGTACTAATACATTGGAAGCGAATTTGATGGCTCGCTTCGTGTTTAACAATCACAGGACTCGCCAAGAACATGAGGGGGGGGGGAGATGTGAGGGGTGTAGGGGGTTAAAACTCCTCAACGACTTAGGAACAGAGCAGTGCAGTAGATTACCTAGGTATGATACAAATCTTCGAAATGCCACCTATTAAATTGTTTTTCTTCGAAATGACACCTCAGACAATGTATTTTGATTTGTGCAGCTTGATGCGGCCGCATCTCTACGTCATAGCACGGCACGGCCCTTTTTAGAAATTCAGAAATTGAGAATTAGTACTAGAAAGCAAGCTAGAAAAAACGGGAGACCCCCCATACCCTAGTGGTTTTCCCCCCAAAAAAAGGTTATTCAAACTCAGAAAAAAGCAAATTTGCTCTTTTGATAAACGCTCCTTCCAACAATATGACATTGGTACTCTTACTACATACATTACACTGGTTTTTCTATTAAACAAAATAATTGTACACAAACACATACACACACATAATTAAATTATTGATACATTAAATTATTTGAATCGGATATTAATCTAAACATGTGAACAAATATAAATATTCTTAGTATGCTTACTATTTATGTTCAGAACACTGTTTTGTGGTGGGGGAGGGGGTAACTTTTTGACATAAATAATAATTGGAGTAAGGGAGTCCTTGATTTCTTGACAGATCTTAGCAGATAGTGGGGGAGGGTGGGGGGGGGGTAAAAATGGTGAAACATTTTTTGACATAATTTATGGACAGTCATTTGCGCACATTTGGTACGCATGCGGAAGTCTGAAGGTTGTCTCACAAGACTAACCATTATGCAGCAGCCAACTCTTAGAAGATGGCTTGTCTATATAGTTCTTACAACTGTATTCTTTGCTCTTGTGGTGATACGCCCCACAAGACTTCTGCTGCTATACAATTATGTTTTACCACCTCTCAGTACATTTATTCTCACAATTGAGAGAATTGCAGCTTTCTTGGTATGAAATCAAGATTAGGAGAAACCATAATTGAACATAATAAGAGAATACTTCCATCTTGGAATAATTTTTCTTTAGAAATTGGGTTTCTTCAAATCATTGAAATCCATAAGATGGCAGAAGAAAGCTTGCATGTACCCGTTTTTGACAGTCTTTTGAATTTAGGGCAATATATTTACGATAAAAAATAACAATTATATGTGTCATTTGGAACAGATAACAATTCTATGTGTCATTTGGAACAGATAACAATTCTATAAAGTGGCTTGACTCAATATTCTTCCTATCTGCGTGTTGTGCATGAAATTAGAACACAAGATATCTAGACTGATAAAAAGCTCTTTATCGCTACCTGGGACACAGTCGAAGCATTGACAAAGAGATTGTGGCATACATTTGTTCCTATTTCTGCAGTTTCAAATGAACGAATCAGTTTTCTAGTGATAAGCTTAGAATATGGCTTTAAGATCTGGTTTTTTAAGTGTAAGGCATATATATATATGTTTTCTAGAGTTAGAAACTGGATGACTAAAGAATCGCATCTGTTGGGTTCTGTGCCGGATAGTCCCTAGACAAATAATAGTAAGTACATCTTACTTTTTGAAAAACCATGTAATTAACATTTAAATATGCCATGATTGCAGTAATTCGGGTTTAGAGCTTGCAGTTTTCAGACTTTCACATTAATATATCATTCACGTAAATTATCATTTTTTTCACTTTCCGTCTTTTGTGTCTTAACTTGGTATTGTGATGTCTTGTTGTGTTCTTGATAAAGGCATTTTGGTGGAAACGTTGATGAGTGTTTGATATGTGTGTGTGTGTGTGCGCTTCTAATGAGTCTCAAAGATTCATTACTTTGTTATTTTCCCCCAAAAATTTTCACATTAACATGATGACTCTAACAAATGAAACGTTACTTAGATTTCCGATGTTGCCTTTAAGATTATTGTGAATTAAAACGTGATGGTCACTGTTGATCCTACGATTTCTGCTGGGGTATTTTGTCTGTATATCTTGGAGCTGGCTTCTGTGGTACATTGTCAGCAAACACTATTTTCATAATGTTGAGATTTATGTGGAATATAGTGTTGTCAGTGCCGTATTTAGAGTTGATAAGGCCCTAAGCTGTTTGAGATATGGGGCCCTCTATAAGTCCAGATATTATATGTCAGTGCCAAATATAATTTTTTGGGGGCCCCCAAAACAGTGGGGGCCTTAAGCTATAGCTTCTTTAGTGTATACGTAAATCCGGTCCTGGGTGTTATGATCGTATTTTTCTACGAATAACTGCACTTTATGCGTGATGTAGTTAGTGCTGGGCATGTGTCCCGGGCGATCCAGTAAAACAAATTGCATCTACAACTCAAAGATATTGTTGCAATGTGCAAATGACCCTGGCGGTCTAAATAATACATGTCATGGAAACCAAAATAGTATGTGTCCAGCTTTCCTAAATAGTACTTGTCCAGCGTTCCTAAATAGTACATGTCCAGGTTTCCTAAATAGTACATGTCCAGGTTTCCTAACTAGTACTTGTCCAGCTTTCCTAAATAGTACTTGTCCAGCTTTCCTAAATAGTACTTGTCCAGCTTTCCTAAATAGTACATGTCCAGCTTTCCTAAATAGTACTTGTCCAGCTTTCCTAAATAGTACTTGTCCAGCTTTCCTAAATAGTACTTGTCCAGCTTTCCTAAATAGTACTTGTCCAGCTTTCCTAAATAGTACATGTCCAGCTTTCCTAAATAGTACATGTCCAGGTTTCCTAAATAGTACATGTCCAGCTTTCCTAAATAGTACATGTCCAGCTTTCCTAAATAGTACTTGTCCAGCTTTCCTAAATAGTACTTGTCCAGCTTTCCTAAATAGTACTTGTCCAGCTTTCCTAAATAGTACTTGTCCAGCTTTCCTAACTAGTAACTGTCCAGCTTTCCTAAATAGTACTTGTCCAGCTTTCCTAAATAGTACATGTCCAGCTTTCCTAAATAGTACTTGTCCAGCTTTCCTAACTAGTAACTGTCCAGCTTTCCTAAATAGTACTTGTCCAGCTTTCCTAAATAGTACTTGTCCAGCTTTCCTAAATAGTACTTGTCCAGCTTTCCTAACTAGTAACTGTCCAGCTTTCCTAAATAGTACTTGTCCAGCTTTCCTAAATAGTACTTGTCCAGCTTTCCTAACTAGTAACTGTCCAGCTTTCCTAAATAGTACATGTCCAGCTTTCCTAAATAGTACATGTCCAGCTTTCCTAAATAGTACTTGTCCAGCTTTCCTAAATAGTACTTGTCCAGCTTAACTAAATAGTACTTGTCCAGCTTTCCTAACTAGTAACTGTCCAGCTTTCCTAAATAGTACTTGTCCAGCTTTCCTAACTAGTAACTGTCCAGCTTTCCTAAATAGTACTTGTCCAGCTTTCCTAACTAGTAACTGTCCAGCTTTCCTAAATAGTACTTGTCCAGCTTTCCTAAATAGTACATGTCCAGGTTTCCTAAATAGTACATGTCCAGGTTTCCTAAATAGTACATGTCCAGGTTTCCTAAATAGTACTTGTCCAGCTTTCCTAAATAGTACATGTCCAGGTTTCCTAAATAGTACATGTCCAGGTTTCCTAAATAGTACATGTCCAGGTTTCCTAAATAGTACTTGTCCAGCTTAACTAAATAGTACTTGTCCAGCTTTCCTAAATAGTACTTGTCCAGCTTTCCTAAATAGTACTTGTCCAGCTTTCCTAAATAGTACTTGTCCAGCTTTCCTAACTAGTAACTGTCCAGCTTTCCTAAATAGTACTTGTCCAGCTTTCCTAAATAGTACTTGTCCAGCTTTCCTAAATAGTACTTGTCCAGCTTTCCTAAATAGTACTTGTCCAGCTTTCCTAAATAGTACATGTCCAGGTTTCCTAAATAGTACATGTCCAGGTTTCCTAACTAGTACTTGTCCAGCTTTCCTAAATAGTACTTGTCCAGCTTTCCTAAATAGTACTTGTCCAGCTTTCCTAAATAGTACTTGTCCAGCTTTCCTAAATAGTACTTGTCCAGCTTTCCTAAATAGTACATGTCCAGCTTTCCTAAATAGTACTTGTCCAGCTTTCCTAAATAGTACTTGTCCAGCTTTCCTAAATAGTACTTGTCCAGCTTTCCTAAATAGTACTTGTCCAGCTTTCCTAACTAGTAACTGTCCAGCTTTCCTAAATAGTACTTGTCCAGCTTTCCTAAATAGTACATGTCCAGCTTTCCTAAATAGTACTTGTCCAGCTTTCCTAACTAGTAACTGTCCAGCTTTCCTAAATAGTACTTGTCCAGCTTTCCTAAATAGTACTTGTCCAGCTTTCCTAACTAGTAACTGTCCAGCTTTCCTAAATAGTACATGTCCAGCTTTCCTAAATAGTACTTGTCCAGCTTTCCTAAATAGTACTTGTCCAGCTTAACTAAATAGTACTTGTCCAGCTTTCCTAACTAGTAACTGTCCAGCTTTCCTAAATAGTACTTGTCCAGCTTTCCTAACTAGTAACTGTCCAGCTTTCCTAAATAGTACTTGTCCAGCTTTCCTAAATAGTACTTGTCCAGCTTTCCTAACTAGTAACTGTCCAGCTTTCCTAAATAGTACATGTCCAGCTTTCCTAAATAGTACATGTCCAGCTTTCCTAAATAGTACTTGTCCAGCTTTCCTAAATAGTACTTGTCCAGCTTTCCTAAATAGTACTTGTCCAGCTTTCCTAAATAGTACCTGTCATGTCGGCATAATAGTACCTGATTTGAGAGAGCCTAAATATCACCTGTTCTGATAGCTTAAATATCACTTGCCCTGCATGCTAAATATCATCTGTCCAGATGGCCTAAATAGTACCTATCATTGTTGTCTGAAAAGTACATATTCTTAGGGAATTAAAAGTGCATGTCTTGGGGATCTAAACTGTATATATATTATTGAATCTAACTAGTAGTCCTACCTGTCGTGTGGGGGGGGGGGGGAATCTAAATATCAATTGTCCTGGCGGTCTTATATAAATATCGATTGTCCTGGCAGCCTAAATAGCACATGTTCTTCTGAGGTTTCACATGTCCTGGCAGCCTAAATAGCACATGTTCTTCTGAGGTTTCACATGTCCTGGCAGCCTAAATAGCACATGTTCTTCTGAGGTTTCACATGTCCTGGCAGCCTAAATAACAACTGTCCTGGCACCTGAGATTTTTTCCTCGGCGTTCATAAGATCTAAACCACGTCTGAATGCGGTCCTCAACATTACACAGCCACATTATCTATGCGGCCACACATTTCTTTTGGTAATCATTTACTAAGACTGTCAAACTGGGTACCGTTTGTTCTCAGAGCTACAATCAGAACATCTAGGAAACGATCTTATGTCATTGGGCCAGAAAACTATTGCACTAGCCACTGATCTATAATTGCTCCAATAGTAGGCCCTAATTATATGTGAGTTTAAGCCGTGTACGGTATTTTTGGTATAAGTCACACGTGACGAGATGAACAGTAATATGTTGCAGGCTACTATGTAATATAAGTGTACTTTTTCACCAACGTATGTTGGATGATGCTTTCAGAGATCTGGACTTGGGAGTCGACATCGTATATCGCATCGATGGAAAATTTCTCAACCTGTGGCAGCTTCGAGCAAAAACCAAAGTCAAATCACACACAATCAGGGATCTCCTATTTACAGATTACTAAATGTCAACTCTGAGACTGATCTACAAAGTATTATAGACAGATTCTCCAAATTGTACCAACTTTGAACTTCCTATTAACACAGAGAAAACAGAAGTCATGTTACAACCAGCTCCTGGAAAAATCTATCACGATGCTTGCATTAAGGTAAATGGCACGGCACTTAAAGTTATGAATATATTCATATACCTAGGCAGTATTTTATCACAAAATGCCAACGTCGATGATGAAGTGTAAACAAGGATCACCAAGGCAAGGTAGCACTTTCGACAGATTGTACTCAAATGTATTGCATAGAAATAGCATTAACTTACAGACTAAGCTGAAAGTTTACCGAACAGTGATACTCCCAGTGCTGTTATACGCTAGGGCAACATGTACTGTGTATGGACGACATGTGAGAAAATTAAATCACTTTCACACAAATTGCCTCAGAAAAGTTATGAACATCAGATGGCAAGACAATATTCCGGATACCATAATCCTTGACAGATCTTGTATCCCGGGCAGGTCATCTGGTACGTATGCTAGATCATCGCTTGCCAAAGATACTTTTCTATAGTGAGCTGTAGCAGTGTTCGCGATCTCAAGGTGGCTAAAAGAAGAGCTGCAATAATTCGTTAAATACTTCACTGAAAGCCTTTGAAATAGGACAAGATACACTGGAAGAGTTTGCACAAAGTATATCTACATCGCGCTCTACAGTCAAAAGGGATGCATCATCCTGTGAAAACAGAAAAATGCAGCAGCCCAACAGCGGATAGAGTAGTTAGAAAGTCATGGTTAGAAAATAGTTATATACCTTCTTGATCAACATAAAAATGGTTGTGCGAAGGTTGTACCTCACCTAAAGGTGGTAAATAAGTAGATAGGAGTTGGGGGTGTTAAATCCATCCCCCTCATTGGCATATCATATCGGCTTTTAGTATTAGGAATTAGCTAAAAGTAGATTAATCTATCAGCTCCCCATCAACGATTTTTCACAAAATGGTCATGAAATTTCTCATTAAAAATATGGAATTATACGAGAAAACGGGCGGATGCCAATTTTTGTTATAGGTAAAGCCCCTTCCTCATTGAAGACGTGTCTACGGGCCTGCGAGTGGTACAAATTAAATGACCATGATTGACAGTTTGAGAATAGTCTGAGAAGACAAATTCCTTGGGTGCATTGATTATGCCAGATCGATCCAATTATATACATTTTCACATAATGTTCATAATAATCAAAAGAAGAAGCAGAAAAAGATACATAACCCCTCAGCGTAGTACTAGTGTCACATTGGAGACAACAGTATAAAAATCCCCCACCCCAACAATCTCTGTCCACATTCATTCGGCGGTGTAGAAAAATAATGGACCATCATTTGATGTTCTTAATCCATGATTATCTCTGACCGTCTCTCCTACTACCACGATCAGTTGTTAATTGCAAAATATGTTTAGAAAGTCAGTCGTGTGTTGCTACATATACAAACCTTTTTTCGTTCACTTGAAACATGTCTATCTGTAATTCTGTCTCCAGAATAGAACTCAGTCTTTTGTAGTTATACAGTGGCCCATAGAGCTTTGATTCCAGTGTTGTTTCCTCTGGCCATTATGTATGCCTCAGCGTTTCATACTCAGAACAATCTTGAAGTATATGTTTGGCACTCTATGCTGTCTGTCCACATGGCTGTGTTGCAAATCTTGAATTGTGTGTACATGTGACTGCGGATTCGGTTGCGTCCCGTTCTGAGGTGTAGCATTACAACTTGTTCTGATCATAATGTGATAGTCATCTTGTGTTGGTGTTTGTGGCTTTCTTATTGACTTGATCATGTTTTTTCTGATGGTAGGTAATTAGTACATCTGGTTGATCTTCGAAAGGAACTTCCTTAGCCAGCTTTTTCTTTTTCTTTGCTGCACAATGTTCTGTTCGTCCTCGCTTAGTATTTATTTCACGCGAGTCTGAATGTATATTGGCATTCCATGCCTTTCACTCCAAGGGGTTTGTTCTGGTTCAGACCTTAAGGGTTTGTCAACTTCAGGTAGGTCTGTAAGTTGTCTACGAAGTAATTTAGCTAGGTGGATAAAGCTGCTTCTTTTTAGTCGCTCCATTGCTAGATTTTAGAATCTTTCCTTCATTGGATGACTTGGCATACACTGAAACTTTTCTGCTTGTATTAGCACCTTTGTGCCTCTGCGTTTGCATTCTCCCCATATATCCAAACCATATACACACAAGTAAGTTGTGTGTCGTTACATGTTCAAACAAATCAAGTTTAGAAAGTAAGTTGTGTGTCGTTACATGTTCAAACAAATCAAGTTTAGAAAGTAAGACTATACCAATAAATCTCATAGTAACATATTAAAACATCAAAAAGAAATGAGTTTTATCTTAAAAACAGGAATTACATGTTTAATAAATACCAGAAACAAAGAAATGTGATTATTTTCTAATTTTATTTTTATTATAGACAAAAATGTTATAATTTTACATGGAATGTATTCAGACAACACATCAACAGCATTATTATTATAATTCATTCATTTCATTGATGTGAACAATTATTTTAAATTACCCGTGACAAAGTCATGTCATTACTCTGATCAGTTACGGAATATGGTAGGAGCATACCCATCTTGTCTCATAGATCTAGAGTAGACTGTGGACACTGTCTCGATAACAAGCATGATCTTACATAACATATCTGCTGCAGATGGCAAAGACTTAAAGTGTGATCTGTGTAGATTTGCTTCTTTTGATACCAAGAATTATGAGCAATAAAATTTTTGCATCCTTTTGTACAATGTGGAGGTTTCTTCAGAGTATTATTTCATACCCAGAAAGTTCCAACTCTCAACAGTGTGAAATGCTTTGAGTAGTAGAAGCCTCCTACTCAGATGGTATATATTTTATAGTATAGATGAAGTGCTGTGGAGGCTTCCACAAGAAGACAGCTGCACTGTCTATGCATCAATCTACTAGAAATTTGCTGTTGTATGGTTGACTTATGTTGCTTTTGTATGGTGGTCTGATGAGAACTTCAGACAATTTACATGTGGGAGATCTTAATATAAATATTGTGTACAACTGAGACCTTCAGAATTCTAAAGGAGTTGTTAGTAAGTTCTTGTTCTCAAACTCCCACTGGAGCTCTCATCTGGCTGTAAGACTTAATCGAGGCAGCCATAGATTTGCTAAAGAAAGAAGAAAATGTGGCTGGAGGTGATAACACATACATACAGGAACGACACAAATAAGAATGAGCAGAGTTGAGGGGAGAGAGTATATCCTTTCTGGAAAGATCTGAAGATCACTTAACATCTGCATGGAGCTTTTAAGTTTGAACACCTGTGAATGGAGCACTTATGAAGCTGGTTCCTTCATTAAGATGTTAATTTGTAATCAAGAATCAAACAAACTATTTTATGATTAAGTTGTGAAGTTTTCTTCCCACTTATCATGCTGCCTTACACCTAGACACCAAGACTGAGATATAATAACCACGCCTGAATAATATTACAGATTATTTTTGCTACATATGATAGGTTAAAGTAAAATATTCATATTTAAGGTTGACATGGCCGTGTGATCATTATAACTACTGTGCTCTTATAATGTATGTCATGACAAAGTAATTCAGTTTCTGACTTCTCAACTAAAACATACCTGGCCATTATTTCAGCTGTAAATGCCTACTTACTTCATCAATTTCCAAAACATATTCTGAACCACTATAAAAGTCATGTGAACAAACATAGAAGCACCATAAGAATGTGCTGTCACTGGTACATTTCATTTTAAAAATCTGTCCTTTTAAACCAAACCATGAAAAAATGGTTTATTACCAAAATGAATACAAACAGATAGAGCATGATTATTCTGCTTCAAATAGTGCTGTATGATTCTAAAACTCTTCATTGGAATGTTGTGAACAAATGAACATAAAGTCAGTATAGTAATATATATATATACATCTGATCTGAAAATATAAATATCCAAACAGCACACTTGGAATGCTATTCATCACTTGTCAGAGCTATATTACTTTGGCAAATCTGAAAATATGCTACTTTTGACTCTGAAGTTGGAATGTTACATAGGGAAAAAATTATTGAAAATAAGAGAAATATGAGCTCAAGTCAAAAATAAATTTTATTTTGAACTTTCTAATCTGTGAAGCAACAATTTATTTGGCAAACGTCATTTGTACAAAATGTAAAAATGTTATGTGCAACAAAGATCAACATATGACATGTACAATAGACATTAACAGATATATATATATATGAAAATTTAATCAAAAGTTCTATTTGATTCAATTCAGTGTTTTTAGATGACAACTTCAGGCATATGTTTCTGGGGCAAAAAAATGAAATAAATGACCTGCTATGCATGTCATAAGACTGAGGTTCTTGGGGTAGTTTTGTCCCATCCCAAAGTGAACCAAATTGGATGTGCCAGGAGTGTAGCTTATACTTCTGAGTCAATTAGTTCCTCATATTAAGTCAACTTTGTTACTTCATCTGCAATGGTGTAAATATTATAAAGCAGTCAGCTTTGTTAACTCATCTGCAAGGTTGTCACTATGATAAATACAGTAATATATAAAATAAATATATTGACAAAGATCTTCAAATATAAATTTACTTGTATGATTCAGTAATTAGATTGGACATTCAGAACATACACACCCTGCTACATTTTATTATCTGCCAGTAATAATTTTTTTTTCAAAATATTTCTAATATTTTTATATAAATATTGGTCACACACATAAATTATTTCTAGTAGGGAGAGAAATCATGGTACAATACAAGCAAATTTTTAGACCATGATAATAAATATTGACTCAGTGGTAGAGTAGATAGTGGGTCTGCCTCACAAACCAACTCTGTCAGATTAGCTTGTGGTTCAAAAGTCGATCATCCACGTTGTACTCGTGATATACCTGCATGTAATAGTGGTATCTAAAACAGTAAGAAACAGTAGAGTAGCAGTGTAAAACAGTGAGAAACAGTAGAGTAGCAGTGTAAAACAATGAGAAACAGTTGAGTAGCAGTGTAAAACAATGAGAAACAGTTGAGTAGTAGTGTAAAACAATGAGAAACAGTTGAGTAGCAGTGTAAAACAGTGAGAAACAGTTGAGTAGTAGTGTAAAACAATGAGAAACAGTTGAGTAGCAGTGTAAAACAGTGAGAAACAGTAGAGTAGCAGTGTAAAACAATGAGAAACAGTAGAGTAGCAGTATAAAACAATGAGAAACAGTAGAGTAGCAGTATAAAACAATGAGAAACAGTAGAGTAGTAGTGTCCTATACAGGATACAGAATGTCTCAATTATTTTAACAATAAATACAACTTAATTTCTCAAACACTGTAAAGACAAGCCATTTTTATAAAAATAATGGTTCCTGTTTGAAATGAGTGGTGATCAACTGATAGATGTCCATAACTTGAAAGAAATTATCATACAATGATTGGTGATGACTGTTTTAGTTTTCTGTTACTAATACACTAGATGCTATCTTATTGTTGAAACTGTTACTTGCCACAATTCTTATTTTTGGTATTCTCTAAGTCTTCTATTACAACTCACGTTGCCTTGTTATTCTTCTCTAACCTCTCCACTTGTTTATCTAATTTTAACAAGCAAGATTAATTAGCAGACATTTATTCAACATTACCTTAGTACCATAAAAATGAAAACTTATGTTACAGAGATGTACAAGTATGCGATAAATACTAGTCAGCTGGACTTTGAAATAAGGAAAAAGTTAATGTAAACAAAAAAACACAAATTAATGGAAACAATAAAAACACAAATTAATGATTAATGAAAAACTAATGTTCATCATTCTTCTCAGTTCAGTAAATTCAGCCACAATAAAGCAGTGTGTGTTAATGGGGTCTAAAAATGGAGCAAAGAACAATAGCATTGTTACCTGCTATGCATGTCATACAAGACAACTAAGGAGGTTTGGGGGTTTGAGTAGGATGTCTGATTCCATTGAGGGTCAAAGTGTCCTAGAATCCATGCTAAAGTCAGATATGTCAAGCATATCCAAGCTGTAAACCATACCACAAAGCATTTTGTTTTCTGGACTACATCCTACTAATCTGCAGAACTTTGAGAATGACCACAGAAAAAAATAAATTCAGCTGTTGTTCAAATGAAAACGCAGATTAATGAAATTTTAAGAAAACCCAGTGTTTTCACTTTTTTGCTTATTGGATCATAGTTTAACAGCAGTTGCATCTTTTATTGTCAATCAGGCAGCACACTGTTAAAGAAGAATTAACCAAACTGCAGTTTCTGTCAGCATTATTAAAAAAAAGACTGCATAAGTGAAAAAACAGCCCTGCTATAAATCCTCCTATATTTTATTCTTTCATCTTCTCTTTTTTTCTTCTTTCAAGTTCATCCATTGTAAATATTTCTGATTGTTCAGCTTAGTCCTGATATTTTGTAATTCCTTCTCAGAAATGTTACTCCTAAACATTTTCTACATCAGACATATACTGGTTTTTTTTGGGTACTAAAGTCAGGTCCACACTTCTGTGGCAGAAGTACATTATAATCTGATGAAAAGCAAATTGATATGAAATAAATCAACAAAACTAAAGCTACGAATAAACAGGAGATTTATAGAAAGAACATAACATAAAATATGATTTTTACAGACAGTTGAAAAGAAGATAAAACAAATAGAAAAAAATGAGTATCCATTGGTACCACTGAGAGTGCTTCATTAACACTGTGTTTGTTGTGTGTTAGATAACAGAAATCTAACATTATGTGCCAGAAATAAGTCCCGACATTATGTATCAGTTCTGACATTATGTGTCAAAAAAACAGTGCTCTGAAGTGCCTGTAATCAGAATTCTAACATTATGTGCTACAAAATAAATTTGCAATGCTAAACAAATTCTAAAAATTTTAACATTATAGTTTTAGTGATCTCCAGAGAACTCTTCTACCCTTGGCGCCGTCCGCAATGTCAACAAGCACCACAGCGTATAGATAGATAGATATATTCTTGGTGATGCCATATGTTACAGGGCTCAGAAAATAGATATATTCTTGGTGATGCCATATGTTACAGGGCTCAGAAAATAGATATATTCTTGGTGGTGTCATGCGTTTCGGGACTCAGAAGAGAAGCAAGGAATAGTAAACTACCACACGCCTTATTTGTCATGTGAGGTGACTAAACAGACTGTATGGAAGATGGCTACCCACCACCCTGATCTTCACTCAAATGAAACAGGCTAAATACCCATGACTGGAATGCTGGAACTGCTTGTCTGAATCATGCCTCAAGATTGTAGAAAAGCCATGGCAAAGTCCCTCCAGAGTAAAAGACTGCACATTTGTTCTTGGCATTTGCACTCTATCAAGAAAAAAAGTTAACTGGGATTTGTAACGCCTGTGGACAACTTTCTCCATCAAAAATAACTCCACCACTTGCAACATGGAACAAGAATGACAACTTGTCACATGGAACAAAAGTGACAAATTCATACTTCCTTCTTGGGATCTATCATCATTATATCACATGGTAGATTATACATGATAGATGACACATGGTAAATGACAAGAGCAATTTACTTTTACTCTCTATGTACTATAGGGTGGTTTCTACAGTCTTATTTCATGTCCAGAACACTCCAAGTCCTAGTGGTGTGCAGTGCTTTCAGAAGAAACTTTCTACTCAGAGGAGGCAAATTCTAGAGGTTTTCTGGCTTTTTTTTTTACCTTTCTGAGTTATGAGTCAAGAGCTTCAGCTTCCCCCTGCTAAGTGTCCTTTCCTGTGAGAGGTGTCCATAGCAACCAATCTCTGGATCATGTTCCCTGAGATGGGCATGGAAGTCATCAAAGCATTCCCTGCCAACCAAAGGCACTCTCAGGAAATTGTCACATCCTTCAGAAAGCTGTTTTTCACTACACTTCCCTTGCCACCTATTCACAGCTGCGGCACCACATACACATTGGCAGTTAGAACCATGATCAGGGCTGGAGCTCATATGGTTTCCAAAGTGTGATGTGCAACACTGGATTTTCTGAATGATGTATTGCTGAAACCAATAACCCTCCAGGGTAGAAGAGGTGCCACTCTGGAAACATCAACACAAAAATCCTGAAATGCCTCTCTTCTCAGTTCCTTGTGTGGAGAATCTTAATCCTATTCAGTGCTTAATATTATTAATCCATACTTTCTTATAGCAACTCCTAAATAAAATATGGCAGGACAGTAAAAACCTTTACAGAGATAAAGAATTAAACTTAACAAGTAGATTTAAACATGAAAATTTGAATTTTAAGATATAACAGTTTTAAGATATTAAACAAGTTACAAACAGAAATAGACTAACACACTAGATATTTCATATATGTATATATATATATTACAATATCAGATCCAGTCCAGCTTTTAATATAAACATCACAGTATATGATCATTATGTCTATCAATGTTTATATACAGATGGTTATGTACATGTTTAATATTTTTTTAATGTAGTGATTAAGAATTCTACATATTTTATAAAAGTTAGAACTGAGAGATTTAAACAAAGAATCAGTATTTACAAATATTTCATAAGAACCTGGCATTGTGTTCTGTTTACACACAAACACACATAATATATTGTTTTACACACAAGCAAACACAATACAATGTTTTACACACAAGCAGACACAATACACAATACAATGTTTTACACACAAGCAGACATAATACACAATACAATGTTTTACACACAAGCAAACACAATGCAATGTTTTACACACATGCAAACACAATACAATGTTTTACACACAAGCACACACAATACACTGTTTGAAATTTGTAGCAAGTATACCCATATATATATAAAAGTCTTTTTTTTCTGCACACTGTTTGAAGTAATTAATGAACATGGGTATTTAGAGAAACACACTTATCAAACTCATTCATCAAATTAACACACTATCAAGGCACACTTGAAATGATGTTGTACACGGTCACCCAAACACACAATGTGTAACTAGAATAACAAGAAGAGTGTTGAGTGTGACAACAACTAACGCAGATATACGTGTTGAACCACTCAGAACATAGATAACTTGAGGTTTCAAATATGGGTTCAGTCCAGGGTCAAACCGCTGTGGGCAGTCATCAACTGTGAAATACAAAGTAATGTTTCAGTTTACCTATACTTAACATTATTGATATTATACACTGTTTTTTTTTCAGTATTGAATCTGTTATAATTTCATTCATTAGTTAGTTTGACTAACATCACTGCACCCAAAACCTAAAAAAAAAATGGGGATTAAATTGTTCCTGTGTTAGTATCAGTTAGGTACTGAATCTATCTATCTATTCACTAAACCCTTTGTTGCCTTTCAGTAATAGGGTACCAAATCTATTAGCTAAACCCTTTGTTGCCTTTCAGTAATAGGGTACCAAATCTATTAGCTAAACCCTTTGTTGCCTTTCAGCAATAGGGTACCAAATCTATTCACTAAACCCTTTGTTGTCTTTCAGCAATAGGGTACCGAATCTATTAGTTAAACCCTTTGTTGCCTTTCAGCAATAGTGTACTGAATCAATACCCTAAAAGAACATCATACAGTATAACAACAAGAGGTTGTTATTTACATCCCCAGAAATTATGAGCACTTAGCTCTTACTTCCTATGCGCAATGGGGCGATTTCTCTAGAGCTTTATTTCATAACAAGAAGGATCCAACTCCCAGCATTGTGCAATGTTTTGAGCAGCCTCCTACACACATTTTGATAAATTCTACAGAGGTCAACTTGAGACTTGCATCTGCCTGGTCAATATTTAAAATCTTCACTTGGATTGTGAAGTCTGCAGATAGTGATAATTGTTTAGATCCAGTCACATAATATATCTGAGCACTCTCTCCTGTCACCACGTGTCACAGAGTAACATATTATTGTGTTATTTATTAATTATATTAGTAATCAGTGACAATAATATATTATCAATCAATGGTGTTATCACTTCACACAGTAAGTGCTCTGTGCAATGTGATAAGCTAGTAAGTGCTCTGTGCAATGTGATAAGCTAGACAGTCTGGTACTCTGCAGGGCACTTTATTGCCACTTAGTCTTTGGATCATCATCATTGCACTCCAGACATGTCCATAGGCACTGATTTCCACTTGAGTGTAACCACCATTACGTGATGACCAACAGTTCCAGTTCTTTGTTGGTTGACAAACAATGCTACTTGAAGCATACTAATTATATAACAATACCGGTTAGGGTTGTAGGGGTGTCCATATTGATGAAAGATTGAGAATGACTGGAAACGCAGCTAATGGTTGGAGTCAACGAAGTCGTCTAATCTGACATGAATCAATTTCATATTGTGCCTGGACATATCAGTGTCCAAGGAAATGAACTCACAGACAGGCTGCTGGGTACTATAATCGTAGTGCAACCTCCGTTTTCTTTCTTGTTTATTTTGTTCTTCCCATTAGTGTCTACCTATGTATTTTGAGGTTAATTGATCTAAATATTATATTAATAAATAATCAATAATTAAATGAAATTTGCATTTTTAGGGTTAGTAATGTTTTACAGAGCCACACAGGTAGGCACTAATTGGTGAAACGGTGGTTGGACTGCAATCATAGTACCAACTGCTGTTATGGTGATCATAGAAACAAGACAAAGCATGGACTGAGCTGATATTCTGAATGCTCTTAGGGAGAAAGGAACAGCGACTGAAGTAACAAATGCTTGTGAATTTGCAACCCTGAGCAGACTATAGGAATAACATATAAAAATGATGCGTGGCAACCCTGAGTAGACTATAGGAATAACATATAAAAATGGCATCTGGCAACCCTGAGCAGACTATAGGAATAACATAAAAATGGTGTGTGGCAACCCTGAGTAGACTATAGGAATAAAATATAAAAATGGCGTGTGACTAAACAAGAACATTATGCAGGTAATGAGAGAAGACCAGTAAACCATCACAAATTAGGTGTGGTCAGTCACTGCATGCTTGCTGAAGGATATCCTGAGGAAGAGATCTGAGCACTTATGGGTCAAATCTTTGATCTGCAGTGAGGATGAGCTTTCAACTAACTTACTAACTAACATTGAAGCAAAAAAACTCAAACTATCTTGTGTCATATAGACATGTGGGGGGAAAAAAGCCATGGCACATTCCAATATTTTATCTTATCAAGTTTTCCTTGTGTACCTCTTCTCCATTCACTTTCAGTTGTTCATGTGTTAATTTTGTTCCCAGCATCCCAAGTATAGATTTTCAACAGACTTTATCCCAACGAAGACCATATCAATCATGGTTCACTAGCTAGACAAGTCTGATAATTGGATACCCCACAAAGAAAGAAACCAACATCTGTCAGAAAAGAATCTCTGGTGAGTTTCTCTGTATTTCATACAAGAACCTGGTGAGTTTCTCTGTATTTCATGCTCAGAAAATAGATGCTATCTAAAGACAATAAGAAATACTGGTGCTCTTAATAACATAATAACTATGTGCTTGATAATTCTGAGATTTTGTATTCTAAGACTTACATAGTCTTTCAGCTTCTTCCAATACCATATTTAGACCTGTTCCTTCTTCCATGTAACTTGTTGGTCGTTGTTCACGTCTGCAGCGAGCAGTCTGACTACGAGACAATTGAAGCTCGGTCCAACTGGTACGTTCATATACCTTGATTATTTTTAAAAAGTGCAAAATAAAATATTATTTGTGGATCAATATTAAACATTGACTGAAATTGATTAACATACAACCAGTATTCCTGTTGTGCATTCATCCTTACAAAACTGTTGAACATCACTTTTTTTAATGTGCAGCACTAGATAGTATTAGAAAAATACTTCTCCCTAAAAAACCGGATCATGAAAAAACTATATGGAACAAAACAACAGCTGACAAACACATATATGTATATATATCATGCAATGTTAAACTTGCATGGTTTTGATATGTATGCCGACATGACTTTCAAAAACAATGTTGTTGGGAAACGTCGAATGTGAAAGAAGCAGAAGAGGTCAAATAAAAGTATGGACAGACAACATTAAGGACTGGACATCAATGAAAATAGAAATTGCAGGACTCTTGAGTGTTGATGCATCCAATGTGGTGATGAATTGTGAAAGATAGCACACCAGTGATAGGGTTGATATCAAATGATGAATTGTGAAAGACAACACACCAGTCTCTGGTGAAGGTAGAAATAAAAGTAGAAAATGCAAATGGATAGAGTACGCCCTCAGAAAGAAGCATGAAAACGTTACACAACAGGCACTGGAACCCACAAGAGGAAAGGCAGAGGAGTACAGAGAACAGTGGAGGAAGAGATCAACACAATTGGGGCCTCATGTGCATGACAGAAGATGATAGCTCAGCACATAACTTGTTGGAGAGACCATTGAGAACACAAAAAAAGCTTACCAACACATGCGTATATCACACAATGGCATTTGGTTGAAGGGCATGAGCCCATGGACCACAACCAAATACTGTAAATCACTTTATTTGTTTATATATTTATGCAGCTTCTCTTCTGCATTTGTTCTCAAACTCCTGCAGATTAGGAGAATTCTTCTTCAGCGTTCATTCTCAAACTTACACTGGATCTCTCTCTTGAATCAGGATCAAAGCCCTACTAGATTTCCAGCAGGATGTAGTCCAGAGAATGTAAGTTCGTTATGTCACCGTTTTATTTGCGCCAATGGACCGATACATCCATATTTGGCAGAGATTATAAGAACTGAATCCAGAGAGCTCTGCCGAAGATCGATTTGTCGGGTCATTGGCACAACTAAAACGGTGATATAACACATTTTATTCTCTGGACTACATCCTGCTGGAGATCTAGTAGTCCTGCTACAAGAGAGATCTAGCAGGAGTTTGAGAATGAACGCTGAAGAAGAAGAATCCAGAGAACAGAATATGTTACATCATGGTTGACAGCTTGACTGCAATATGTGCACAATTTGGTCTGACATATCCAACTTCAGCATGAGTTCTCTGTAACTTTGACTATGAGATGGGACAGCCAACTTTATCCCCCCCCCCAAACCTCCATAGCTGCCTTCTATGATCCACATGGCAAGTAACAGTGTCTCAATTTTTTTTACTCCTCTTTCAGGCCCTGACAACACATGGACGATAAGGGGATGTGAACCCTGCAACCCACCCTACACCGCCCTCCAATCTATGGGTTTAACACAGACTCATATCTTAAACAATGAAGAAACAGTGAACAGACAGTTTGATTTTTCAAACCTTACCCAGCATCTGAATCTATTGATGGCATCTTCCTCATCATATGTGATCATGTAGGATCTCATGTCCTCCATCCAGTAACCCACACAGGTCAGTATATGATCTGGTTCATCTATTGAAAGTAATCAATAATCAAGTATTTAACAACTGATCTCATTGCACTCCAGGAAGACACATATGTACTCAGTCTCATTTAGCAGATAGTGAAGATTATGTATGCTTGTCTTTTAGCCTATGGTGAAGATTATGTATGCTTATCTTTTAGCCTATGGTGAAGATTATGTATGCTTATCTTTTAGCCTATGGTGATGATTATGTATGCTTATCTTTTAGCCTATGGTGAAGATTATGTATGCTTATCTTTTAGCCTATGGTGAAGATTATGTATGCTTATCTTTTAGCAGATGGTGAAGATTATGTATGCTTATCTTTTAGCAGATGGTGAAGATTATGTATGCTTATCTTTTAGCCTATGGTGAAGATTATGTATGCTTATCTTTTAGCCTATGGTGAAGATTATGTATGCTTATCTTTTAGCCTATGGTGAAGATTATGTATGCTTATCTTTTAGCAGATGATGAAGATTATGTATGCTTATCTTTTAGCCTATGGTGAAGATTATGTATGCTTATCTTTTAGCCTATGGTGAAGATTATGTATGCTTATCTTTTAGCCTATGGTGAAGATTATGTATGCTTATCTTTTAGCAGATGGTGAAGATTATATATGCTTGTCTTATATTTGTCATTTTATTTGCAAAAAAGCCCAATACATTCATCTTTGGTGGAAAATAAGTATCTAAATAGTGGTCAAAGATTACATAGAAAAGATAACAGATAATCTATAAATTGTATATTAAAAAAAACTTCATAATAAACTATCTATACACATTTTAGTTTCCTGCAAAGAATACATTCTCAACAAACCTCTTTTATCTTGGGCTATCACTTCCAGACATTCCCATGTCCACCCAACATTATGTCTCTGCACTAATTCTTTCCTCCAAGTATTTCATGGTCTTCTTCTTTTCCTCGTTCCATGTGTGTTCCAGAACAAAGGATGTCTTAAAATGCATTCCTGTGGTCTTAATAATGTCCAATCCATCACGAGTGTAATTTTTTTAATTCTTCCTCCACTAGAGTTTATTTAGTTCTCTGCTGCACGAGGTCCTCATTGCTGGCCTTACCATATCATTTCAGACCTTCTACTCTATGTAGGCATCCATTTATGGTTTATAGTTTCCTGGTCAAATACTTATCATAAGGGATAAAAAAAAAAGCGTACAGAATATTTGTTGTAACTTATTTAGTTTCTTAACTCTCTATGTCCACCGAGCCGCTAATATCTACATTTTGGAGACCCACTATGCCGAAAAGCTGCTCAAATATACATTTTAATATGAATTTACTATCGTGTTCGGCATAGCAGGAAAACCGTATGGAGACAAAGAGTTAATGAATAATGAGATGGAATATCTCAAATAGCTTACCATACTCTCCGATTGGTCGGCCCCTGTAGTCCACACTCTCACAGTATTCTTCATCAATCATCAGTTTTGATCGATCAACGCTGCAGGATTTGAACTCGGAAACAATTATTCTACAGTTGATCTGGTTACGAGGACGATCAGTGATACCACGGATTCTTGTCAAGTATTTCTCCCATTTACCATTCACATTCTGTTTAAAGTTATACCTGCCTCCTATAGGGCAGTATACTGGTGAAGGCGGGTTCACTGAGGAACACAAATTACATCAAAAGTTATGTAATACTTCAAGCAAATATCAAGAAAGTTACAATGTGAGAAGAGTGTCATGTAATATATTTCAGTAGGCATAAAGAAATTTGAAGGTAAACAGAATCTGAACCTGGTCCATTCAGATGACACCAATTTACCTTGCAACTCACAACATTTTCTAAACCATGTCTTCTTTTTCATTTGATTATCACAATGTAATCTAAGAATGAGAACAGAGTGCATTGTGTCATGGTTACAGCTTTGCTGCAATATCTGTGCCATTTGGCCTGATACATCTGTCTTAGCATGGCTTCTGGTTCACAATGGTTCTATATGGGATGGGACAGCAAACTCCATCCCATAACCTCCTTAGTTGTCTCTTATGGTATGCATGAAAGGTAAACACTGTGGCCATTTGTTTCTTCCCGTTTGAGTCCCCTGAAACACATGGTCTAAATTCTATCAATTCACATCCTCAATAAAAATATGACAGTTTAGCCAAGACATCTAGTGTGTATTTTCTAGTCACAGTGAATCATCATCATCAGACGCATACACCTTCAAGGTTGTAGAGGTTTCACTCTGGAAACATCAACACAAAAATCCTGTCATGCTTCTCAAGACCATTGTTTCAGAATGGAGAATCTGAATCCTGTACAGTATTTGATATCAATCAATACTTTCTTTTGTCCTCCTCTTCCTTCCTCAACAGTTTCCTGTAAGATAGTTTTCAAAAAGGAATTTGCAACTTTTCACCACTGACATGAGATGTTCTTGTTGACCTGCAAGAGTAATTTATATTGTTTCTCATACATGTTGGTTTTATATTCTGCTCTGTAATAATTAATACTCAATATCCATTTTCAAAAAGCCTGTACTATCTTCTCCATTTCCACTGTAATTGTCCAACTTTCACTTTCGTACAAATGAATGGGAATTATTAAACAAGACATTTATATAGGTTTATTTTCACTGCTGTACTTATTCTTCTCTTCCATATGGAAATTATTTTTGTTTTCATTCGTTCTCATACTCTAACCGAATCTCTCTTGTAGCAGGAGAATCATCCTACTGATTACCAGCGGGATGTAGTTCAGAGAACAGAAATACGCTGTGCCACATTTCAAGTCTAGTCTTTATTTCTTTGTAAGGGCTGTTAGTACTTCCAGCGCTGCTCATACAAGATCTTAAGTATTTAAAGATATTAACTTCATTTATTTTATGTCCATTCAATCAAATGTTATTGGGAGTCATGTTGTTATTTCTGTTAGCCATTATTTTGCTTTTCTCTATGTTTATTCCCATACCATACGTTTTGCAAGTTTTTTTCAAGTTTAGAAGTTCTTTTTCACTGACAGTCATAAGATAAGTGTCCTCTGCAAACCACAACTTGCATAGTGGTCAGCCACCACTTGAAATTGTTGTTTGTAGTGTCTCTTGCCAGATGTGTTCCAAGAATACATTCAATAGCACTGGTGGTAATATGCATTGTTTCATTATGAATATTGACCAGTAAATCGAGAACAGATAATAACACACAAATTGCACAGGTATGTAAATTTATGTGACCACAAGTATTTAAACAATTAAGGGCTATTAGGCTTTCCTGTTGCATAGTCCATATTCATAGTGACTACAGAATACACACATTGATTGTCTTTGCTAAGGTAACATTGTTTTATGGATGCAGATTGGACAAGTTCAGAAAACACTAACTAGTTTGAACTTATGCAACAAGCTTGCTAATGGAGAAAGTATAAACATAATCTCTGCTTTGATGAACCCTGCTGAGACTTATCTGAGCTAATAATATGTTATATAAACTGCTGAATCTTCAGCATGTCTTTGAGAATATTAAGAATCCTGTTTCCTCTCACAGAGCCACAAGAAAATGGGTACCAGGTCTCATGCTATGGGATGATCAATGAATGTCTGCAGCTACATAAAAATTTCCAGGGAGTAGTGATTCAGTGAATATCTTTACACTGCAAAATTGAAGGACATTAAGTTGCAGATAAGCTGGCCACAGAGGGAGGGAACTTGCCTCAAGAAAATTATTTGGTTAGTTACGAGGAAGTGAAGACCACTGTCAAAGATAACTACAACAGTGAAAAGAAGACCACCCCAAACATAACGCAGATGACTGATATTACCAACTATCCAGAAGAAACCAGGTTATCCTGCTGCACCTCAGAACTAGTCACAACAAAATGAGACATCATCTGTACACTAAATTCAAAATAAGTACAGCTGGTCTTTGTCATTACTTGGCGAGTATGACAGCGAAACATATCTTTCCCAAAAAGACAGTCCCCAGTATGTAGACTTGAGGAGAAAGACATGGCCCACCCCAATCAGTGTCGAAGAGAAACTGTATGGCAAAGTGGAAACTCTGAACCAGACAACAGCCTATATCATAGAATCTGGAGTCCCAACCCAACCTGACTGAGTGATGCTTGCTGAAGATGAAGAAGAATGCCACCATATCTAATAAATAGGTGAGTAAGGCAACAGTAACCAGGCAGTTTCTACTCAACCAATAGCTAGGTAGCTTCCACTCAACCACTAGCTTGGCAGTAGAACACTTATTGGAAAAGCATGTCATATGACTTCATTTACCTTTACCATATCTGGATTTTTAAAAATTTGACACTGTGCTGGATAAGTTTTATTTAGAACTACATTTTAAAATTCTTTGAGTACCTGAATAACCTATGAATAACATGTGTTATATATCTATTATCTGGATATATATATATATATATAAAACTTACTAATCAAGACTTCATATTTCCAGTCTGTGTCATCCCTGTTAAATGTGAATGACTGCCAACTGCAGACTTCTTGAAACTTCTTGGTCATAAACTGTGGGTCAGCAAGTTCATCAGCAGTTAGCCTAGATGGTTTGCCTGAAGAGAAAAAAAAAACATCAAACATGAAAGCAGAGTTAAAAGGGAAATGTAATATGGAGTGTAAATACTTATTCATCACAGGTAAGTTGATGATTTAGTGGTAAACAGTACAGTGATAAAAAGACAAGATGTTTCAGCTAGAAAGCCTTCTTGATTAAAAAAACTCTCATACTCATATCAATGCCTAGCATACATGTGACTAAAAATTTTTGTTTAATATCTGACTTTTGTCCTAATGAAGGTTTTCTAGTCAAAACACCATATCTATTTTTATTTTATTATTAGTATGTTATTTAACTATTGGTAACACTAATATTTATATCCGTTTATCTCTACATTTCTCCTGTGTTGCCTCAGCTTTTGCATTTCCAATGCATCTGGTTGTTTCTTTACCCTAGTGATTAATCTCAGCATTGAAGGCAACAGAGAAGAAAAAGAAATACACGGAGAAGAGAGATCATAAAGATCATGACAAAGATGGGAATCACATGACATAAGGCTGAGAATATGGCACATATCCAAGGACAGAGACAACTAGAAAATCTTTTTCTGTGGCCTAAGCTCTGAGAATATGTAAACACCCTAATGGGCCCAATTAATCTAAAATAGCCATTCACAGAAATACAGATCTATATTTAAAACTCTACATCCACAAGAAGAGTGTGAAAATGATCATTCAGCAATTTTGTCATCACAGATTCCGCAACTTTGTCATCACAGATTCAGCAACTTTGTCATCACAGATTGAGCAACTTTGTCATCATAGATTGTTTATAAAACTAAATTGCTTGCAAATGGAAGGATATTGCAAATATCTGCATCTTTGCTCACTTTCAAATTTCCACATTGATACCTCTGACAAAGGTAGCAGCCAACTCCAGACTCCAAGCAGTACCTGAATTTTTCATGAAAGGAGGCAGAACATGGCTAAGTGTCTCTCCATTTTCATCAAACTTTGGGCAGGTTTGCAACAAGTGTTCATTTGTTATAGAATGGTGCCACAGGTGTTCATCTGTTATAAGATTGATGCCACAGGTGTTCATCTGTTATAAGAATTATGCTACAGATGTTCAGCTATTAAAAGACTGTTGCAACAGGTGTGTAAGTCTGTTGATGTAAACATTATTATCAAATGGCAAAAAACTAAAAGATTACTTTGCACCAGAGAAAGAATGCTACAGCACAAGATGATGACAAGCTATCTGATACATCTGCTTTTCAAATGGAGTTAAGGAAGGTCCATTATTAGCACCTACATTTTCCAGTAAAATATCTTTTAACTCCTTATAAACAGCTTCCTAGTTTTCTTAAATGTATTTCTCTGTAAAGCCTAATGGACCTGCTATTGAAAACTCCTTGGAATATTTTTAACAAAATAATCTAGGATTTTGATATAATGTCCACTGCATTTGAACTTATGACATGAAATTTGTCATCAAGGCAATTTCAGCAGTAGTTTCATAGAACAAAACTATGTTATAAAATATACTAACCAACTCTGTATCTGACTAGGCCATGATGACGTGGAAGAATATCATAGCACACAAAATCAACCTCACTAGGAAAAAAAGAAAAAATGTTCATCAAATTTTCAATATTATTCTATAATAACAGATATGTACATTACATTAGGTTTAGAGAATAGACAAGAAACTGATTTTTAAAAATTAAGAACTACAGTGAACAGATATGACCTAAATGTGATAAAACACCAATGAATAAATATGATCTAGACTGGATAAAACACCAGCAAATATATATGATCTAGACTAGATAAAACACCAATGAATAAATATGATCTAGACTAGATAAAACACCAATGAACATATATAATCTAGACTAGATAAAACACCAATGAACATATATGATCTAGACTGGATAAAACACCATCAAACATATATAATCTAGACTAGATAAAACACCAATGAACATATATGATCTAGACTGGATAAAACACCAATGAACAGATATGATCTAGACTAGTAAAACACCAGCAAATATATATGATCTAGACTAGATAAAACACCAATGAACAGATATGATCTAGATTAGATAAAACACCCTAGGCTAGATAAAACACTAATGAACAGATATGATCTAGACTGGGTAAAGCACCAATGAAAATATATGTGATCTAAACTGGATAAACCACCAGCAAACAGACATGACCACGACTGGGTAAACCACAAGGCAGACACAAATGTGGAGAGTCTGTTAAAAGAATGAAGTTAGAAATTACAGCTGATTTACGTTTATAGTGTGTCGTGAACAAACTGATGAAAATGTAGGTGATGCATAGTTTCACAATATATGACTTTAGAAAGAGTTTTTAGTGATGTGTATAGAGGCTTAAGATGATGTAAGTAATATTCTGCGTATTAATAAGCATGGCTACTTTATGCAGTTAGATTGCCCATAGTTAACTTTATTTTTATTACACCCGAGCTCTCTTCACATATCCATATTTCTAGATTTAAATTGAAGAAGCAGTGAAGGACAAACTACATTATCGACAGACAGCATCAAGGACTAGCCAGGTCAGGATTTGTTCTCTCTCATCCCCACTGTTAAAGATAGAGATCACTGGAGGACTCTTGTGTTGATGAATCCATTGTGGTCTCTCTACAACCCTGAGGGGTTATTGGCTTATGAATGGATGGGTTTCTAGATCATACATCTACAGATATTTACAGCATTACACAATATTAGAGAAGGCTTTCATCAATGAGGCTTATGAATGAGAGATTGGTCAATATTAGATTAGAAAGATAGATGTAGAAGATATGAGACAGAGGACACTGGACAAAATGCGGTCAAAGAAAATCATAACATATAGAAAATATGAGTTTAGAGAAAAATATAGTTATAGGGCATACCTGGATTCTGGACAGTATGAAATCTTAATAATTTAAGAATATATTGACAAAGTATTGGAGAAAATTCAAAAAATATACTGCACAAATGTCAAATCAGAGAAAATCATAGCTCATACATTATCAGGGCCTGAAAAGGGAGCAAAGAATAGTAACATTGTGACCTGCCATACATGTCGTAAGAGGCAACTATGGAAGGTTTGGGGGGGGGGGTATGACTGTCCCATCAATTAAGTAAATGTGTCTCAAAAACTTCACTGAAGTCTTATGTGCCAGGCAAAAAGCACAAATTTCACAGCCAAGCTATAAACCATTACACAGTGCACTCATTTCTCTGATACACATATCGTTAACCAGCTGGAGTTTGAGAATGAACACAGAAGATGATAAACACTGGACAATATGAGAGAACATAAAAATGAGAACTGTTGAATTCTTACCATTTGCCTACAATATACTTCGTCATAAGATATCTAGTATCTAGCGTCTGTTGGCAGGACAAGTATGTTTCCTCATACTCGAACTCATTCTTCTGTGTAAAGTAGTGGATATGTGTGTCATTGACAGTCACATCAGATTGAAACTGTATGCCTTGTGTGTACCATAGACCAGAAACATTTCGTGGTAAACTGCATTGTGGTGTGATATACGGTGTCTGTGGAGGGACTGTCAAGGAATACAGAAACAATGAAATTATAAAACCTGCAAAGAAGCATGTATTCAAATACATCTTATGAAAAACTTGTTATTTTTTGTGTATTGCAAGCCGCAAAAGATTTTTCGTCTGTATTGAAGTCATGTAAATTATATTCTTGAAGATAACAGGAATTTAACCAGGTCCATTGTAAGTGCACTGTTTTACTTTGCAACTCAAGTAAACAGGTTTTTTAACCACATCCCCCCCAAAAAAAGATGCGATTTTGTCAAGACATTCAAAATGTGTACTCAAGTCACTGAGAATGGACAATCAAGACAAGGACTATTACAACAACAAACATACTGTACAAGTATTGAATTATCCTCAGGACCACAAACATAGAAACTCTGTAGTCGTAACCAGAGCCAACAACTTGTAAACATAAATAACATAGAGACAGGACAATGTTTCCTCAAATAATAGTGTATACAAGTAAATTCAAGTAGTAAGCATGAGGATAAAGGAACATTTTTTGAGGCTAATGAGAATTGAACCAGGTACGTTCTAACGGCACCAAATAGCCTTTCAACTCAAGTAAACGGGTTTTTTTGTACTCAAATCATATGAGCACTTTTAATGTTGTGCCTGGACACACCGGTGTTGGGAGTAATGAAAGAGCAGACAGACTTGCCAGCATAGTTGCAAAGGCAAGTAGTTGATTGACCTTAATATTTTTAATACAATCAAGAAGTTTGCAGTTAGAAAATGCAATTTGTTTCTTTCTCTGTGTCTATGGCCAGAATGCAGGACCTGGAGGTTTGGAATGGAGTTGCAAAAAAACAGGTGGCATATAGAATCAATTTAAAAAAATTATCAATCAACACAGAGCTGCACCAGTTACTAAAGCTAAAGAACATAATGAATATGAGATCAAAGCACCCAAGGACGTGTCCGGAGTGTGATGATGATCTGATTACTCACTAACGGTTAAATATGGATCAATAAAAATACATTAAAATAGTCAGTCTTTGATGTGATTGGATGTCTTCATACAAAATGGTGACAAATGCCGTCTGCATGCACACATGCTTGTATTCTCAATCTGAGTAAGTAGTGTTCTATAAATGAAAGAAAGCTTTCTTTCATAAAACACCATCTTGTGTATTGAAAACAGGAGCTTCATTGATAATAATTCCTGGTGACCAAGACAAACATGAAGATTTTTTGCTGCAGATACAATTATTCTTTACCTTTCTCCGTCCCTGATGTTTGTTCCCCATCTTTTTATCCCTAATACTTGATCTTTCTCCATGTTGACGGTACATCATCTTTTTGGTTGATGTCTTGGTCTTTTTCCTTGTACTTTGCTTGCACAGACCTGTTTTATCATTTTGCTTACCTTTATTCTTTCTACATGTCCCAACTATCTCCATCTGTTCGCTTGCAATATGGTTCTGATAAATGGTAGCTTATATAAATCATGAATTTCTTTGCTGTCTTTAATATGCCATACATCCGATTGTTCATCTTTGATAAGTTCAATTGATGAACTGAAAATTCTGTTCTTGAATGCTTTAAGTTATATGAACGTAGCACATCCTAACCTTGTAACAGTATAAATGATGATTATGAAACATGTTTTTTCAGATAAGCAAGAAGCAGGCCTTTATTTCAGATGGACAAGAAACAGTATAAATTTTCACATGGATTGTGAAGCCCTCAAGTAGCAACCTCTCTGCAGCTGATTTTATGGTAAGGTGTAGTATTCCTCCTCACCAATTTGACATACGCCTGGACATTGCTTATTTAGATAGTCCAATAGTAAAATAGTAAATAGTGAAATGAAGTTAGTCCAATTTGTAACTTGTAGAATGGAACCAGATCGCACTCCATTGATAGCCGTCAATAAAAAATCACCTGAAAATAAAATTGGGAAAACCCAGACGAAGATAGATTATATGGCATAAGAGATGCAGAAAAAGGCTGCACTATGGCAGCAGCACCACAATTAGCTTAAGAAAGAAGACTTCAGATTCCCATGATGCCTAGCGGCACACATGGATAGAACAAGACGAAGTCCAATTTGGCATGATAAGCCTGAAATTACTTAATATGAAGTTAGTATTTAGTTCAATTAATTCCAGCCCCCTCGTATCACTCTTGATGAGTTTCTAGGAAAAGATTAAACCAATATGTTTGGAATATACAGGGTTGCGGGGGATGGGAGAGAAATGTGCAAGTACACCATCAACTGTCTTAGGGTTCCCCTACTCCTGATTTACTGTATGGTTTTACTTCCCTAGATATATGGCTTCCTTCCTTTGCTAATCCATAGACAAAGGGGATTTTTACATCTGAGTTTGCTCCCTTAGTATTAAGTACTCTCATGCTGAACTGCTGACAAGTGGGTTAGATGGACACTGCAAGAAGCTATTCACTTGGTTTCACAGTAAACAAATACTTCAACAGTTGTGATTGCATTCAAAATTGTTCCTAAGATGTAACATACATGAGCAAAATGCTCAGAGGTAATCTAAATCACAATCTGTGCCACGAATTGATGTCAGCTACAATCATTCACTCCACCAGTGTGTTGCTAGAGCTTAAATGGGGAGCAAAGAATAGCAACTGTTACCTCCCCTCCTTGCTGTATGAGGCGATTAAGGAGGATTGGGGGATAAAGTTGACTGTCGCATCTCACCTGAAATCGGATGTGTCAGGACGAAAGTTATAAACCACAGAACAGTACCATTCCATTTCCTGGACTACATCCTGCTAATGTGCAGGAGTTTGAGAATTAATGCAGAAGTAAAAAATCATTCACTCTATACTAAAATATCACAGGTGCAGATACAGTTGAAGACATTTAAAACTACAATCCGTAATAACCTTATGAAAAAATACATTAACTAACCTCGTCTAAGTACAAGTCGGAATGGGGCCTCATACAAGCTGTTCAAGTTTCCACAGTCTGCAAATCGAGACATAGCCCAGCGAATAGAATTATCTGCTTGTTTCTGATTTTTCAGAGTCATCTGTTCAACAGGAAGAAAATATGGTAGAGCCATCATAGATAATATGGCACAGACATCATAAATAATATAAAATATGGGACAGCCATCATAAATAATATAAAATATGGGACAGCCATCATAGATAATATAAAATATGGTACAGTCATCATAGATAATAGAAATGATGATGATGATGTTCGTCCGTCGTGATCGACGATGACCAAAAACTCAACCATAATAATAACAATAAATAATAAAATAATAAAGTTAATAGTGCGTTTTTAAATGACTAGCAAGTCCAATGCGCGCACAAAATGTTCTTTTACAGAATTGACAACAATAGAAGGTATCTGTATGAGGTTGAGATGTTTTTTATTTTCTACGTGTCCGCTTCTGTCTTGCAGTTTCTTGTCTGAATTCTTCTGCCGCTAGTGCTCCCGTTCTAATTCTGTAACGCCATGCTGTTTTATCCTGAGCGAGGCTCTCCCAAGCGCCTACATCAATGTTAAGATGTTTCAAGGATGACTTGAGCGTGTCTTTGAAACGCTTTTTCTGTCCACCAGCTTTTCGAAATCCTGCCTTGAGTTCTCCATAATATATTTGTTTTGGCAAACGCGAGTTCTCCATACGCACAAGATAGCCTGCCCAGCGTGCCTGCGCCTTCATAAGTATTGTGTGGATGCTTATTGAGGTTGATTTTTCCAAGACCTCGTAGTCTGGTACTTTGTCCCACCAATGGATGTTTAGTAATTTACGTAGGCAGGTAAGATGGAAATGATTTAACTTTCTTGCAAGTCTAGCATACACTATCCACGTTTCGCAGGCGTATAGTAAGGTTGGTATAACAGCAGCATGATATACTTGTAGTTTGGTGGTTTTTCTTATACCTCTTCTGTCCCATACATAAAATAAAAAGAAAGTAATACAAATGAGAACTCGTGTTAATATTTATGTTTACATTAGAAGCACTTGCTAGTGACTACAACAATTAAAACATATAGATAGTACTTTCCAAGGCGATCACTTACCATGTGAAGAAGTACTACATTTGATAGTAAAATATGGCGTCCAAAATTGACAAAACGTTCCATAAATTAGTTGACAAAATCAGCCGGCTTTCTCTCTTCTTACAATCATAATGTGTAAAGGAATTTGACCTTTAGGCTGTGATGTATTCCTAGCTTTGTGTGGCGAGAATTTTAAGTCATATGAGCTCAACTTCATGTGATTCCGTACTGATGAATCAGAACATAGCAAAGGGGGTGAATGGGAACTCACCGCGACTAGTCAATATAATGGCATCGGTGGCTATAGAGCCCATAAGGTTAAAAAATATTACAAAGTTAAAACAATGTTTCACATATTAGGTAGGCCCTATATCTTGTACAGTTCCTAAACCTTATATTCATATTTTCTTATTGATAACTAAACTAAATATTTTGTGTGTTCAGTTCTCATACTCCCATCTGATCTTTCTTAGAATGTGTTGTGTCACCAATTTATTTGCACCAATGGCCAGATACATTTAACTTCAGTGTTGGTAACTAATATATTCAGTGTTTTTTACAACTTGCATAGCATAGTTGACTTCTGTAAACATACAATAGTATTGACAGTCAGCGGTACAAGAGAACTGTTTCTTGTACCTACCTGTTAGTTATCACATTCAAAACTGACCACGGTCACAGGTATTTGACCATTTGTTGCTGTCTTTCATCTCTATTGTTACAGACACACACAACCAAATATCTGATATTCAAGAGAAATTCTCACATACCAAACATTTATACTTCTCCCTGGTGTCCTTCTCAACTGTATCAGCTATTGCAGCAAATGTGTAACCAATTCCACCCACAACAGCAAACCAGCTGCCCATGCACTGGTATCGAATAGCTGAAAATAAATCAATAGCTCAACAAAAAAATATTTAAAAGTGTTGGGTTCATCCTGATGAGATGACTGAATGATTTCATTCATTTTTTAAAATAAATTGTATATACATTGTTTCCAACAGAACTTCTGATGTCATTTCCTACTGATGTAATCTCTAGTGAAATGTGACAGCCTCGTTGGTAGTGAGCTTGCTTACTATCACCGGGTTACAGCGTGCGAGGTACAAAACCACACCCTGACAAAAAACATTGAGGTAGTGATTTCTCACCTAATGTGAACGCTACTCCAGTTGACCCAGCTGTAATGGGTACCTGACACATGATTTGTGAATGGTAAACACAGCAAAGAAGGAAACTGGCCACCCCACCTAATAGTTGCTGTGGCTTAGTACATGAGGAGTAATCTTCATCCCCGAAGTCAAGTTACTGCCATGTGACCTACCTTTACCTTTAATCTTTTGTTATATTTAAATATGACAAGCACTCTCAAGTTTTTTAGTAAGTGCCCCGATGTTTTGTTTAGAAGTGATTTGCTTACAGGCAGTCGCAGAGATGCCATGAACAGCAAACAATTTCATTCTTTCTGTCCAAAATTAGTTTTTATAGATGTTACTGTGGGAGAAGTCCTACAATTTAGGTCATGCAACGTAGCGGAATTTATGGACATCTGTGTGTGTTCTTCCATCACAAGTGATGATGACCATTTGTTACATCCACTTTTGAAAATTCAGTTATAGTTATGTCCATGTCTAATAGTTTGTCGATGGCTACTAAGCTCAATTCAAGCTGCAAATGTCCTTGGACAATTCAGGCATGGAACGACCACTGTAGAAAGTTTTTGGTCTATCCGCGACTTTCTAGCCACTCTACTGTTGAGCTGCTGCACTTCTCATTAAGAGATCTATGGACATTTAGAAATACAGGAAAGGACTAACTACAGACCTCAAAGTGAGGGACGATTATCAACAATCACAGCAGGAATTTTCTGTAGAGTATTTGCCAAGTTCTTCTCCAGAATTGTCCTGCGTAACTGATCTCTCACCGTGTATGGTACAATTGATCATTTGCCGCTTTGCATTTACTTTTGTGTCTCAATGCAATGAAAAGCACGGAAAAGTCAGTTGGCCAAGATAAGTGACTTCATGAGATTTGTGAGAAAGACTATTCAGGAGCATTGTTTTTTAATTATACTTGTGAGAATTGGTTCAAGATAGGAATCCCAAAGAAAAAAAAGCAATCTTGATTGACAACTGACCCTTACTAACATGTTACAGTTAGTCCTCTTAGTATTTCTAGATTTTCATGGAGTATCCTAAAGCAATGTGGTATGGGAGAACATCTGTATCAGAAATGATTGACAGTACATGAAATAGAAGGCAGTGGAAAGACATGGCACCAAAGCATGGACTATAAGAAGAAGATTCCCCACTGAAGACGGATGTGTCAGGCCATTGGCGCAAATAAAATGGCAACACAACGCATTTCCATTCTCTGGACTGCATCCTGCTGGAGATCTAGTAGTACTGCTACAGGAGAGATCCAGCAGGAGTTTGAGAATAAACGCTGAAGAAGAAGAAAATTTTAAAGTCTGCTGACATCTCTAATGGTGTGTTAATTCACCAGTAGTAGTTTATGTGCATGATTGGCGTTGCTAAATTAGGAAAGTCAATTTTAGTTAGTTATTCCTCTAGGGCCAAAGACGGCACATAGGGCGGATGTAATAGATTTCCATGTCTCTCGTTTCATTGCAATTTGCTTTAGATCTTCATTGTTTCTGATACCGATTTTGAAACGTTCCATTTTAATAGTTCTACGTAAAGTTTCTTTTGGTCTTCCCCGTTTTCTCTTGCCCTTTGGTGACCACATCAAAGCTTGACAGGGGAGTCTTTCAGTATTCATTCGTAGCGTGCGTCCGATGTAATTCCAGTGACACTTTCTAATATAGGTGGATACATATTCTTGTTTTGATTCTTCTCTGACAACTGTGTTTGATTTGAAGTCTGATCAACGTATGTTCAGTAGCCTTCTAAGACATTTATTTTCAAAGGTGTTTAGTCTTTGTTCTAAGTTTGATGTTGCTTTCCAACTTTCGCATCCATATGTTAATGTTGGAATTATGCAGGAGTTGAAGATTTTGAGTTTTGTGTTATTTCTTAGTGTTTTTGAATGAAATTCCAGTTAGGCATATCTTTAATGCTTTGGTTATAGTTAGGGTTTAGCAATAGTTAGGTTTAGGGTTGAAATGGTCTGATTGTAGAACTTGCAGATTGACGCTACATGAATTGACACATATATGACTGACATATGTCAATGTGTGCTGCTGTTTTGTTGATGGTTTGTGTATATTATTTTTGTCTCAGGATCAACAAAATTCCATTCTAGTTGTTGATACTGGAGTTATAGGCACAAAATTAGGACATAATAAGTCATATGTAGGTGAATACATTAATTAATTATGGATAGCAATATCTCTGCTTATCTGTCTGATACTGAAATCATGAAACATTCAGCAGTCGCATAACAAATGCCATAACAGATAGACTTGTGTTGAAACATGACGAATATTTACACTTTCAAAACATATTTTTCTCACTATAATTTCAGGGATCCCCGACACAACATCTATTGAAACTCTTTTTTGGGGGAGATAAAAACAATATTTTGTTTGTATTTGAAAACATCTGGGGGGGCATTCACTTTAAGTATCCACAAGCATTTTTACTGGGGAATATCACCACTTGAAGTATGGACTATGTAGCTGAAGCTATAGTATTTGTACTATGAGTGGTACTATCAGCAGGTTCTCTGCTGCTCTGCTGAGAGAGAGGGAGTATATATTGGTAAACTAAGTCAATTCCACTGAATCGTTTACACCACCTAATCATCATTATGTGTCCATGTCTGATGTTGGTAACATAATGTGAGTACAAAGATGACATTTACTTGTTTTTCAAGTTCACTCTCAAACTCCTGCTGGAACTCTCTTGTAGACATAAGTATACATAACCAAAATGTCAGACGCAGTGGGGAATGCCGCAGTAACAAAACAAATAAGCGATACAGGCTATATTCAGTTAATAATGTTACTGTAATACTAACTATCAAAATAAATACAACACTAAAAACTAAATAACAATAAACACAATAACAAGGACTGTTTCCATGTTGCGGTCTAAACATGACCTTTCTCAAGAAACAAAAACACATAAATAACACAGACTTGTTTTTATGTACCAAGACTTCTCTGCAAATAAACAGACATGAAATAAATAAATATTAGGGGGAAATTATGTACTCTCTTGATCTGATTGAACACTGTTGACATCTTTTTATATATCGCTATTTGTATCTATTGATAGTGTGTAGCATTGTGTGCACATTTCTTAACATAATTTAACATGTTTCCCCATATATTTATTTATTTTATTTCTGTTTATGTGCTGAGATGTCTTGATATAAACATCTTTGTACATAACAAGTATAATTATGATGCAGAAATCCAGGCAATTAGTGTGGCAGCTAAAAACCTGCTGAACTCCAACTCTGGCCTACAGCCTGTGGTATTCCTGACAGATGCAAGGTCAGTGCTTCAAGCTCTCCATTCTGGAAAACTAACAGACTTCAAAAAACTACTTATCGAATTGTCATACCAGTATAGGGTAACCATGCAGTGGATACCCTCTCACTGTGGAATACCAGAAAATGAAAAAGCAGACCAACTGGCTAAGGAAGGTGCTGCCGAAGACCAACCAGATATACCAATCACCTACCATCAGAAAAAACAGATGATCAAGTCAATAAGATAGCCACAAACACCAACACAAGATGACTATCACATTATGAACAGATCAGAACAAGTTATAATTCTACGTCTCAGAACAGGACACAACCGACTCCGCAGTCACATGTATACAAAGTTCAAGATTGGCAATATGGCCATGTGTACATGTGGACAGGCAGCACAGAGTGCCAAACATATACTTCAAGAGTGTTCTGAGCATGAAACGCTGAGGCAGACATATTGGCCAGAGGAAACAACACTGGAATCAAAGCTCTATGGGACACTGTATGAACTACAAAAGACAGTGAGTTTTATTAAGGAGACAGAATTACAGATATAGACATGTTTCAAGTGAATGAAAGAAGAAGTACATAACAAGATTTGTGTTATTTTCATGTTTTTATTTCTTGAGAAAGATCCCGTTTGGACAGCAATGTGGATTTACAGTCCTTGTTATTGTATTTATTGTTATTTAGTTTTTACATTGTTGTGTTTTGTTTATTTTGATAGTATTACAGTAACATTATTAACTTAATATAATCTTTAACTCTGCTGTAGCAAGGGAATCCTCTTTATCTTCTCATTCTCAAACACCTGCAGATTAGCAGAATGTAGTCCAGAGAACAGAAAGTGTTGTCATGTTTTACAGCTTAGCTGCATCATTTGACCTGGCACATCTGACTTCAGCATGATCTTTGGGTCACCTTAACCCTGTATGGAATGGGACAGCCACCTTCATGCCCCAAAATTCCTCAGCTGCTTCTTACGACATGACCTGCAGAAAACAGTGTCATTATTCTTTGCTCTCCTCTGGATCCCAGCAATACTTGGGCGGTAGTACAATGACCCTACTAGATTTCCAGCAGGATGTAATTTGGAGAATGGATATGTGTTGTGTTGCCATTTTATTTGTTCCAATGGCCCGACACATCCGGTTTTAGCAGTGTGACATTTATAATATACACTATCAAAAATATACGTTAAACAAAAATACTAACTTTGTGATTTCGATGTCTGGACATTAGGACATCTGGCATATGTTATCATGAACACCTGGTTGTCAACATACGGTGAGCCAGGATCCTGACACGCCTTCAGCAGATTGTCTTTGTTATCGCAAATGCCGCCGCCACCCCAGTTGACTTCATATGTAAATTGGTACACGCCTTCCCAGGTGGAGATACAGTTCACCGTAACAAGTGTCTGACCTGTGAAGCAAGTAGCAAATATTGATGAAGAGACATTGAGAGAATGATGAGAAACTATTTCTTATGGAGAAATTCAAATGAGAGGTAAATATGAATACATAATTGTTGATATACTTATTCATTCATTCTCCTGCAGATTAGCAGGACATAGTTTGGAAAATGATGTGGTGTGTCTTGGTTTACAGCTTGGCTATATCTGCACCTTTCTACCTGACACAATCAACTTCAGTATCTCTGGGTCACTTTAACCATCTATGAAATGAGACGCCAATCCCATCCTCAAATCCTCCTTTGATTTTGCATGGTAGATCACAGTGCTATTACTCTTTGCTTCCTTTTTATGTCCTGGCAACTCAGACACATTTTTTGATTCTATGAATATGCTTAGAAAAATGCTGTCCTGCTATCTACACTGATAATGGGCGGAGTCTGTGCTAAAATAAGTTACTTTAATTGTTATGCCTGTAAAGAAATGACTACTGCCCTATGTGTCATCTTTGTTTCTGAAAGAAATGATTACTGTTCTATGTGTCATCTTTGTGCCTGGAAAGAGTAGACTACCGTTCCATGTGCCTGGAAAGAAATAACTACTATCTCATGTGCCATCATTGTGCCTGGAAAGAAATGACTACTGTCTTTTTTTGCCATCTTTGGTCTAAAAGGAAATAAAGAGCTAACCTCTACATCTATAAAACTCAATTTTGGTTATTGCTTGTTTTTTCTTCAGCTGTTCCACAAAGAGATACTCAAATGAAAATACTGTTTTATAGTGATGATGATAACAAGATCTCAGAGGGAGTATGACTTTGTTTCACTCTTTCCCTATGTCAATTGGTGTTTCACTTTTAGCTCTAGATTACGGTTTCTTTTACTTTATTTTTTGGGGGGAAATTTTCTAGAACTTTTGCAATTCCTGGATGGTCACTTAACTAACTGTGATGGCAGGGTCCAGTACCACAAGTTTGGTAATCTTCTATTCTACATGTTTGGCAGTCATATACTTTGAAAGAAAGCATGTCTAGAATTTCATCCAATCTTGATACATGCTACAAATAAAAGAGTTGATTTCCTTCAGCTGTTCCGACATGGATCTTCAATAGGCTTCATCATAGAGATCATGATATAGATTAGCCCCCACTTCCAACCTTCTTAATCACCTTTTACAACATGCATGGCAGGTGACCTCATTACTATATTTTGCTCCTTATGCTATGACAAAACACAAGCAAGCAAATTCATGCAGAAAAATCAGAATGAATTACAATTGAACACAAACACTTACGGAAGAGTGTGACTACTTGATCCTGTGAAGGCAGCTTGTTTACACCCTTACACATTGTACGGAAGCCAATGTTTGTTGTAAAGCAGCCACCTAAACAAAAATACAAAACACAAACTTTCAAATAAAACTTTACAAAAAAAGTCAAGCTTGTAAAATTGAAGCACCAAAGCTGTCTTTGTAGTATTAATATAATTTATTAATCATTGCTATTATTACTTTTAACTATTCCTGATGACATCGCACTGACTAAAAATAATAAGTTTTTGAAACATCATCATCTTGCGCAGGCAATTTCTCTTTGCAATGTAAGCAACTTGATTTAAAATATAAATAACCAAAATGTCAGAGGATGTCCGACAAAATGGAGAATGCTGCAGTAACCAAATGAATAAATGATAAATACTAAATAAAGTACAAGGGTTACTATTAAAGCCAAACTATCAATGTTAAAAATAAATAACTAGCAATAAACCAAAGAGAACAAGTGTGTGTTGTTCGTCCATCACAAGTGATGATGACCATTTGTTACATCCACTTTTGAAAATTCAATTTTAGTTATGTCATTGATTATGAGTTCGTAGATGGCTAATGAGCCCTATTCGAGCTGTAAATGTCCTTGGACAGTTGGACATGGAATGACGACTGTAGACGGATCTTGGTCTATCCGTGACTTTCTAGCTGCTATCCGCTGTTGAGCTGCTGCATTTCTCTTCTTTTCACAAGATGATGCGCTCTTTTTTATTTTAGAATGCCATGTAGATCTATTTTGTGCAAGTTCTTCCCATTTATTGTGGTCTATTTCAAAGGCTTTCAGTGAGTTCTTTAACGAGTCCTTGTAGCACTTCCTTTGGTCACCTTGAGAACGTATACCCTTCTCTAACTCACCAAAGAGAAGTATCTTTGGCAGATGATGGTCTGGCATACGCACCAAATGACCTGCCCAACGAATCTGTGTCTGCATCAGGATCATGTCAATGCTTGGGATACCAGCTCTATCAAGGACAGTGGTATCTGGAATCTTGTCATCAGATGTTCATAACTTTTCTGAGTCAATTTGTATGAAAATGATTGAGTTTTTTCACATGACGTCTATACACAGTCCATGTTTCTCTAACGTATAACAGCACTGGAAGTACCACTGCTCTGTAAACTTTCAGCTTAGTCTGTAGGTTAATGCCATTTCTACGCTAAACATTTGCGATGAACAAGTAAAAGGGAGGGCAAATCACAACAGTTTTTCAAAACAAAATGATATTTGAGGTGGGGGAGAAGAAACCCCTCTCCCCCTTAACAGTATCATCTATGGCCCTACATATACATTTACAATGAATTGAAAAATACCCAACACTTATAAATATACCCAGGGCACAATATCTAGTTTTGTTGGTTGGTTGCTGATCCAGCGGTCCATGGACTCATGCCCTTTGAGCTAATGCCATTAGATGGCATTATATTGCTGGGAAGTCTGTGTATTTTCGGCCCACCCCGGGACAGAGAATAACTATCACACCTCCAGGAAGGTAGGTTTCAACCTATGCACTGTGCCTAGCCACTGTAGCCAAGATAGGGTTCACTGTGCTCATTCCCCGCCACCAATTGACTACTGGTTATGCCGAACTTCTCTATTGCTCCAGGCATGCAACCAAATGTTCACGTCAAAAGGATTGTCACGTCCTGAGTCACTGTGCCTCTATGATGGGCCTCAGCCATAGGAAAAACAGTGATGTCAGTTTCCTCCTCCTCAGTGCTGCACAGTACATCTCTGGCTCCCTCCCAACCACAGAGGGTGCATACATATATATTCAGGAAAACATGAAAAATATTTCAACAACAAAACAAAATCATAACTGTATCGATAACATGCCATGAAGCTTCTATAAGAAGATAACCTCAATATAACGGCATGTCTAGTGGGCCATTGGTGATATCCACAGACGTAACCACATGCGTATCTAGTTTTGTCAACTGATAAATTGTTACTTACTTGTTTTGTACTGAAGAATATTTTCTGTTCTCCACAGAACATCCACACATATTAAACAGTTGTCATTGCCACTGAATATGTAGATAGAGTAAAGATCACATGATTAGAACAAGCAGTTAAGTACATTTATTTGTATGGCTGCCTGGACATTTCTGATCAAAATTTTTTAGGGTGAATGATTATTCCATTTAGGTAACTGACTTTTGATTATTTGCTTGAGCTCTCTCTCTAAGCAATTTTTCTTGTGTTTTCCACATGTGGAAACATTACAAATACAGTAAGCAATGGTAAAAGCAATAATGTAAGTTAATTTATATACGAACTGAAAACTGAACAAATTCATTATAGATAAGTACAATACTCAACTTATACACAGTAAGTGATGATGTAAACAACATAAACTAATTGACTTACGCTTCATTTCTCATCAGCATTGTGGTATTGATGCCTTGAACAAAGTCACTTTCAACTGGATGATCATACCTATCCAGGCATATAAGATTATTCCACTTATCTACAGACACAGGAGTGAAAACATCACGGCCGACTTCCATAGAATACCAGTCACCCACATACGAGGAATGAATTTTACAGTTACCCTTCAATTGACCTGAAATTATGAGAAATATAATTAATGAACCTTTTATATGAAACTGATATTGTTTCGTTATCTTAATTTCTATCTAAGTGAAAGTGCTAGTTTTATATGAAACTGATATTGTTTCGTTATCTTAATTTCTATCTTAGTGAAAGTGCTAGTTTTATATGAAACATATTGTTTCGTTATCTTAATTTCTATCTTAGTGAAAGTGCTAGTTTTATTTCCATGTGATGATATACAATATTTTACTTATTTATTTATCATTTTTTCATTAGCAAATCCAGTGCCTCCTGGACTTTTGCCCTCTGACCCACTGCCATGTAGTGGTATCTGCAGAATGTTGTCATTTTCTTTATTCCAAATATTGTTTTTACTGGTCTTGAAGGTAGAAGACTTTGTAATATCATCCAGTGCTTTACATTTGAAATGATGGTGGTCAATAGTTTCATGGCAATGTTTACTTATCTGGCACTCTGGACTGCGCTATGGTTGGATTCTGTTCATGTGTTTATTAAGTGTTGGGTTTGAAGTTGTAAGATGGTATTTTTATCTCTCCTGACTGGCAAGATGTTTGATGCTATCATTAGCGTTTGGGTTGGCCAGTTATTTGTGCATCTCTCTTCCAGCATACCCATATTTGGTCTGCTACAGTCGTAAACTTATTTTGTTTGGACATGTAACAAGGCACAACACACTTTCTAAAATCCTTTTGCAAGGAACAGTTGAGGGAGGAAGGAGAAGAGGTGGACAAAGCAAATCCTGGGTTCGCTACATCAAGGAATAGTCTGGTGTCATTATTCTGTAATCATCCAAATGACCGAGGATAGAGGTGTTTGGGGGGCTCCTAATGTGCTGATGTCTCCAGTGTGGAACCCCTATGACCTTGACGGGTTGTAAGTTTTATTGTAATACACTGATTGAGAAAATAATAACCAGAAAAAATGGGGCCCAAATTGATAAGTAATGGTTTCTCTCAGACAGAACTGCACAAATTAATACAGCGGCATATGTGGATAAGAAATAAGGAATGCCCTACCCCTAAGCATGGGTACCCACAGCATAGGTTATGGTAGGTCAAGTAACCACTTTCTCCTGAAATTACGAATTTACGAACTACCGGTAGTATTGAGAAAAATACTAAATCTACTAAGTCTCGATCCCCTGAAAAAAATAATGTGACCACACATGTCCACAGATAACATTTCACATTTTAAGTAAACAGAAGCAATGACCAGAACAAAAGTGCTCATAAAATACATCAAGATACACAACAGCTGGACATCCTTCCAACTGATGCAAATGCATGCAGAAGGTCTGAAGATCTTATATAGTGATGCTTTCTTCTAGTGAAAACCTCACAGCACTTTATCTATTGTTGTTTGTCCACCACAAGTGATGATGACCATTTGTTACATGCACTTTTGAGATTCAGTTATAGTTATGTCCTTGTATAATCGTCCTTGACTATGAGTTCGTAGATGACTAATAAGCCCTATTCTGGCCGCAAATGTCCTTTGACCATTCCGACATGGGATGACCACTGTAGATGGTTTTTTTTGTCTACCCGCGACTTTCTAGCTACTCTCCATTGTTGAGCTGCTGGATTTTTTCCTCTTTCTACAAGATGCTGCACATTTTTTTGTCTGTAGAGCAGCATGCAACTCTATTTGAGTGAATGACCATGTAACAAGGTCTAATTCAAAGGTATTCAGTGAGCTCTTTCCGCCAAAGATGGATGTGTCGGGCCATTGGTACAAATAAAACGGCGACACAACGCATTTCCATTCTCTGGACTACATCCTGCTGGAAATCTAATAGGACCATGATCCTGCTACAAGAGATATCCAACTGGAGTTTGAGAATGAACGCTGAAGAAGAAGAAGAAGTGAGCTCTTTAACATCTTCAGTGATGTCTTTGAGGCACTTCTTTTGGCCACCTTGAGGGTGTATGCCTTACTGCAACTCACCATAGAAAAATATTTTTGTCAGGCGATGACCTGGCATACGCACTACATGACCTTCTCAATGAATCTGTGTCTGTATCAGGATAGTGTCAATGCTGGGAATACCAGATCTGTCAAGGACTATGGTATCTGGAATCTTGTCTTGACATCTGATGTTCATAATTTTTCTGAGGCAATTTGTGTGAAAGTGATTAAGCTTCCTCACATAACGTCTATACACAATCCATGTTTCATCAGCATATAACAGCAGTGGAAGTACCACTGCTCTATAAACTTTCATCTTAGTCTGTAGATTAATTGTCTATCCCCAGGTGAATGATTGTTGATCGCATTCACACTTGCCGTTAAGTGTAGGGATGATAGCTTAAGCTGTTGTTTCAAGGCCAGATGTGTCACCGAGGTTGCATTTAATCCATGTTTGTTCAAGGTTATCTTGATGTTTTCTATCTTCCGTTTTCTTGGTCTACCTTTGGCTTTACGCCTGGATATTCTTGTATTATATGCTCTTACTGGTATTTGGTTTGGCTTCATTCTCATAAGGTGACCGAACCATTTTACTTGCTGTCTCTCAATATGTTCGATACATGATATTATACCAACTCTTTTCCTAATTTCTTCATTTCTTATTTTATCTAGTTTGGTAACCATTGCAGCTTTTCTCAGACACTTTATTTCACATGTGATGATAATTCTTTGCTGCGAAGCTGTTAAAGACCATGTTTGACATTGGTAGCACAGTGTTGGTATAAAAATTGTAGATATTATTGGTTTTTTTAATTTCCATCTTGATCTTTGGATGAAGAAGTAATGTTGAAAGTTGGTAAGTCACTGTGTTTGCTTTCTGGCACCTTGTTTCTATTTCTCTGTCTAGTCTTCCATCTTCGGGAAAAAAATGCTGCCTAGATATTTAAATTCTTTGGCTTGTTTCACTTTGGTGTTATCTATTGTTATATTCATTGGTGTTGAAGACTTGCTAATTTTCATAACTTCTGTAGATTAATATCTATACAATTACTTTGTTTACAAATTCTGAAGAGGAGGCCATTTTTTTCAAAGCATTTCACAGCCCTGAGAGGTTGATTCTGCTGTAGTTAATGATATATGTGTAATAATACAAGAGATGTGTGTAGTTATATGAGATGTGTGTAGTTATACAAGAGAGATGTGTGTAGTTATATAAGATGTGTGTAGTTATACAAGAGAGATGTGTGTAGTTATACAAGAGAGATGTGTGTAGTTATACAAGAGAGATGTGTGTAGTTATACAAGAGAGATGTGTGTAGTTATACAAGAGAGATGTGTGTAGTTATATAAGATGTGTGTAGTTATATAAGATGTGTGTAGTTATATGAGATGTGTGTAGTTATATAAGATGTGTGTAGTTATATGAGATGTGTGTAGTTATACAAGAGAGATGTGTGTAGTTATACAAGAGAGATGTGTGTAGTTATATGAGATGTGTGTAGTTATACATGAGAGGTGTGTAGTTATACATGAGAGGTGTGTGTAGTTATACATGAGAGGTGTGTAGTTATACAAGAGAGATGTGTAGTTATACAAGAGAGATGTGTAGTTATACAAGAGAGGTGTGTAGTTATACATGAGAGGTGTGTAGTTATACAAGAGAGGTGTGTAGTTATACAAGAGAGGTGTGTAGTTATACAAGAGAGATGTGTGTAGTTATACAAGAGAGAGGTGTGTATATAGCTATACAAAAGTGATGTGTTAGGTGAAGTTATAGTTACAAAATAATTTATTTGATCATAGGAGATCTATGTGTAATCATAATACTGCCAATATCATGTACGTAGACAGTTGTGATGATTTATGAACACTTTTTTTAACATCCGTGTTCTTAACTCATAGCATTTATGATTTATTAATGCTGGTGAGGTGGGTGTGAGATGTTAGCAATCTCACATTTCAGTAGCTCTGCTATATGAGAGTGGTAGCCATCGCCTCTCCCTCATAGTCTTTACTTCCCGGATTAATCCGATACCCAATTATGGCTGGGTTGATCCGGGAGCTGTTGCAATCTGAAAAACATTTTAGTCTCAACTGGGAAAGAACCCAGGACCATTCATATGTGAAGCCAGTGTGCTAACCACTGCGCTACATAACACATGAAGAGATATGTGGGTATGTTCAGATGCAACAGTCAACATATTATAGCAACACCTATGATGATATGATAGAAAAACTGGTGGACATGTGATTGTGATATTGTGGTGGTGATCAAATGGTTGTACTTTTGAGTCTTGTTTAGTTTTCAAACCCCAGGAATTATAAGCAATTAGCTCTTGCTTCCTATGTGAAGTGGGGAGATTTGATTTCAGTTAACTCAACCAAGTCTAACTTTGTAACTAACTGTTACATTATGTTTTAAGTGTTTTGACTTGTTATTTCATTAAATTGCATCTTGCTACTTACTTTTAAACTTTTTTGTTTCATGTTTGCTATTATTTTTTTTAATCAGTCTTACTTGAAGGTAACTTACGTCCTGAGTAAAGTAACGTATATAATAAATTAAACCTATTTCAACGCTTATTTGTTTAACCCACAGTAGGACATTGAGTAACAGTGTGTCCACGTTAATAGAAACAACATAACATATTGCTTGATTGTTGCTGAATGACCGCTTCATTTCCGGGGTTGTATTAGAGAACACAAGGAAGTGAGTTTATAGTTTACAGTAAAATAAGTGCATATTTACATGCCATGTTTTAACTTATCCCCCAACTTATCGTAAATGTAGCTTATTGTGTGTATAAATCATAATTACCTAGTGCCAAATGACAACTCGCTATAAAGATAGATAATACTATTACAAAAGTTGACTCTATGTTTCCCGGAGCCATCTTGGAATTTTCCTCTGAAGTGCCTCCTGAAAGCGAGGCTTCAACTCAGGTGTGTGACCTAATTAAACCATGCTTTCACACATGGCTGATTGTAGTAAATAGTGACAAATTCCATATTTTTTCAATTTCGAGCCTTTACACCATTAACATTTCATTTTTTGTTCATTAATTTGGAATGACATATCTATAGAACAATAAGTGTAAATAGAATGGAAGTAATTTCAATGATAGACCATATATAGAATAGTCATTATTTTTACATAGGCTTATGTACATGATATTTTGTTGCCAGGACCCTAGAATGTGGATACGAAATTTCGGCAGAATGTGAACATGAACTACAAAGACTTATATATCAAGTCCATAAATCAAGTAATGAATATGGACTGGATATAAATATCCAAAAAACAAAAACCATGATAATCAGCAAAGACAGAGAAGAACAGGAAGTAAACATAAACATACAGGGAGAGAAACTACAACAAGTAAAACAGTATCAATATCTTGGACACATAGTCACAAATGATGGCAGATGTGAAAGAAAAGTTAAAAGGAGAATATGAATGGCTAAAAGTACCTTCAATGACATGAGGAAAATATTAACATCTAAACAAATTACAAACAAGTTAAAAATGAGAATTATAAAATGCTACATCTATTCAATATTCATGTATGGCTCAGAAACATGGACACTAAATAAACAATTAGAAGACAAAATTGATGCCTTTGAGATGTGGGTATATAGAAGAATAGGGAGAACATCATGGAAAGAGAAGAAAACAAATAAAGAGGTGCTAAAGAGACTTAATATGAAGAAAGAACTACTAAGAGAAATAAAGATCAGGCAAATAAAATACTTTGGACACATTAAAAGACATGACACCCTATTGAAGACCTTACTTGAGGGTAAAGTCAAAGGGAAGCGAGCAAGAGGTAGGCAGAGATACAAGTGGGAGAGTAACATCACATGATGGACAGGTTACAGTCTAGCAGAGTGCACCACCAAGACAGGAGATGTTGGAGATACGTTGATGATGATGAGATTGTGGAGAGTAAAGAACACCAGATTTAATCTGAAAATTGCTCAAATTATGAGGATGAGATCACCAAGACAAGTTATTGATTTAGTACACCAACAATTTAATATCATGGAACAAAAAAACTACCAGATTACAGACAACATGCCATTTTTGAAGGCACTTAAACGCGTATCATTTGAAAATCAAGATATTCTCTACATAACAAGAATAGCGCACAATCTTATCTCTGCAAATCCAAACAGCCTGATCCTGCAATAGATCCCTGGACAGTGCGATCTGGAAGGAAATGAAACAGCAGACAGACTTGCAAAAAGAGGCGCCTCAAAACAACAAAAGCAAAGACCGTATAGTATGACAACAGTAAAACATATTCTTAGAAACAACACCAGGCACATATGCTGACTGGTCTAAATGTATTTAGTGAAATGACATAGCAAAAAGACAATGACAACATAAACAAACTCTGCAGGAGAAATCAATCCCTTATCTTTCAGTTTCAAACAGGACTCGTAAGAGACAATAGCATGTAAACTGTATCAGAACCCAGCAACTACCCATTTGAAGACATTGTTCTCATCTGAACGAAATAATGGTACACTTCTTTATTGACTGCACTTACCTTTCAACTGCCACAAAAACACTTTTACAGGCACCCTTAACAGTCAATAACCTAACTGCATGGATCACTAAATCAACTACAGAAAACCTTCACTTGTTTATTCATGACGTTGTGCTGCCAACAGTAGAACTACTCAGCTACATTTGGATATCCACAACAACAACAACAACCACAGATCTGTGTTGTTCGTCCATCACAAGTGATGATGACCATTTGTGACATCCACTTTTGAAAATTCAATTTTAGTTATGTCCTTGATTATGAGTTCGTAGATGGCTAATGAGCCATATTCGAGCTGTAAATGTCCTTGGACAGTTTGGACATGGAATGACGACTGTAGACGGATCTTGGTCTATCCGTGACTTTCTAGCTGCTCTCCGCTGTTGAGCTGCTGCATTTCTCTTCTTTTCACAAGATGATGCGCTCTTTTTTATTTTAGAACGCCATGTAGATCTATTTTGTGCAAGTTCTTCCCATGTATCGTGGTCTATTTCAAAGGCTTTCAGTGAGTTCTTTAACGAGTCCTTGTAGCGATTCCTTTGGCCACCTTGAGATCGTATACCCTTCTCTAGCTCACCATAGAGAAGTATCTTTGGCAGACGATGCTCTGACATACGTATTAACCAAAGATCTAATACACAAGAAACACCATAATTAGCAAACACCACTCACATTTTTAATATACAGTTCAATAAAAAGACGCAACATTATTTCAAACGTGTACCAATATTTTATTTTATGGAATTAATGTTTCAACCTTGGCATGAAGAAACTTTCAGACTTTAACTAAACTAAACTCACCTCCAGTAATTCCAAACGGCCTATTGACGATGCTGGCTCGCCTACAGCAGTCTGTTCTAGCGATGCAGGTCCGTAAGAACAGGACCTTTGTACTAGCCCAAAGACCAACGTCGAGCAGCTGGTTCCGAACCGTTTGATCTGAAATTCAACGATCTACTGGCATTGACTAGAGTATAGAGAACACAGATGCAATTCGATTCCCGAGGTGACGAAGCTGCATGAAGCGGTCTTCGGCAGGAGTTGTGACTGCGTCTTCCACTGCGTGACAGGTCTGCCACTGTGCTAGTTTCTTGAAACTCCCTGCAAATGCAACTAATGGTGCTTCTGACCACAATAAATTGTCTGACCACTACAATTTGTGATTGTCCAGTCTGCAAGCGTGCAATGATGATGTATTGTTGTTTTGTGGTGAGATTACACATACTTGCGCATTGAATATTTTCAGCTGAATTTATTCGAGGACTGTTAATCTTGTATATGCATTCAATAATGTGATCAGAGGATTTTGTATTCAGTCATAGTGGAACACCTCCTTATTGACTGCACTTACCTTTCAACTACCCAAAAAAAAAATATTTTACAGACACCCTTAACAGTCAATAACTTACTGTATGGATCACTAAGTCAATTACAGCAAACCTTCACTTTTTTAAGAATGACATTGTGCTACCAGTAAGTTTCACTGGATTCTCACGAAGCTGTCACGAGCTATTGTCAAGAATGTTGTTTTGACCGTGACCTCTTCCATGACCTCACGAATAGTGAGTTGAGTACAATTCAAGTAAGCACGAGAAGTTAATGACCAGGTGGACACCGTCGATAGGTTGAATGATGTCCAATCAGCGAATATCTTTTATAATAATAACTTTAAAGAAGTCGCGTTCCGTTTTTGAACAGTAAATAACATTAAATAGAAATCATACTGTTTTCTTTTTTTTTAAACCAACACAAGTATACGAATGAGTAGCATTTAAGAACAGTGGCCTGCAGCAAGTCGAAGTTCGAATGCTTTATATTCATTTTCGTGTTTGATTATGTAGGTGCTGAAGACAACGAGAGAGCGGATCCGCTGGCTAGCAATGTTACTGTATCTAAGCACTGGTGCGGAATTTATTTTTCTGAACTTCATACCAGAAACAACACAAGCAAATGAAACTAATGAGGGTGATGATACCTTTTTAATTTCCAAAATAAAGAAATCGGACTTGAAGTGCGGCGTTGGTCACATTAGCGCCACTGTGTGAGCTTAGAAGAATGTTTGTCAACCAACAATGAACGAGAACTGCCAGTCATCATGTAATGGTGGATATACTCAAGTGGAGAGTGTAACATCTATGGATGTGTCCGTTGTGATGTTTTATAAAAATGGGATTCGCATTTGTACACCGAAACGCACACTTTTCAACCATAGACTGGAGTCTATTTTGGCTATATCAGGTTTATGATGTCTTTTATCTTTGTGTTACCTTATAGTCTGGAGAAAATTATATTATTGCACGTGCAGTTGTTGTGAAATGGCATCCGTCGTGTCAATCGTTTTTGGTGAATATTCCTCTGTGCACTTGCCTTTTTTTCTTCTGTGCTCGTTCTTAAACTCCTACAGTTTTACCTGATGTAGTCCGGAGAACGGAATGTGTTGTGTCATGGTTTACATATTTGCGAGGACATCTGTGCATTTCTGCCTGACACATCCGACCTCAGCATGGTTTGTGTCACTTTGACCTAATTGGGATGGGATAGGCAACACCACCACACAACATCCTTAGTCGCATCTTTCGACATGCATGGAAATTAAACAGTGTTATTATTATTATTATTAGCTCCATTATTGGGCTCAACAATACACGGTCGGTATTATCACTTATCACCCATGTAACAACCTGGGCATGTGGTTCTAGTTCAGTGTGGGATAATAGCAACTGTCTTAATTCCAGGCTTTAGGCGCTGTCCACCATTTACATTATCTCTATAATGTACAAATTGATGACAGTAAAGCATGTAATTTGAGTAGGATAGCACTTGCCAAATATGAATTTCAAAAGATGAGAAACATTCTATGCAATGGAGTAGTATCAATGCATACACGAGTTAGAGTGCTAGATTATTATATTGAGCCAATCTTCTGTATCGATGGAGGCATGGGCGGTAAACAAAAGAGCTTAAGATAAGCTAGAGGCAACTGAGATGTGGTTTTTGAAAAGAATGATGTAAATTATATGGACAGCCAAGAAAACTAATGTAGAAGTCATGAAAGATGCTGGGGTAAAAAAAGACAAAAATTAGAAGCAGACAATTAAGATTTTTACGGCATGTGTTGAGAAAAGCAAAACTTGAACATTCAGTAACCATTGTAAAGATCAAGGGGAAAAGAGACGGGGGAACATAAAGAGATAAATTTCTGGATGTCTTGTCACTGTGGCACAAAATGAGTTCACCAACTGAGCTTATTAACAGCACAAGAGACAGAGAGTTGTGGAGAAAAATCGATTACGTGCCCCCCTCCCCCTCCAAAAAAATAACAAAAATAAAATTACATAACGCTTATAAGAGTGTGTTTCAACCATTAACTCGTTGTGCAACCTGTAACATAAAAGTACGGCCAGAAAATGTAGCCAAAATTGAAGGAGACTTGTTTGCGATTTGTCAATTGGTGGAATAAACATATTTCTGACATGAACATGAACTAATAATGCGGAATTTTCATATGAAATCTTCTTACTGTACATTGTTTTCTGAATACCTTCTTTAAAAGTTTTTTTTTTAGCTTTTATTTCGGCACAAGGATAGTGCCTGTTGATACAAATGAGTAGGCAACGCTAAATATGACTAAGGTACCAAGTTCGGTCCCCGATCCGGACCGTTCTCAGAAAGTAATGGTAAACTAATGAACGTACCTTTATTGCCTAAAAAATCACCGCAGCCAAAAAAAAAAAACCCTGGGTTGATGTCTCCTGAATAGGATACTCTACCAATCCAATTGTAATTGTCTGACTGTGATTTATAATATCTAGAATTGTAATTGTCTGACTGTGATTTATAATATCTAGAATTGTAATTGTCTGACTGTGATTTATAATATCTAGAATTGTAATTGTCTGACTGTGATTTATAATATCTAGAATTGTAATTGTCTGACTGTGATTTATAATATCTAGAATTGTAATTGTCTGACTGTGATTTATAATATCTAGAATTGTAATTGTCTGACTGTGATTTATAATATCTAGAATTGTAATTGTCTGACTGTGATTTATAATATCTAGAATTGTAATTGTCTGACTGTGATTTATAATATCTAGAATTGTAATTGTCTGACTGTGATTTATAATATCTAGAATTGTAATTGTCTGACTGTTATTTATAATATCTAGAATTGTAATTGTCTGACTGTGATTTATAATATCTAGAATTGTAATTGTCTGACTGTGATTTATTATATCTAGAATTGTAATTGTCTGACTGTGATTTATAATATCTAGAATTGTAATTGTCTGACTGTGATTTATAATATCTAGAATTGTAATTGTCTGACTGTGATTTATAATATCTAGAATTGTAATTGTCTGACTGTGATTTATAATATCTAGAATTGTAATTGTCTGACTGTGATTTATAATATCTAGAATTGTAAATGTCTGACTGTGATTTATAATATCTAGAATAACTTTCAGTTTGATATTAATAAATGTTAATGTATTATCCTGTGGTATCGCCCGTGTGTTGCCGGGGCCCGAAAGGGGAGCAAAGAATAGCAACACTGTTCACCTTTCACGCATGTCATAAAAGGCGACTAAGGAGGTTATGGGATGGAGTTGGCTGTCCAATCCCATATAGGGTCAGTGACCCAAAGCCATGCTGAAGTCGGATGTGTCAGACCGAAAGGCGCAGATATCGCAGCAATGCTGTAAACCATGACACAACGCATTCCGTTCTCCGGACTACATCCTGCTAATCTGCAGGAGTTTGAGAACGAACGCAGAAAAATAAGAAGATACTGTGGTATCATGTAACATCAGTTTAATATTAATTAATGTTAATCTATTATACTGTGGTATCATGTAACATTTTAAAGAGCAATGGAGTTAGTGCTTCTTCTAGTCCCCTTTTTTAAATAGCGAGATTGAGGCACGAGACTAGTGATTTTTAACGAAACGATGTGGCAACACTGGACTGTAGTAAAACCGTATAAACCTAGCTAGCTACCTGAGGAACAGAGAACGAAATAGGCCGACTGTTTTATCATCTCCACGAACAGACCAATTCACACGAAAGTATATAGTATAGCTAACGCAGAACCGTAGATAACACTTTGGTCAAGGGGAGGGTCCATACAAAAAACTTATTACTTCACCTTTAGGGACTTTTGATTATTTATTTGTAGGTTGTCATGTGACGTATTCTCTCTCCAGAACGTTGTATTCCCAATGAACTCCCTGAACCCTTCCCTTTCTTGGGCGATGCGACTTGCATTTTCCAACGACGTATTCATGTTATCTTTAATGTCGCCAGTCCATTGTCTTCTTGGTCTGCCCTTTCTCCTCCACCCGGTACTCTGCCCTTCATTATTTGTTTTTCTAAACAGTTGTGTCTCTTTATATGATCAAACAGGCGTAGTTTTCTTTTTGCTATTATGTTTAGTAACCATTAGTCTGGAATCTTCAATGTGTTAATAATATCTGAGTTTCTTTTTTTTCCTTCCATGAAATTCTAAGTATCTTTCTGTAGCATTTCAGGCGTTGAACTTCTTTGCCTCTATTTTACTTGGGACTCATGTTTCACGGACGTAGGCCTATGTTGTAATCGGGAAAATAAAAGTTCGTAGCAATAGTAGGTTCGTTTCTATATTGTTTTTTTTTCCATACGTTTTTCAAACGTGTTATTTTGCAATATGCCATTGTCAGTCTCCTCCTTATCTCTGCCCCATGTAGTCTCCTGCACAGTTGATGTTTCCTTCTAAGTATTCCAATTTATCCACACATTCTATCTCGGTATTGTCTATTCTGATTTTGGTTGTTGTGTTGTTATATCTGTTGACATAATTTTTTTTTTTGCGCGTTTAAATATAACTTTTGTGATTTGCTGTATTTCTTTGTGGTCTTGATTAGTTGTTTAAATCTCTTTAAATCATTTGAAAAAAGCACTGTGTCATCAGCGTAGAGCAGTTCAGGGAGTTCAAAACCACATATGTTTAAAGCGTTTATTTTATAAAGCGCTAATAATAATAATAAAACACGTAATACGTTAGTGTCGTAGGGTGTACCACATTGGAGTCGTTAAATCGTAGGGGGTATCACATTGGAGTCATTAAATCGTAGGGGGTACCACATTGGAGTCATTAAATCATAGGGGGTACCACATTTGAGTCATTAAATCGTAGGTGGTACCACATTGGAGTCATTAAATTGTAGGGGGTACCACATTAGAGTCATTAACACAGTAGGGGTAGTACATTGGAGTCATTAATGCATTAGGGTCGTAAGGGGGGTACCACATTGAAGCCATTGACACGTTAAGGTATTAGGGGCTACCACATTGGAGCCATTAACACATAGCGGGTAAAACATTGGAGGCATTAACACGTAAGGGTCATAGGGGGTACCACATTGGAGCCATTAACTAGTTAAGGTCGTAGGGAGTACACATTTGAGCCATTAACACGTAGTGGGCAATACATTTGAGCCATTAACACGTTAGGGTCATAGGGGGTACAACACTGGAGCCATTAATACGTAGGGAGTACCACATTGGTGCCATTAACACATTAGGGGGTACACCATTGGAGCCATTAATACGTTAGGGTAGTAGGGGGTATGACATTTGAGGAATTAATGCATTAGGGTCATAATGGGTACCACATTGGAACCCTTAATACATTAGGGTCATCGGGGGTACCACATTGGAGCCATTAACACGAAAAACCAGTCAAAATTTCTTATCCACAGACCTGATGACGGAATGAAAAATCCATGCCGTGATCATTCTTTAATGTTATCAAGCCAAAATTTTCTTTGTCCATCTCTTCTCCTCACCCGTCAGCTGTTTCCTCATAATAATTTTTGAAATTAACTGGTTACACGTACAAATCACAGGATACGCTATTTCACCGCTGACATCACTGTTTTCTGTTCATCTGCAAGTTCAGGTTTTTTGTCTCTGACAAACACATTTGTCTTATGCTCCCTCAAATTAATTTGTAACACAGAGCTATATTCAAACTTCTGAATCATTCTTTCCATATTTGTAGTGAGTTTCCAGTTCTCACATTCATATAAAAGAATTGATAGTATCAGTAATTTGTGTAGACACATGGCCTAAGCCTATATATATCTTAATCAAAATACTGATTTTACGTTGGCGTATTATGTTTAACATTACCCATATCAGCTTTGTTGTTGTTGCTGCCAATAATCCCAGGCATTGCGAGCAATTTGCTCTTACTTCCTATGTCCAGTGGGGTGATTTCTCAGAACTTTCTTTCATACCCAGGAGACTTCAACTTTTGGTTAAATGCAACGCCTATTAAGAAGCCTTCTACTCAGAGGGGGTATATGTCATGAAAAGAGCTGATAGTTTGCCTGGGTCAACCATTGTGTCTTTCCTCGGACGAGGTGCTTTGCAGCCAGTGAACTATTTCTCATGTATGAAGACCACTGCATTATCACCCTTCATGTCCCTAGGTCACAGATATAATTTATTCTGTATGAGCCGTGCTGGGCATCGACAACAGTCTGTCCCATGTACACATCCACAAACACACAATGTGTACAATAATGTCTATCCCATGTACACACCCACAAACACACAATGTGTACAATAATGTCTGTCCCATGTACACATCCACATATTGTGTACAATAATTTCTGTCCCATGCACACTTTCACAAACACACATTTTGTACAATAAAGTCTGTCCCATGTACACATCCACATATTGTGTACAATAATTTCTGTCCCATGCACACTTTCACAAACACACATTTTGTACAATAAAGTCTGTCCCATGTACACATCCACATATTGTGTACAATAATTTCTGTCCCATGCACACTTTCACAAACACACATTTTGTACAATAAAGTCTGTCCCATGTACACATCCACATATTGTGTACAATAATTTCTGTCCCATGCACACTTTCACAAACACACATTTTGTACAATAAAGTCTATCCCATGTACACATCCACATATTGTGTACAATAATTTCTGTCCCATGCACACATCCATAAAAAAGAACTAGTTGGAAAGAAAATGTGTGGCAATATTTTTTTATTTTCTTGTTAATTTTTTTCTCTTTACACAGAAAACAAAGTTTGTAGCATTCAGGATATAGCAACCAACTCAGTATTTACTGGCTGCAGTAATTTTCAATGTTAAGAAGGTTGCCATTGCTTTCTGAACGGCTTTGATGAGCATTTGTCTCTGGCGGGGTTTGAACCTGGTATCTTGGCTATCCAAGATGAACTTTATATCACCCTGCTACAGAAAATACCAAGTCTTAAATGTCTGCCACTGATTGATTTCAATTTTATAACAAAACCAAAATAAAAATCTGGACAGAAATGATATTCATGCATTCATAGGTGCTCAGTCCCTTTTAACAAGATAATAGTATCAGCACCACAACACATACAGCAACTCTGGTAACAATTTAGTTTCCAGGTACCCATTTTCATTTGGGTGATTAGAGAGTAAGCTATATTAGGGATTAAACACTGTGTGTTGAATCCATCGCCTTAAGCCTCAAAATAAACATAGCAACAACAATAAAATCTGAAACATTTATTTACAAATGGAAGTGAATATGTTAGGACGGAATAATTATCACAGTTAAATATAGAACATCCGAATGTCTCAGCAACAACGAAATGACACGCAATAGAGATCTTTGACTTTATTCTATTTCTGACCACCGAGATACTCCTCAGAGCAGGTGACAAAATCAGGTACCATAACACATGAGAAGATGCTGCATGAAGCAGATCTATAGGATGCTTCACTATTTAAAAATGCAACAACTTGTGAAATAAAGGAGGAATACAGGTGCACAAAAATTGAGAATGGGTAGAAAGACACAGATGAAACATCTGAAGTGAATATCCTGTGCACAACTTGTTCAAGTACCTTATCAGCCACATATGAACTAATAGACAAGGATATATTTCTAAAGGAATTTCATGAAGTACATATAATACATGGTCATCATTATTTTTATAAAGAACAAATGTAGGGGATTGATTCTTGATTAGAAACTGGCTTCACAGCACAGGGGACATTCCCATAAGTGCTCCACCCTCCGCTCCAGCAGCCATCCCAGTGTATTTAGACTCATAGTTCCGGTCAGGTGTAGATTGTGTGATCTTTGGGACTTTCCAAAAAATTTACTTTTCCTCCCCTCACCTCTGAATACTCCCATTTCTAATATTCTCTGTATGTGTACGTTCTCAACCTCATTGACATCATCTGCATCTTGAAATGAATTTATTACTGCCTTTATTAAATCTGCTTTATCTCTTCTCAGCAATGTGCCGTCTATTGCCGCATTGCCTGCCAGTAAGTCTGCTCTCTCATTTCCTCTGACCCCAGCATGACCAGGGCAGTATATCCATGTAATGCTCTGGACAACTGAGTTGTTCAATAAGTCCCACCATTCTTTTCTTAGCATGAACTTTTCTATCTTGCGCAGCATGCTTTGAGAGTCTGTGAGTATTACTGTGTGTGTTGATGTATCAGTTATCAACCAATTAAGAGCTGCTGTAACTCCCTCTATCTCCATCCTCATGCTCGATGTGACAGTAGAATATGCTGAAGATTTCTCAACCAACTTCACACCATTTCTGTAGGCAACAAAACCCCAACCGCTTTTATTTGTGTTTCTGCTAATAGAGCCATCTGTGTATATAATTATGTATTGTGGTTTCGAGTGTAGTTGGGCGAGTTCTTGCACTGTATCCTGTTGGGGATACATGTAGGGGATACATCTATATAATGTACAAATACAGGGGACACAACCATGTAATATACAAATACAGGTGGAAAATGGCAGAGTTATCAGAGGGAGACAATTCTATATGTAAATAGATTTATCTCATGACAAAAACAAAACATGGGTAAACATTTAGTAGGCAGTGTACACTGCTTGTACTCACGCTCCAGAGAGGAAATTCATTAAATTAATGGGTAACAACTCATTATGATACGTGGAATATAATCTCTGCACTCAGGACATTTATGTATTTCACATTCAGTCTGACAGAAAACTTCAACTTTGTGGCGTTGTCCTTGGACCATGACATATAGCATAGGCTCCAAAACGTTTTCAGACAACAACAAAAAAATCAAAAAATCGGGGTCTTTGTTACCTCTAATATTTCATGGTACTGCTCCCTGATATAACCAAAACGGACTGCATTGTCTGCTGGTTGAAAGAGGTGCACCTATCTAAAAGATAGGTAACCTGGTAACTTATCTACCTACCTACCTTTTTTTGGGACACCCCTACTTTGCAAGACATAAATGTTGTAACGCCCCCTACCCCATTATATCAGTTTTCCACGTTCAAGCCGTTTGAAATTTTCTACATAAATAGCAACTAATGATACATTACTGCTTATGCCGTTAAATTATTGAAAAAGTAGTTGCCAATATGTGCTTCATATTGAACGCAGTTATTGTTATACCAATTTTGATGAAACATAGGCCACATGTCAAGATTGTAAAGTTTATGCTCGAATAATATTATGCACAGTTTCATATAATGGTGAAATATGAAAATTTGTAATACATATATTAAGAGATTGCATTACATCGGTAAAAATCTTATTGTACTAACTATATATTACATAATATATCGCAAAATTACGAAAATAATTACATTTAAATATATATACACCGTAACTAATTTCTTGTAAAAAGAGCCCCCCCCCACAATTGTTTCTGAATCCATTAATGCCCCCCATAAGAATTCAGCGCCCACTGGGGTGGGAGTTGGGGTGGAGGTGCCACCCACTTTGGGAACCTATGACATATAGGGACCGCCTTGACCATAACAATCTTATAATCCAGAGGTCTGAACATTCCGGATGCACAATTGTCTGCGGTGGGATTCAAACTTGGTACCTTGGCCGCCACAAATGCACTTTTTTCTTCTATGTTCATTCTCAAACTCCAGCAGATTAGAAGGATATAGTTTGGAAAATGGGATGCGTTGTCTCATTGTTTACAGCTTTGATATCTATGCTTTTTGGCCTGACACATCTCACCTCAGTATGGCTTTTGAGTCCCTTTTTTGTCATCAATGTGGTGCTTGGGCTTTTTCATATTGTCCAGCAGGAAAACTGTCATAGAATCCAGTTGTGTCTTCACTACAACCACGAGCAGTCTTATGATTGACATAAAGTCTGTGGCAGAGGCAGTAATGACTGATATCACATGACTATCCTCATGCGTGCATATATAGTGATTCAATAAACATGCTCCACAAAGTTGAAGCGAGCGTCATCCACCGTTAATGGGTGGAGTTATTGACACAATTTCTGACCAGAAAGATAACCCTTGTATTTATGCAAGGACTTGCATTGTTGTGGGTAACGAGCGAACAGATACAGTAGCAAGCACGGACACAGTGTCAATAGGTATGTCATTGATTGGATCAATCTGAGATAATTGATGTGTTGAGTGACCTCATTCGATCAGAAGATTTTAAAAGTGTGAATCATGGTTATTTCAAGACTGCATGAGACTGGTATATAGATAAAAACAGCCCAAAAAGAGAAACATAATAATTATACGAAAACACTGAAAAACAACATAAAACTGGAACTATCAGCAGCTACACTCTGAGGAAGTTATTGATACGGGCATTGGAGCATCTACGGAGATTGGAGCACCTATGGACTTGTCTGGTGTGCGCTGATGATAACCTGCAGTTATAACTCTCCTTATTCTTCTCTCTCTCTCTCTCTCTATATATATATATATATATATATATATATATATATATATATATATCCATCCATATCTCAAAGGCACCAATTCTGTCAGCTATAGCACGTTTCACCAGCTTTGCTCAACTTTGAAATCATGTATCTCAGCAAATATATAACGCATTTAATTGCAATTTTATCTGTAAATTTAAAATACTATAGACCCTAAAAATTATTTTTTAAATTAAAATGCATACATTAGTTTCAATTTTTGCTTATTTGCGATATAGATAAAACGTCTACTTGCCAAGACACATCTGTACATACAAAAATTTGGGTACAATCAATTATATGACATCATTTACACATGATTTATTTATCATACTTTTGACATTATAGTTATGTTATACAGCCTGAAATTGCACAATTTTGCACCATCGAACACAAGACAGATGGTGTTTAAACACAAGACAGATGGTGTTTAAACACAAGACAGATGGTGTTTAAAAGTTGTATCCGGTGTAATGTCTGAAGTGGTAAAACTTCTTTTTTTGAGACACAATAATTAGTATGCTGATAAAGATCAAAGGATTTATTCGTGTATAAAAACTGGACATGATGAACAAATATAAAGTATAAATTTGTTGGCTCTAAAAATAACATTGTATGCAAAAAAATGGCCGTAATATGTTGGATGGTTACTCAGACAATTACCTTGTTTGAGGGCAACACTAGTGGAACACACTACAGCTATTTGTTCATGTACACATATAAAACAGCTAATGTTAAAACAAAACAAAAAATGTAACTAAATCAATACTAAAACATTCTGTAAGTCAGCTGTTATCACTGGAAGGAAAAACTAGGAGTTGCTCCACACCAACTGGCAATGAACTTGAGGACATCTTGCAGTTCTGAACTGTGTGACACCTAGAGAAGGGATGGTTTTAAAATAACTCTGTTGTTTCAATAGATTTATATAGAACATTATTAACTGATGATTATAGGCAGTATCATTTCTAACTAACCATTACTGATAACATAGGATTTACATAGGAGAGAAAGGGGGATGGGGGAAAGGTATAGTGTGTGGATAGCTTGATTGAGGCAAGAGTAAAATGTTACACTAATCCCGAGGGGGGGAAGGTATAGTGTGTGGATAGCTTGATTGAGGGCAAGAGTAAAATGTTACAGTAATCCCGAGGGGGGAAGGTATAGTGTGTGGATAGCTTGATTGAGGCAAGAGTAAAATGTTACAGTAATCCCGAGGGGGGGAAGGTATAGTGTGTGGATAGCTTGATTGAGGGCAAGAGTAAAATGTTACAGTAATCCCAAGGGGGGGAAGGTATAGTGTGTGGATAGCTTGATTGAGGCAAGAGTAAAATGTTACACTAATCCCGAGGGGGGGAAGGTATAGTGTGTGGATAGCTTGATTGAGGCAAAGAGTAAAATGTTACAGTAATCCCGAGGGGGGGGGGAGGTATAGTGTGTGGATAGCTTGATTGAGGCAAAGAGTAAAATGTTACAGTAATCCCGAGGGGGGGAAGGTATAGTGTGTGGATAGCTTGATTGAGGCAAAGAGTAAAATGTTACAGTAATCCCGAGGGGGGGAAGGTATAGTGTGTGGATAGCTTGATTGAGGCAAGAGTAAAATGTTACACTAATCCCATCACACACACAATGCTATTTGAATGTAAAGTGCTAGAAATATCATAACATAACATAACTATAAGAAATCTCATAGTATAACATAACTATAAGAAATCTCATAGTATAACATAACTATAAGAAATCTCATAGTATAACATAACTATAAGAAATCTCATAGTATAACATAACTATAGGAAATCTCATAGTATAACGTAACTATAAGAAATCTCATAGTATAACATAACTATAAGAAATCTCATAGTATAACATAACTATAAGAAATCTCATAGTATAACATAACTATAGGAAATCTCATAGTATAACGTAACTATAAGAAATCTCATAGTATAACATAACTATAAGAAATCTCATAGTATAACATAACTATAAGAAATCTCATAGTATAACATAACTATGATAACATAGTACTATGCCTCAAATTTCAGGAAGTTGTGGTAATTTCTCCTCTTCTACTGCATTCATCTTCATCTGTCATGCTATATTGTTAACCCTGTCACCAAGGGTGAAGTCTACTGTCTTCTCCAGATCACAGCTACTCTCTCATAGCTTTTACCTCATCTCTGTATCCTCTGGCCAGACATGCTATCTTTGCTCTTTATGTGTTAGGCAGTCCTGAAGTACCGTATATATTCACAGTTTTGGATTCTGGATCCACATAAACATCTGTCAATCTTTCCTCCTAACTTAGAATACTTTTCTTTTTTTTGTACACCTGGAACATGCTTATATCTGATATTTCATTTCTTTTATAAACTTGATTGGGTTTTGTAACTTGTACAAAGATTTGTAGAGTGTGTTTCTTCCATTGTTGTTTCTCTGGGCCAGTGAATTTGCTGTAGCATTTCATATTCCAAGAAACCCTGAAGAATATGCTCTGCTTTTATAAGAATATTCAATGAACTTCTTTCTTCTTCATCCTTGTTGTTATGTCAGAGTCATACACTGATTTCTTCAATGAACTGTATTGTGGTCATGAGCCCCAAGGCAAGGGCCGTAGAGCTGTTTCAGATGGCCACAAATTTTTTTCTTATAGTGTGATACAGTGATTTCTTCTGTACAATATGTTGTCTTTCCTACAGAATGTCCAAGAGAGAAAATGATGTTTCCAACCACAACCCTTCTACACATGCAGTGTTTGAGTCTGTTGTAGCCTGTTCTCAACACAACACTCCTACACATGCATTGTTTGAGTCTGTTGTACCCTGTTCTCAATACTTAGTGAACAAGGTAAATAATTACAGCTGACATTATGTTGTTGGGTTCAACAGCGGAGCAAAGAATGGTAGACATGTTTCCTGCCATGTATGTTGGAAGGTTAGATGTGTGGTTGGTTACCCCTATCCAGTATAAAATTAAAGTTTTTAAAAACATATTGCAATTTTATATTGGTTCAAAAGGTGTTGATATTACAGTCAAGCTGTAAACTATAACAAAAAACAACCAGTTTTTGGACAGCATGCTGCTAACCATAATATAAATAACCAAATGGCCAGAGGGTGTCCGACAAAGTGGATGGTGCCGCAGTAACCTAATGAACAAATAGTAATGCAAAATGATGTAAAAAGGTTACTAAACACTTACCTAGCCTATTAATAAAAATATATTTTTAAGAAAAAAAACAAAAAACATACAATAAAACTAAACAGGACAATTCTCAACGTATCGGCTCAAATTGAACCTTTTTCAAGAGACAAACAACAGAAAACGACAAAATAAAAAAATAAATAGATGTCTATATTTCATCAAGCCCTCGTCTCCATAATAGCGCAGGGATGGCAACGCATCTAGTCAAGGTGAAAATGCGTGCATTCATTATAAACAAACCGAAAGTGGGAAATTAGAGACACTAATGATGAGTGCAAGAATAATAAAAGAAAAAGATAAGAAAAATACCCCTTTTGTCACTCTATCAGACAGGCAGGTTTTAAGAACATAGTCACAACAGGCACGACTGAAGGGAACAGAGACAGATGGGGACGTGAGAAAATATTCATGTGACAACCTAGCAAGGCTTGGAAACAACGATCCTGATAACAATACTGTGAACAGAGAACCATGGTCACCTACGCCAACAAGAATGGCATATGACAATGATAGATGAGTAATGATGAGGTTGTGTGGTGGTGGGGTGAGTGGGTTTGGGGAAGGAAGGATAGAAGAAGAATCAACATTTGAAAAAGCATGGAATGAATGTGAAACCAAATATAGACATAAACATATATATAAAACCAAACCTAAACATACATAGAAATGTAAACACACACCAAGAGTCAAGAAAGAAACACATAACAAGATGGACACAGATGTGTGAAGGATACCCACACAAAATGCACAGGCATGTAAATGTATCCACACACAGGAAAGGGCTCACACCAGAATAGGTATACACATTGACACAGAATGGAGATACGTGCATTAACATAAAAAAGCGCTCACATAAATATACATATATATATGTATACACAAATATGAACATTCATGCACATAAACACTTTCTCGTATAAATAATAACATGAACATTCATACACATAGAAACATATACATATATTAATGGAAATATAAACGTTCGTTCACATAAAGATAATGCTATAACTACTGCATATGTATACATACAAATGTGTGGCCCAAAGTAATTGTGTGGATACATAGAACCATGTAAAACGAAATGCATATACAAATAACTATATATGTGTGGGCACCCATCAAAGAGACAACTGCAATAAAAACGAGGAAATCAAAATCTAAATATGTAAATGATTTAACAATAACAAAATGGCAGAGTACAAAATAATCACATATTGACATACACAAACGAAAGAAGACATAAAGGAATTATATAGAAGAACGGCAAACACAAAAATAATAATTATTCACGAAAGTGTACAAAGACAAATAATTACAAGAATCAGTGCAATACGGGAGTAGAGGGTATAAAGAAAAGGTGGGTAACTCAAACAAAACGGTGATTAATGTTCATTCCGTTTGGTTGCAAGACTCCCATATGACAAATGAGACGATATTCCAAGGACTGACGTTGCCGGTCACTGGTATAACAACGTAACAAACCAGTTACAGAGACATCAGAGCTACCATGATGTGACGGGCTGTTAAAATGATTAGCCACTGGGGAGTCACGATGATTCGTGATATCTCTCAAATGTTCGGCGAATCTATCAGCTAAACGTCTACCAGTCTCACCAATATACTTCATATCACAACGCTTACATATGATAGAGTATATTAAGTTACGGGACACACATGAAAAAGAATCATGAATATCAAAGTGTGATTTAGGAAACTGTAAAATAGGAGTGAGAATAACAAAAGGGCAAGTCAAACAATTTCGATGACAAGGGACAGTTCCTAGTTGACCTGCAGAAGTGCGCAGACGAGAATGAACTAAGAGATCCCGAAGGTTTCTGTCCCTCCGAAAAGCGACTAGTGGAAGAGAGGGAAATGCAGGACTGGAGATGGGATCTAACTGGAGGATAGAGAAATGTCGTAATAGGATACGTAGTGCCGGCATATTATGAGGATGAAAAGTGATAGCCAGTATTGGGCGATCAGAGGTATGTTTAATAGATGGTTCGAGGGCCACTGAGCGGGAAATAGTACAAACACGTTGTAAAGCTGATGACAGAATATCATCAGGGTATAAGCGACGGCGAAAAAAATCCAGCATCTTAAGAGATTGAACCTGAAAATCTACATCGTCTTGGCAGAGACGACGAAGACGAAGCAGCTGAGAGAAAGGGAGGGCATGCCGACAAGACCTTGGGTGAGATGATGTATAAAGAAGAAAACTATGAGAGGCCGTAGGCTTATAATGTATAGAAGTGGTAAGGGATGTGGATCCTATGGAAACACAAATGTCAAGGAAGTTTACAGAGGTGGAGGAAATAATTGTCATATAATTGTCTATCATTGTCATATGCCATTCTTGTTGGCGTAGGTGACCATGGTTCTCTGTTCACAGTATTGTTATCAGGATCGTTGTTTCCAAGCCTTGCTAGGTTGTCACATGAATATTTTCTCACGTCCCCATCTGTCTCTGTTCCCTTCAGTCGTGCCTGTTGTGACTATGTTCTTAAAACCTGCCTGTCTGATAGAGTGACAAAAGGGGTATTTTTCTTATCTTTTTCTTTTATTATTCTTGCACTCATCATTAGTGTCTCTAATTTCCCACTTTCGGTTTGTTTATAATGAATGCACGCATTTTCACCTTGACTAGATGCGTTGCCATCCCTGCGCTATTATGGAGACGAGGGCTTGATGAAATATAGACATCTATTTATTTTTTTATTTTGTCGTTTTCTGTTGTTTGTCTCTTGAAAAAGGTTCAATTTGAGCCGATACGTTGAGAATTGTCCTGTTTAGTTTTATTGTATGTTTTTTGTTTTTTTTCTTAAAAATATATTTTTATTAATAGGCTAGGTAAGTGTTTAGTAACCTTTTTACATCATTTTGCATTACTATGCTGCTAACCAGCTAGTGTTTGAGAAGGATCACTGAAGAATTATTACAATAAAATTGACTGTAGCTTGCTAGCAATAGAAAGTTATTTATGAAGCTGGATAATTGATTGACTGTGTCTACTAGTCAAACTGGAGTAAAATGTTGCTTATTTTCAAGATCACCACTTGCAGGTGAAATAGGGTTGTCGTCAGCTGTGGTGTGCAGACCCACACTTAGGCCCAAACAGAAGTAAACAAAATGGTCATGAAGAATAGCAGTGAATCAACAATTCTCTGTCAACAAACAATAAATGATGTCAGTGCATCTCACCTTTGTAGCCATAAGCAATTTGTTCCAGTCCTCTTTATTGGCAACTTTGTTTTGGTTTTTAAACTCTACACTATTTTTAAGGACAGGATATCCTGTTTGGATGGTAAAAAATATAGGACATAACATATTTCTTCCTGCACACATTTTATTATTACAACAATAGTACTTATGTAAAACTGTATAACAATAGAACTTATGTAAAACACAAAGTTGATCAGCCTTAGAATGAACACACAGACTATGAGACTATTGGTTATGGAAATGAAAAAATACAAATAACAGTACACAAGACAGTTTTAACATTTGCCATTAGTTTGCATTAGCATAAGAAAAAGACCTTATGGTTGAAACGATCTCATTGAAAACTAAGACTATTGGAATTTGTCCGAAAAATTAAACTCACTCTTGCAAATACACTATTTCCATACAAGCTTTCCAGAAGAACAACATGGCATGCTCTAAAAAAAGACATACATACAGCAGAGAACCATCAAAGGTGGAATAAGCAGAGGAGAACAAATACAAGCATGGACAGACAACATCAAGGACTGGACAAGACAAGAATTTTCCTCACTCGTATGCATCATTGAATATATAAATTTCTGGAAGACTGTGTGTTGAAGCATCCATAGTGGTACCTCTATGACCCTGATGAATTATGGGATTATGGATAGATACCCATACCGAATAGTCTATTAGCCTGTGCATTATTTGTAAAGCTGACCGACCTTATGTTTTACATAAGTACTATTGTTATACAGTTTTATATAAGTACTATTGTTATACAGTTTTACAGAAGTCTCACATATTTGTAGCCTGGTTTGTGTTGTTTAGCATGGAATGAGGCTCTGATCAAAGCTATTGTCTAGTCTAGATGTCAGAAAACCAACTTTCCTGTGTTGTTTAGCATGGAATGAGGCTCTGATCAAAGCTATTGTCTAGTCTAGATGTCAGAAAACCTACTGTCCTGTGTTGTTTAGCATGGAATGAGGCTCTGATCAAAGCTATTGGTTGGTCTAGATGTTAGAAAACCTACTGGCCTGTGTTGTTTAGCATGGAATGAGGCTCTGATCAAAGCTATTGTCTAGTCTAGATGTCAGAAAACCTACTGTCCTGTGTTGTTTAGCATGGAATGAGGCTCTGATCAAAGCTATTGGTTGGTCTAGATGTTAGAAAACCTACTGGCCTGTGTTGTTTAGCATGGAATAAGGTGGAGAACATATCAAAGAATAGAGATAAATGGAAAATATTTTTTCGATTCCTATGCACCAGCTGATGTGTAAACACCCTGGGGTGGGATTGGTGCACAGTGTGTAAACATATAATCAAAGTCAAGATCACTTTTTTCACAGAACCTACTAAATCTATTTTACCTCTCATGCTTGCCTCTGCAGATAAACTCTAGCCAGTCAAAGTTTAACCATTTCAAAAAGTTAGTCAGATCAACCAGAATTTCTTATACAAGTTTTAACAAATATTGAGTTATACTAAATGTTTCAATGTCTGTAGTATTGTTATAACAGGTTACAACATGACTAGACAAAATTAGGGATTTTGAAAACCTTTTTTTTTTCAGGTTTCTCATTATATTCCACTATTTATACAAATTGTGTAGAAAATGAAAGAGTTCCCCCAAATTTCAATTTGGGTAAACTGCTTGATTGTTGCATGACTGCTTTATGATTTTGGCATTTGTCTAAGTTCTGGAACATTTAGGTATAAGTTCTCAAACTTTTTGGAAAAAGCTATTTTTTGTATTTTGTCCCAACCACATCTTTATCACAGTTCATCCATTGGGTGATTTTCTAGTAAACTGTTTGCTGCAATATTCTGTTGTCTCTTGTGTCAGTGATAAGTCTTAGTTTTGTTCATTTCTTTTAATGTTCATTTCATTGTACCTGTGATAGTTCTCTCAGTTGATTTTTCGTTCTGATAATTCCTTAAAGGTAGATTTTTAAAATGTTGATCATAAAATTTGGTAAGGGGAGATAAGAATGCTCTGGATTACTGGTCAGAAAATTGTCAAGACATTGATTCTATTCTAAAATTTTACCTGTGACTACGCATGGTAAGGAGCAAATACCAGTTTCTGCAGCAATAAGTGAAGCTTCATAAGTTCCTCTTTCATCCTTTGGCAGAACTTGTTTCACTTTCCTGTCCATTGACACAGCCAGGACCCACTCTTTGACCTCTTCATGTTGCTGACTCTTGTAAAAACAAACATGACATCTGGAACTTTAGTAAATTGTTCACAGCAACATATATTTTAAAACCAGGAACATAATATGCCACAGAACAGCAACTGATCACTATATGAAAAAAAAGAGAATCAAACACCACTCAACTTATTTAACCTGTAGCAACCCGTAGTCTACAAATGCCATCTAGCGGTAGACATCAACGTCGACAAATATCTACAATGAGGTAGCTATTTGTAGTCATGGATAACAATCGTCCATGTTTATTTTCCATCATGCTCTTATTGTAAGTGTATGTACCCATTTTGATTGTACACAACATAACACTGGCATACACAAGCAAATAACTCCAAATCATATCAGTATCCATTTATTTCTATTGTCTTCGAATTTGATAACTCAATAAATAAAAAGTTCCATATAAAAAAAAAACACATGCCGAATAAACAGAAGTCATAATAAATGGTTGGGTATCAGAGGAAATATGTGCAATTTTTAGCTTTTATCTGGGCTGCTACAGGTTAATGTCCTAGATTAAATATACAAATATAGAATCAAAATAAAATTTTATTTAAATTCAGGATTCTGTCTATTTTATTCACCAATCAATTGTCTGCTGTGTTCTATGTTGTCCGAAAAGGAAGCACAGAATAGTGAAACTGTTTCCTGTTATGCATGCTGTAATAGATGACTAAGGAGGTTTTGAGTGTGATGCTGACTGTTCTATCCCATTGAGAGTCAGTGACTTCAAAAATATGCTGAAGTCTGATGTGTCATGCCAAAGGCACAGATATTACAGCCAAACTGTAAACCATGACACAATACATTTCAGTCTCCGGACTGAATCCTGTCAATCTGCAGGATTTTGAGAAAGAATGCAGAATAAATAGAAGAACTTTCTGCGAAGCATATATCTTCAGCACACAGGGAGATCAACTATTTTATGATAATATCTTCAGCAAACCTCAGGGAGATCAACTGTTTGATGGTAATATCTTCAACAAACCTCAGGGAGATCAACTATTTGATGATAATATCTTCAGCAAACCATAGGGAGATCAACCATTTGATGGGTATATCTTCAGCAAACCTTAGGGAGATCAACCATTTGATGGTAATAAAACACAAAAGAATTAGTTTGCTACTGTTTTTCCTATACATCAGGTGGTGGATTTTATTTTCTGTTACAGGATGATATTTCTCTGCCATTCGTCTCTTTTTATTTTGAAAGTGAAGTTTCCAGAGATTTTTTTCTGTCCCAAAATACTGTTTTCCTCACTGTTACTTTTGGGTACAGTGTAACAACAAAGTGGCTGTAGGGTACAGTATAACAACAATGTGGCTGTAGGGTACAGTGTAACAAAAATGTGGCTGTAGGGTACAGTGTAACAACAATGTGGCTGTAGGATACAGTGTAACAACAATGTGGCTGTAGGATACAGTGTAACAACAATGTGGCTGTAAGGTACAGTGTAACAACAATGTGGCTGTAGGCTACAGTGCAACAAGTTGGACACTCTTTGACTCCAGAGGGAAAGTAAAAGTCAACTAATTAGTAAATTAAACAGCAAAATTAATAGGAACAGAAGGATGTAAAAAACAAAACCCAACCAAATACATTATAAAGGCATGCACAAATATTGGGTCCAGACTATCCCTGATCTGAACATCTCTACAGAGAGCTGAAACAGTGGATTGGGAAGAAATATCTGATAATCTTACCACTGTCTACAGAGAGCTAAAACAGTGGATTGTGAAGAAATATCTGATAATCTTACCACTGTCTACAGAGAGCTGAAACAGTGGATTGTGAAGAAATATCTGATAATCTTACCACTGTCTATAGACTAAACTGACAATGATGAATGCAAAAACAAGACACTTACAGTCAGAAATGGTTTTTCAGGGATTGGAATCTCAAAAGGAATGTCTGTATCCTGAAAGTCACTGTGGTCCAACATGTCTAGAGATCCCTCTTCCATGGCCTGTAGAAGTCACAAAATCATTGGCGAATAGAACATACATCAGCAACAGGTAATCATGTCATATGTTTTAATGGACTTGAGACAAATATAAACAAATGAAAAAAGGTTAAAATTAAAATTTACAGGATAGACAAATACACACAGCCATCATTTCAATCACAAGGCCCATGTCAAGAGAAAGACAAACACAACTGGAAATAAAATTACAATTAGACAAATGTATGTTGGCATCTATGTTACCATAGGAGAATAAGATGGAAGGAAAACAAGACTGCCAGTATTTTTCCGTCATTTCCACTTCATCGTTTACTATGTTTACTACAGTGGAATCCATAACAGCGCAATCTTTTATAACATATTTCCCTATATAACAACACTTTTCTAAATTCCCCAATTATATTTATTCTATATTGTTTGTACTGCATATAGCAAATTTCTGTCATTACATACATTTTAAGTTGGTCTGGTGCAAGTTATTATAATAGGATTCCATATCATGAAAATTCAAGAAGGAAGCATTAGGATAAATGTAAATAACTCGTAAGGCAGACGGGAATCGAACCAGGTAATTCTAGCGGCACTGAATCGCTTTGCACCTCAATCATCAATCGGTTCAATTTCCATCAGCCTTAAGAATTATTTATATTTATCCTCATGTTTCCTACTTGAATTTACTTGTATAAGCTTCTTCTTTCGTTCACTTGAAACATGTCTATATCTTTAATTTTGTCTCCTGAATAAAACTCACTGTCTTTTGTAGTTCATACAGTGTCCCATAGAGCTTTGATTCCAGTGTTGTTTCTTCTGGCCAATATGTCTGCCTCAGTGTTTCATACTCTTGAAACACTCTTGAAGTATATAATATCAAGAAATTATATTTGCGATTTTATAAATGGCGTTTTGAGATTTTCCCCCCAATTTTCAACTTGCTTACAACTGTCATATCACACATACAACAACAACAAAAACACAATTATTTCCATTATTCACTCCTTTATTTACACATGCAAAAATTATTTTCATATCTTTACAAACCAAAAAGTTATAACGTTTACCAAACACTCACCAAAAATAATACACATTGTCAACAAAAACATCCATGCCCCCAGGGGATATTGTGTAATTTAAATTCAGGGCTCTAAAGACTAAACAAGTGTTCGAGGAGTCTGTGAGATGTTGAGCTTTCAAACATACATAAACATGCAAATACGCACACATATACATACACATACAAGTACACACTAACATACAAGTATGCACATACATATACATAGTCGTATATAAATGTACAAGCGTATCTCCTTTTTTTTCTTTGTGTGTTCTGAAACTCCCATCAGATCTCTCTTACAGCAGGACAATGGTCCTACTAGATTTCCAGCAGGACAATGGTCCTACTAGATTTCCAGCAGGAAGTAGTTCAGAGAAGGAATATGTATTCTGTCAACATTTTGTTTGTGCCAAACACATCCGACTTCGACATTGGTAACTAATACATTCAGTGTTTCCATTGAACTTTGGATGTTTGTAACCATACTGCTAATGCTTACCTCACTGATGTCTAAATATCTGTTCAAAAACACAAATGCCAAGTTCTCCCAGCCTAGAGACTGAAACAAAAGACAAAAACAAACTTGACAATAACCCCTTCATTCATTATTTATACAAGTAAATTTAAGTAGGAAGCCAGAGGACAATTAAAAAAAATTCTTGAGACTAATGGGAATTGAACCAGTCTGTTCAACAGCACCAAATCGCCTAGCAACCATTGTGCATTCTTCCATACTTGACTAACCACATCTCCAAAAAAAGATGCGATTTCGTCAAGACATTCAAAGCGTGCACTCAAAGTCACCCGAACGGACCAATCAAGACAAGGACTATTACAACAACAAACATCCCGTACAGATATTGAAATATCCTCAGTAACAACAAACATATAACATTTAATATCCATATTAGTTATACAAGGGCCGAAAGGTCTTCTAGTAAACATGGATAACATATATAGACAATACAATTCTGCTTCAAATAATTGCTTATACGAGTAAATTTAAAATGGAAGCCAGAGGACAATTTGTAAAAATTCTAATTGAATATGGATAATATAATTTAAAAAAATTATTTGAATATCCCAAACGAATACAGATATTAAATGTCTGATATGCCTGATAAACCGCTCTGTCAACAGCCGTAGTAGCAGCGTGTGCTGCCAACCTATCTGCTCTCTCATTACCCTGGACTCTCGCATGTCCCGGCACAAAAATAACAGTCACTTTCCGCACACAGGAAGTCTTCACTGCATCCAGCCACTGTTCCCGAATGCACACCGCTTGCACTTTCACAATCATGCTCATTGAGTCACTGAGTATACAGGCATGTATTGCAGTCTGCAAGCACACCCATTTCAAAACTTTGGTTACTGCCAAAATCTTCATTGTCATGCTGCTTGTCATTTGAGTGAATGCACCACATTCTTCTCTGATGGTCATTCCCCAATTTTGAGCCGTGAAGGCCCAGATACTTCTGATGTGTCTCTCAACTGACCATCTGTAAATATAATCATATCACCTTCTCTGGAATTCTCACAGATCAGAGTGAGCACCTCCGACTCCACCACTGTCAGACACCATTCCCTGCATTCTCTATTATGCAGAGTGTTATTATTACTTTGAAGGCTGGCTGTATGAGCCTTATTACTCTAAGGGCGCCCGACTCTATTCTGCGCCAGGTAGAACATACTCCAATCTGCACACACTCTGTATAATATCCTCTCAGCGCCCCATCCACGACTTTCCTCTCAAGTCGACTGCCTTTCACTTTGAGAATTTCAGGGTGTAGAGGGTGTTCTTGATTTAAAAGTCCAGCGCCCTGCACATTTTTATTCTTTGCTTTGCAGTTGGGCAATCAAGTAAGTATCGCATATACCTGTGCTGACATATCTCTTTTACATTCCAAAATGATTCACATTGCCTCATTCTGGATTCTATCCAATCTTTCTGTTTCAGTCTGACTCAGTGTCAGAATCGCCAGCGCATACTCTACCACAGCCACCACCAATCCCTGATACAGTAGAAATAGCAGCCTCTGTTCACACTGAGCAGCAGCCATAAATTAAATTGCCGCAAGACCTTTATAAGCCTTTACAAAGATGTGGTCAACATGATCTTTGAAACTCAAGACTTCTGTCCAACCTCCAAGTATTTAATTGAGCTGGTTCTCCCGAAGACATCACCTCGATGTGTTTACTATGTGATTATTCAGGAAAAACCATGTGATTGATGATTTTGATGGATTAACAAAAGCTCCAGAATTACTACACCGTTTCCCTATACGATCAAGCTACCTCTGAAAACTCCTGGCTCTTGTTTCTCTATCTCTGCCCTGCTTGTATACCAAGATATCAGCACAGGACATATTTCTCTCTGGTCCTGCAATCTGATAGCTCATAATTTGAACTGTATACACATTAAATAATACTGGGGACAGAGGTGACCCTTGTGGTAGTCCTGGATTTATGACTTCTTGATCCTTGATTGCCGAAGACCAACTCCCACACTTAAGAACAACATATCTCTGAAAAAGTGCAGAGACAATCCACTTGACAGTAAAAGGATTTACTTGGAGTTGCAGCATTATGGTCATCAATAAATCCAGTGGTACTCTGTTATAAACATCTTCCAGGTCTTACAGGTGAGAGAGGACAAAAAGTAAGAAATCAATATAAACTATTGCAGATGTGCACATCTCCATTCGTTCATCAAAATTTTCGGACACGTCTTGCGCAAATACGGCAACGTTGAGCCAAGTCTGTTTACCTGGACAATAGCCTCCCAGCGTTGAGGGTAGTCTATTATTCCTCTCTAGATGTAAGGACAATTTCCACGCAAAAATCTTTTCTAACAACTTGCTGATAGTATTTTGCATGGTTATGAGCTTGAAACCCTGTATCTTTGCATGACTCGTCAGGCTTGGGTAGTGGGATTAAGTAACTATGCAACCAGTCTTCTTCTACTGTACAATTCACTAGGCTCTTGTTGAACAACATTGCCAGCTCCTTAACTCTTTGTCTCCGTACGGTTATCCTGCTATGCCGAACACAATAGTAAATTCATATTAAAATGTAGATTTGAGCGTCTTTTCGGCATAGTGGGTCTCCAAAATGTAGATATTAGCAGCTCAGTGGACATAGAGAGTTAAGGTCCTCGTCTGACCTGTCTCCGAGATCGTCGTACCTAATGCCATCAGGTCCTGGCACTGTTTTTCTTGATCTTTTCAGAGCGACTTTAATATCTTCAAGAGTAATTTCATTATCACTTTCCATAACTTGCTTATTGCACACGCTCATGCAAATAAATAAACTTGCAGGCTATCAAGATTTGGTGGTGAAACTGGCTGTTCAATCTCAGAGAGCAGGTATTGGGAAACTATTCTATTACCCCAAATGATATTTGTTTAGTGATATTACCCAGTGGATATAAAAGGGACAAAAAACATGTCTACTTCCCACACGAATCTGACCATTTAATGTCACAGCCTGAAGTAAAACATATCAGAAAAATAAATATTATAAGATAATGTAAGATAATACTTATCCCTAAATTCATACAGTAATAGCACATTTATATATATATTTTCATCTTCATCACCCCCAAAATTTTCATTTGTTCTCATTTTAGAGTAATTTGCCTCAGTACTCTGACCATTGCTATCGCAGTCAAACTGTAAATCATAATACAATGCATTCCATTATTCAGACTGCACCCTGCTAATCTGCAGGAACCTGAGAATAAATGCAAAAGGAGTACATTGATGGGTGACATCTAGTAGTTATGAATGAAACTTCTATTCACCTTCCCTATTGATAGGTTGTCTGGCTGTTCTGATGACATAGTTGATCCAATTGTAGTGTTTGCTTGATTTATGGCGTGCAAGTCACCCTATAGTCCCAGGAAAGCATATTCTAATTGACAATTTTGTATGCATGTGGTTGCGTCTGTGGGTCTCACTAATAGTCCACTAGACAAACCACCCATGCAACAGAAAACCGTAGTGGATGACATGCTGTTATATTGAGGTTATCTTCCTAGAGAAGCTTCATGACACGTCATCTATACAATTATGCTTTTATTTTGTTGTTGAAATATGTTTAATGTTTACTTGAATATATATGTTCTGTGGTTGGGAGGAAGCCAGAGATGTACTGTGCAGCACTGGGGAGGAGGAAACTGACAGCACTGTTTTTTTTCCTATGGCTGAGACCCATCATAGAGGCACAGTACCTCAGGAAGTGACAATCCTTTTGACTTGAACATGTGGTTGCATGCCTAGAGCAATAGAGAAGCTTGGCATAACCAGTAGTAAATTGGTGGCAGGGAATGAGCACAGTGAACCTTAGCTTGGCTACAGTGGCTAGAAGCAGTGCATAGATTGAAACCTACCTTCCTGGAGGTGTGATAATTCTCTGGCTTTGTCCTGGGGTGGGCTGAAAATCCACAGACAATATAATGCAATTTAATGGCATTAGGTCATAGGGCATGAGCCCATGGACCGTTGGATCAGCAACCAACCAATTGATAATTTTGTTTGGCCAAATTTGTATGAATTTAAACTTGGGTGGCAGAGGATGGGCTAAAGAACTCCATTCAGGCCACAGTACACTTCTGCGGGTTCAAATTCCACTTCTGAAATAGTAATCTGTGGCATAGTAGTTCATCCATTTGTCTTGTGCTCGTGAGATTGTGAGTTTGACATCATCCAAAGAGACCACATATAAAAGTGAATTTTTTCATAATCTCTAAGAATTATTGATTGAAACAGCATAGTTGCATGTGATATCCTTTTGGCAGGCGGCGTACCATTTTGTTGAGAAAGGAGTCGACCAATGATGAAAACCAGAGTATAATGAAATCTTCTTCTGCATTCGTTCTCAAACTCCTACAGATTAGCAGAACATAGATCAGAGACACACATATATAAAGAAAACATGATTGTTTGGCAAACATGGTGAGAAAAACCCAAGGTGTTAAATCTAAATAATGGGAAGCAAATAGGACAATAATTACAGTTGAAAGCCAGCTCACCTTACAGAGCATGCCAGCCTCATAGAAAGCCTTGTCTGCAGGCACCACATCTGTATGTCGTAGAAGGGACACAGATAATTTGCCAGCGATAGTCTCCAAAGATGGTTGAGCTAAGGCAGCACTTCGTGTTGCATAATAATGAGCTATCAGCAAGATCTGCTCAAATTCATCATGTTGGGATGTGTTTGCATGAGAAGACTTGCTCATGTTCTCACACTAGATACCAAGAAACAATCACATTATCAAATATAAATAGGTATTTAAAAAAAACACAAAGTAATAAATTTTACCATTGACAAAGAGACTGATACAAATAGAATTCAGCTAACAGTATACAAACAGACTGATACAAATAGAATTCAGCTAACAGTATACAAACAGACTGATACAAATAGAATTCAGCTAACAGTATACAAACAGACTGATACAAATAGAATTCAGCTAACAGTATACAAACAGACTGATACAAATAGAATTCAGCTAACAGTATACAGACTGATACAAATAGAATTCAGCTAACAATTTACAAACAGACTAAATCAAGATGGACTTTATACCCAAAAAATACAGATAGAGAAAAAATATAAATACAATAGAATATATGTTCCCAATATATTTCCTTTTCCAAGTCTTTATTAAAATTTGTGAGAGCCAACTTTTTTTGTGTGAAAAATAGTGGACAAAATGCATTTTGAAAATGAAAAAAGCTGGCCTGTCACAAACATCAGATACTAAAAGCCATACATGTCTGGTCAAATCCAAGCGTATGGTCACCCCAGCTAAGAGGACTATCATTAGCATAAGGCACTTGATTGATTGACTTACATATAAAGATGAAAGTCATTAATATATCAAAATTGACCTGTAGTATGAAGTTTATATACAGAATACCAATTTATAATTATTCTTTATCTGCTTAATTTTGGTTATCTTTGTGTAAATGCAGTACATTTTTAATGATGCAGAAGTAAAGTAATCTTTATACAGAATTGCTGGGAAAAAATATGTCTTTGTGGGATAACAATATGGTGTATGAAATTTGTGGGATAAAAATACATAATTTTAGAGTTTCTTTTGGACTGAAATACAGAATGATACTTCAGGAAGTGGCCAATTACTTTCACTGCTTACTTCATTTCTGTAACAAACTTAGTGAACCAGTAAACAATTAATGCTGAGTCAGCTTGTGCGAGTCTGAACCACACTGCAATCTCAACTGATTACAAGGTGAGTTTTCTAACCACTTAACTATACCAGCATAATATTACGCAGATAAACACAACTAAGCTGCAAAGCAAACAGTAAGTTAAGGCAACATGTTCCTACCAGGTCAAACATCATGTCTCTCAAGTCTGCCCATGATCTGTAAGCTTCTGGTTTGCTCATGTCCCTGCGGACCAGGATGTCCATGAATATCCTCTTGTAAATATTGAAGTTCTTTAAAAACAAAAACATGTTTTTTAGAAATCAATAAATGGTAATGTGTTTTATAATGTCAGAATTAGGAATTGTAAGTTGGTAGCTTATCCTAATCTGGAAATAGTGATCAACCCAGTATTTTTTAGCTGTAATGATTTTCTAGACAATATTTTATGTTCAGTAGGTTGTCAATGGTTTATAAACAGTCCAGATACAACTATCTGTCACAGAGTCAAACAACTGGGAATATAGCAAGCCAAAACATGCATTTCTTTTGTTCTACAGAAGTAAAATTAGATGATGATGATTAAAAAATCCCTTTAGCTGAGAGAAGGAAGCTCTTGACAACCCATAGACTTCCTGACAAAAACACAGATCCTTCTCATTTGAATAATTGAGGTGACACCCAAACTTGTATACAGTTTGTTGTTTCAAAGGAATGGTTATGTTGAGATTGGAAGGGGGGGGTGTTTATGGATACATGTTTAGTTCCTGAAGGGAGGTATTTCAGTGTGGCAAAATCCCAAGATCATCTTGTCCTGTCAGGAGCTTAGCATACACTTCTGGGCCAACTAGTTCATAATTCTTTGGTCAGATCTGTTTACCTATCTGTGTGATGGTACAGCTAGCATTCTAGCCACCTATGAGTCTGCTACATAAGTACAAAGTTGTAATGTCGATAGAAAAGTTCATGCTAAGAAAAGAATGGTGGGACTTATTGAACAACTCAGTTGTTCAGAGCATTACATGGATATTCTGCCCTGGTCATGCTGGGGTCAGAGGAAACGAGAGAGCCGATTTACTGGCAGGCAATGCGGCGATAGACGGCACATTGCTGAGAAGAGATAAAGCAGATTTAATAAAGGCAGTAATAAATTCATTTCAAGATGCAGATGATGTCATTGAGGTTGAGAACGTACACATACAGAGAATGTTAGAAATGGGAGTATTCAGAGGTGAGGGGAGGAAAATTAAATTTTTTGGAAAGTCCTGAAGATCACACAATCAACACCTGACCGGAACTATGAGTCTACATACACTGGGATGGCTGCTGGGAGCGGAGGGCGGAGCACTTATGGGAATGTCCCCTGTGCTGTGAAGCCAGTTTCTAATCAAGAATCAAGAATCAATGTCCGCTAGCCTACATATCTTCATCATCCATTGGGAACAGGTGAGAGAGGACACAAAGTATGAAATCAATACAAAACAAGCAGTTATGAATCTTTCACGGTGACAGGATGTCAGCACATTCCTAACTTTCCTTAGTTTCTTCCTACAATATGTCTGGAAAGAAGAAAGACAGTGGCCCTGATTCCTTGCAACCTGAACTACAAAGTTCAGGTGCCTGTTGTCACATGGGTGATCAGATCACCTAATTATTTCTATATATGCACCAGCAATTGTGAACCTTTCATATTTATGTGTTGTTTCCAGGAAAAGGCCTTGCAGGCCTATTCACTAGAAATTTAATTCTTGCAATTCTTTATAATTACTCTATATGAATTTATTTGGGAGCCAAGGTGGCAAATGGTTTGTGCCTTGGATTTTTATCCCAATTATTATGGTTCTTCTTTTTGTGTATATGCTTTTCTTCTTATTCTTCAGCGTTCATTCTCAAACTCCCATTGGGTATCTCTTGTAGCAGGACAATAGTCCTACTAGACTTCCAGCAGGATGTAGTCCAGAAAAGGGAAATGAATTGTCACCGTTTTATTTGTGCCAATGGTTTGACACATCCATCTTTAGCGGAGTGTAAGTGCTCAATATCACACTCCTGTAAATTAGCATGATGCAGTCAAGAGAATGAATGCACTGTCATTATTTATAGCTTGGTTGTGACATTTCCATCTTTCAGCAAGACACATTTACCAGCACGATTTCTGGGTCACTTTGACCATCTATGAAATGTAACAGCCAACCCCTCCCCAAAACTTCTGGTGCCTCTTACAATATGCATTGGAGGGCACGAATATTTTGGAACACAAATAGCTTCTAGGTCTTCTCAATGTCAAAATATGTACCAGAACAAATCTGGGAAAGTAAATATAAAGCTGATCTGTAGCATTTGACTTGGCAAAGAACAATACAGACCAAACATCAGATTCCCATACATCTAAATTGAAAGAAAAAGGACTCTACTTACAAGTTGGATTATTTAGGGGTGAGAGTTGTATCACATGTGGTTTATGGGACCACTATTGAAGATGTCTTTGCAAGAAGCAGACAGAAAATACATATATGTTTTTACACATATAATTTATATATATATAGGAAGTTTCCAGAAATTATTGTAACATTCGGAAGGTGGAAATGAGATTAAATTCTATCCACCTGATATTGTTTAGTTCTGCAAAAGTTCGCGTGGAAATTGGTGCCATCTGGATGGACTGGGATCAAATCTCATTTGCAATATTAATACTTTTAAATCAACTGGTATATATTTAGGCTTTGAGTTGTTTCTTGCTGATTGTATTATTTTATCTAAGTGGTATTATTACATAATTTTTATTTCCTACTCTCTAAGTGGTATGGTGGTATCCTGTTTTGTTTCATTTAATGCAACAGTTTTTCTTCTGTTTTTTTAATTTTAGTACTATTTTATTTATCTCAATTTCTTTGTTTAACCTTTAGCAAGCCAGATTAAAAAATACGAAACGTCTCCCTGCCACCGGATTCTTTTTTTGAAAATTTGCGTTATTGATGGTGACTGATTTGAAAATGTGATAATTTTTTGGTTGTTAGAGATATTTAAATAATATTTGCACATATAAATAAAGAATTGAATTCTGCATATATTGGTGTAATTTATGTACGTGTATGTGTGATACCAGACATATGAGAAAGTGGTAAAGACGTTTTTCACAAAAAAACATATATTTTATAACAAATAAAGAGGAAAAAAATAAATAAAAAAATAACTTACCTTATTTATTGAATTCCTTGGCAACAATGTAAACTAAATCACGCAAATCTGTTGTATTTATGTTCTTTCACTGCGAAATTATCAAAATATAGCCGGAGGAACTGTATAAAACATGTAGATTTGCAGTAAAATCCTTCTTTGAGCTTAGGTCTAGTCATTTTTGGTGCCACTTCATCATATTCGATATCAAACGTCTCCAAACCAACGCAGCATTCTGTATATTCACTGCTGTGAAACTAAATAACTCAATAATTCATGATTCAAGCCACGATTCAATGTTATTTTATTCAAAATACGATGAAAGAAAGGTCTATAAAACCGGTCACATCATGGCATCGTACTGGTGTGCAGATGTGGTCAGATTAATTGCTATAAAATTTGTATCTTCTGGCTAGCCATTGTTACAACGATCATGTCGGACGTAGGAATGAACCGGCTTCAATAGAGCATGTTCCCGAGTAACCAATCAGGCTGTGGGGCGTCTATTATAACGATATCTCATTGGATGGAGTATGTCTCCAACGGCGCTAGTCGCCATTTTGTTTTTCGGCGGTGGGAGTTGATATAGGCGCGGTGAAGGTTAATTTCTAACATTACTTTTATGATTTTTTTATTTATTGGTGACTATTTCATTGTATTTCATTCTTGCTATGAGTTTTGTTGTCTTTCTCTTTGTGTTGTCAGTTTTAACATTATAATTTGAAGTTTAGTTTGCTGAAATGTAAGAGCTACTAAACTTTATATAAAAAAAAGTATGTACTTATCCAACAGAGTCATTGTCACCAATTTAAATGATACTTCTCTCAGCTGGAAACTATTGTAATATTTCTCGATAGTTCATAGTGATTATTCACAAGAGATATTTACAATTTATTGCATCTGCAAATGTTAAGGAGAATGAGTACGCACTGCATTAGTGATCAACAGATAATTGCTTATGGCACAAGAGGGAGTTAAAAGTGAAATTGTTTTTTCACACAGACTATGACGATAAGCATCATAAGTCATAACACATAGAAACAGTTTGTGACATCATTGAATACATTAACATTGTTTTCGACTATCTACCTGAGGATTAGCTGTTGTTCCATACTTAGCATATAACTGTAAAGCTGCAAGAGAGTTGTTGTTCTTGATCAGGTGGGTAGCATATAAGGCCAGGTACTTGTGAAGCACTTTCGGGTTCTGCCAAATTGAAATTATAAATCATGCAAGATATAATAAATTCATTCCCAAAATATATTTATAAAAAACTTAGATTTACAGAATATAAACAATACTAAACCAATGTTTCTTCACAAATTCAGCCTTCTCTATTATTGATATTACTTAGAATTTTCTTTTTGTCTGGCTCTGTGGCGGCGTAATAGAGAGTGTGTCAGTGACATTGATATAAAGTATGTTGTAATCATTCCAGTTCACCAATTTCCTTGTCTCAATGTCCATCACTGGTAATCTAGACATCAAAATATGTCAATTGTTCCATCACTTACAGGTTTTTTCTCTCTCAATTTTTTAGCAATGTTAAAACCTAGACTTAGATCTTCTTCCTCTCTCTAATAAACTAAATGAAATTGATTTTTCACTTTCTCTGTTATTTTGTTTCATAAAAATAAATTATGCCGCTTTTTTAAATAAAGTGTGATTCACAAGTTTTTCAACTGACTAGTCTGGTACGCACTTGCTGTTCTGCTGTCTGTATACATTTAGTCCACTCTCCTTTCTCAGCATAAAGGTCCAGCGCGCCAATGACATCAACACTTGCAAGCTGAAACAAAGAAGCAATACAGAACATTCAGATTTGACATTCAATCTGAAGCAAAAGTAAAAATCTACCACATGGAATTGGAAATAAGACAGATTGTGTGTGTTTTAGTTCTCAAACTCCTGATGGATTTCTCTTGTAGCAGAAAATGGCCCCACCATATTTCCAACAGGATGTAGTCCAGAGAACTTGTGTTTTGTTGCCATTTTACTTGTGCTAATGGTCAGATTCACTGACTTCTGCTGTAATACAAGGGCAAGTTAATAAGTAAGTCACAAATGGCTGTAAAAAGAAATAAGGGCGATAACAACTTGGAAACTTTTATTAACCTTATGGACCCCCATAGACATCTGGAAATGCCTTCGACATTACATTACCAGTGGCCCATCAACGTCTTCATTCACCCCCGTTGCTATGCCATGATTCCTCACTATGGAATCACAAGAAGTTACGCTCACATGACGTAGAATTCCCACCACACGAAGTTAGGAATACGTCACATTCTAAAGGTCAAATTCCTTTACACATTACGATTGTAAGAAGGAGAATGACGGCTGATTTATTCACCAAAAGTCTAGAGTGAATTATGCTGATTTTTGATGACATATTTTACTAATGAATGGCATGGTGATATCTGCATCTTTTAGTTGTTGCTGTATTATAAAGAATGTTAGTTTATTCATTGAATAACACAAAAACAACATTTATAAGGAGTGTCACATGTCGGCATGGAAAATTATTACAATGTATGTCGGCCTAGTTCTAGTGTTGAACAGATGGACACTGTATGTGATGTCTTCATGTTTTATTAGTTTGTTCAGTCCATATCGACATTGTAAGTGATGTCTTCATGTTTTATTAGTTTGTTCAGTCCATATCGACATTGTAAGTGATGTCTTCATGTTTTATTAGTTTGTTCAGTCCATATCGACATTGTAAGTGATGTCTTCATGTTTTATTAGTTTGTTCAGTTCATATCGACATTGTATGTGATGTCTTCATGTTTTATTAATTTGTTCAGTCCATATCGACATTGTAAGTGATGTCTTCATGTTTTATTAGTTTGTTCAGTCCATATCGACATTGTATGTGATGTCTTCATGTTTTATTAGTTTGTTCAGTCCATATCGACATTGTAAGTGATGTCTTCATGTTTTATTAGTTTGTTCAGTCCATATCGACATTGTAAGTGATGTCTTCATGTTTTATTAGTTTGTTCAGTCCATATCGACATTGTAAGTGATGTCTTCATGTTTTATTAGTTTGTTCAGTCCATATTATATTTGTTTGGATATGAAATAAACATATATACAACAGAAATAGGAATTCAGGAGGATTTTATCAGTGTTGCTATACATTTTCAAGTATTAGGTGTAAAGAAATTATTTTTGTGAATTTTTAAAATTGTAGTTTTGATATTTCCCCCTAATTTTCAACTGCAAAACTTGCTCACAATTGTCATATCACACATACAACCAAAAAAAAAAAAAAGGATTATATGCATTATTCACTCCTTTATTTACATGTATTTGTGATACTTATATAACGTAGTGAGCAATGTGAGACCAGAAACAATGAAGCCTGATTTCAGATCCGCAAATATAGGAAGGTTGCAGATACCAGAAATTAGATATGCAGACAACACAGTGCTATTAACAACAAATGAACACGACCTACTGAACATAATTAAGTCAACCAAAAAGTTCAGTGAACAGCAAAATTTATTCTTAAATATGAAAAATAACGGCAACTAACAAAACTAAATCAGGACAAAAAATTAATATAAAAAAATGCAATTTAGAGAAAGTGATACATTTTAATTATTTAGGAACGAATATAAACAATGCGGGTAACTGCGCAGTTGAGATTAAGAGAAGAACAGCAATGGCGCTGTCAAAATTAAAACAGCTAAAGAAACTTTGGCAGGGTACATAAGAACCAAGTTGTGTTTACTATGAACATGTGTGATTCCTGTGGCAACATATGGATGAGAAGCATGGACACTAAATAAAACAGTGGCCAAAAGAATAACATAGTGTGAATTAAAGTGCTATAGAAGAATTCTGAAAATACCACGGATAGCAAGGAAAAAAATAAAGAAATGTTAAGAACAATTAAAGTCCAGGAAGGCTGGCTTCTGAATACCATATTAAAGAAAAAGCGACTTTTTTCGGTTAAATTAAGAGACATGATGGCATTGAGAAAGTGTTATTGGAGAGGATGATAAAAAGCAACAGGGGCAATGGCCACCCAAGACACCGTTTGACAAAAGACATTCAAGAATTCCTGCCTTCGCATGTCACTAAAAGAGGCGGGACAACTTGCTCAAGACCACAGAGAATTCAAGAGAACCATAGTACAGACTACGTTCAGGAAAGAATATGTCACCTGATGATGATATAAGTTACAAGCAATCAAGAAATTTAAAATATTTACTTAATAATTTATTACAACTTACATCTTCAGCTTTTCCCTGGTCACGGCAGAACTCTTTATATTTTTCATCAACATAGCCTTCATATCTGTGGAAACAACAAGTAGTAATCAAAGACAATCTACATAACTATAAGATCAATGCACAGACAATCTACATAACTAGAAGATCAAAGCACAGACAATCTACATAACTAGAAGATCAAGGCACAGACAATCTACATGACTAGAAGATCAAGGCACAGACAATCTACATGACTAGAAGATCAAGGCACAGACAATCTACATGACTAGAAGATCAAGGCACAGACAATCTACATGACTAGAAGATCAAGGCACAGACAATCTACATGACTAGAAGATCAAGGCACAGACAATCTACATAACTAGAAGATCAAGGCACAGACAATCTACATGACTAGAAGATCAAGGCACAGACAATCTACATGACTAGAAGATCAAGGCACAGACAATCTACATAACTAGAAGATCATGGCACAGACAATCTACATGACTAGAAGATCATGGCACAGACAATCTACATAACTAGAAGATCAAAGCATAGACAATCTACATAACTAGAAGATCATGGCACAGACAATCTACATAACTAGAAGATCATGGCACAGACAATCTACATAATATGGAAGATCAAGGCACAGACAATCTACATGACTAGAAGATCAAGGCACAGACAATCTACATAACTAGAAGATCATGGCACAGACAATCTACATAACTAGAAGATCAAGGCACAGACAATCTACATAACTAGAAGATCAAGGCACAGACAATCTACATAACTAGAAGATCATGGCACAGACAATCTACATAACTAGAAGATCAAGGCACAGACAATCTACATGACTAGAAGATCAAGGCACAGACAATCTACATAACTAGAAGATCAAGGCACAGACAATCTACATAACTAGAAGATCAAGGCACAGACAATCTACATGACTAGAAAGCAATTTGTATTTTGTATCAGTAAAACACATCAAAAGTCAGCTCTTGGTACCAAACACATATCACATTGCATATCATTACATGCTTTGTTGGTTACATAGTTTAAATTCTTTGTTCTCCCTTTGGCCTGTGCAAGACACAAGCTAGAGAAGCAACAATTATGATAAAATATTAAAAAAACCAAACCTGGGATCCATTTCCTTTGCAACTTTCTTGGCTTTATTCCAATCTCCTGCACTGATAAGCATATCAATTCCTTCCTTGACCATGTCCATGCTGAGGTACAGCTCTGCCGCCTGGAGAAACAGAGGAGTAGTTAGCGGACCACATGACAGATCATTAAATAAAAACAAAACAACGTTTTTGCCTTTTCGTCAGTTAAAAGTAAACCGGTGGATCTATAATTACTGACTTTGTCAGTCAGAGGTCAGGCACTATTTCCGAGTCAGCCTCTCGAAATGGAACAACCAATTCCACCTTAAAATGTCCTGAGTCACCTCTTAGAACATGCATGGCAAGTCACAGTGTTGCCATTTTCTGCTCCTCAGTTGGTCAAGTTAGTAAGTTAGAGCCTAGAATGATGTCATGATGAATCCAAATATATAGGAAGATCTGGCCAATGATTGTACAACATGGAATACTGTATTACGTTGAGGCATACAATCGAGGGAACAGTTAGAAGACAAGCGTTCTAGACACAATAAACCTGCATCCTCAAACTCAGATCTGCCCTGTATAATCTGCTCTTTCCCATAAGGATCAAGAATTGGCAAAATCAGTAACAAGAGAAGTTTCAATTCAAGGGCTTCATAGTCTATTTGAAATTATACACTGGTCTGCTCCCAAGCAAAAAGACGCAAAAATCTGTTAAAACACAACAATTTGTTAAAACACAAAAATCTGTTAAAACACAAAAATCTGTTAAAACACAAAAATCTGTTAAGATGCATAAGGCCATCATTTATAACAGCCCAAACCCATTAGAACAGTTAAGCACATTATCCAACAACTGTAAACAACAATGGATGGACTCATCATCATCATCAGGTGCCATGCCGGGTGGCGTAGGAGGTCATGGCTCTCCACAGCTCTCTGTCCACAGTATTATGTATCAAAGTCGTTGTTGTTTCTTTGCCGTGCCAGGTTGTCAAACTGTCTAATATTTTCTCACGTTGTCGCCCTCTGTCTCTGGTGCCTTCAATCTTGCCTGTTGTGATTATGTTCTCTAAACCTGTCTGTCTCATGAAGTGGCCAAAAAAAGAAGATTGCCTTTTTCTTATATTGTTGATTAAGGTCCGTTTCGCATTTAACTCTTTTAACACCTCTACATTAGTTTTTCTGGCAGTCCATGGTATTCTCAGCATTCTTCTGTAGAACCACATCTCTGTTGCCTCCAATCTCCCACTTTCCAGTTTGTTTATTGTCCAAGACTCGCACCCATATGTTAGTATAGGGGTTATATAGCACTGCAGAACTCTCTTTCTCACCTCTAATGACAAGGTCATATTACACAGTATATTTTTCATTTTTCTGAATGTTGTTTTTGCCTGTCCTATTCTGCATCTTATTTCTGTTGAACTTCTTCCATCTGCTGTTATAATTGTACCTAGATATTTGAATTGGTGGACCTGTTTTAATACTATATCATTCACTATGATCTTGCAAGGTGTGTTATTTTCTTTCTTTGAAATAACCATTACTTCTGTTTTCTTGATATTTAGGAAGAGGCCTTTCTCTTTGCTTTCTGTGACTACTACTTTAATTAATTTTTGAAGGTCTTCCTCACTTTTTGCAATCAGAACAGTGTCATCCGCATATCTCAAATTATTTATGTTATGTCCTCCCACTGATATTCCTGGGATATGTACTATTGCACGCAATATGTTTTCACTGTATAGAGAGAACAGGTCTGGTGAAAGCATGCATCCCTGTCTGACTCCTTAATGGATGGACTACTGGCTCAAAAGGAAGCGTGCTATATGCAGATATGTCCCACCCAAATCAACACAACAGCATAAATACGCTACACCACAATGATCAAACCACAATATTTAAGCTGTTGACAACACATGTACAACTACCATACTGCAATAGACAAGAGGAGTAAACAGTAAAACGCCACTTCATTGAATGCCCTGCACTACAAGACCTACGAAAACAACTGTTACCACTAAACACCTCCATCATTAACACCCTTTATACAGACACAATACAACTGAAGAAGACATGCACCTACCACCTTATGGCACAGAAAAGAAAGAGTGCAAGCTTGCAACCCCCGGGGATCAGATAAGTAAGTAAGTAACTGCACAAATATATCATTTATCTCACCGAAAAGTGATCATCAACAGGTGATCCCATAATAGGAGTGAAAAAAATATAGAAAACAACAAGGAATGAAACATTGATAAATTAACTTATCAATACCCTGTATCATGACTACACAAGCAATATAAGCACCCATAAATAAAATGATGTTCGTCCGTCGTGATCGACGATGACCAAAAACTCAACCATAATAATAATAACAATAAATAATAAAATAATAAAGTTAATAGTGCGTTTTTAAATGACTAGCAAGTCCAATGCGCGCACAAAATGTTTTTTTTACAGAATAGACAACAATAGAAGGTATCTGTGTGAGGTTGAGATGTTCTTTCTTTTCTACGTGTCCGCTTCTGTCTTGCAGTATCTTGTCTGAATTCTTCCGCCGCTAGTGCTCCCGTTCTAATGCTGTAACGCCATGCTGTTCTATCCTGAGCGAGGCTCTCCCAAGCACCTACGTCAATGTTAAGATGTTTCAAGGATGACTTGAGCGTGTCTTTAAAGCGCTTTTTCTGTCCACCCGCTTTTCGAAATCCTGCCTTGAGTTCTCCATAATATATTTGTTTTGGCAAACGTGAGTTCTCCATACGCACAAGATGGCCTGCCCAGCGTGCGTGCGCCTTCATAAGTATTGTGTGGATGCTTAGTGAGGTTGATTTTTCCAAGACCTCGTAGTCTGGTACTGTGTCCCACCAATGGATGTTTAGTAATTTACGTAGGCAGGTAAGATGGAAATGATTTAATTTTCTTGCATGTCTAGCATACACTGTCCACGTTTCGCAGGCGTATAGTAGGGTTGGTATAACAGCAGCATGATATACGTGTAGTTTTGTGGTTGTTCTTATACCTCTTCTGTCCCATACATTGTTGCGTAATCTGCCAAATAAAATACAGATATGATAAATAGTAAGTTCTAACTTACTGTTGAATGACACTTGATGTCTGCCAGCCTAGGACCAATTGTTTGAACAATGACTTGGGCCTTGTGATTGTCCAGAAACTTTATGGCAATGTCACCAGCCTAATTTAAAATTTAGTAAACATTTTTCATTAAGTACATTGTGTATGATAACATGCATGCACACAAACACAGATACATTACTATATATATATATATATATATATATATATATATATATATATTTACATACGCATACATACACACACACACACATATATATTCTCTTGTATATAGAACCAATTCTAATGTATGGAAGTGAATCTAAGGTAATCAGCAATATAGTGGAAAATTATACACAGGAGGCAGAGATGTATTTTTTAGAAGAATTTTAAGAACACCACAGAGAGATAAAAAGCATAATGACAAATTTTGAAAGACATTATTTAAAAAAGAGAGCTGCTTGCATCAGAAAGAGACAGTATTTGGACAAATTATGAATCATAAGAACATAAAGATGGAACATATTGTGACCAACAGGCAAGTTGAAGAGCAAGAGGGGGTAGGGGAAGACCAAGTGAGAAGATGCTTGATGATCTGGCACTGTGGCATAGAAAAACATTGTTATCGGATGTGATTGACCGCACACAAAACAGTGGAAAGACAAGATAACCAATGTCACATGCCATGGATCATAAGAAAAAGAATATTCTCTTAATATTGTAACTTTCTCTTTTGAGGAAGGCCTGGATCCTATTTAGTTACCCTTTGATTCCAATTCATGTATGGCTCCTCATTTCTGCTTGTTATGGGGTGGAATTGGATGTCCCATCCCATTTAGGATCAAAATGACCCAGAAATCATGCTGATTCTGATGTGTCAGGCCAAAAGGCACAGATATCGCAGTAAAGCTGTAAATCATGACACACAGCACTCTGTTCTATATCCTGTTAATCTGCAGGACTTAGAGAACAAACGCAGACAAAAAAAATCATTTATATATATACTTGTGTATTGCAGTGACTTACCCCCTTCTACAACAGCTTTGGCTAGTTGGTTAATTATAGTTAACTATATATAGCTTTTAATAGGGAGAGGTTGCCCTTTACCAATACGCCTTTCATCTGGCGGAGAAGGCGGAGACCAAATTGTTTAACAACGGCTTCAAAGATGGCAGACCGGATGGCATGGTGTCAGGCAAAGGACGCACCACAGTTAAGTGACCAGAACATTTTAGAAAGTAAAGTATATTACTCAATGTAATTATGACAAGAAATTATGACAGTCTATATCGAATAAGTAAAAACAACAAAAATCTCTCTGAAAAATTACATTATTTTGACCATATAAAATGACAAGACAGCCTACAAAAGATAATAATCTTTTAGGGGAAAATGATGCCAGGACGACGATAAAAGGTAGACCATGAATAAGATGGATACAAGATATCAAAGACCACCTGAACATGACACTCGTAGAAGTAGGAACATTAGCTCAAGATATATCCCAGGATATGCAGCCAATTATAAAGTAGTAATATGACACTAAAGTAACCGTTTTAAGATCATGTATTTTCCCATTTGCAATATATGGATGCAAGACTTGGACTTTAAACAAGACATTATCCAGAAGAATAAATTTATTTGAAATGAAGCGCTACAGAAATATTCTACGAATATCATGGGCAAAAAGAAGAACATTGAAATTTTGAAATTACCAAATAAATGAAGGGTGAAAAACATTGCCCTTCATTGCAAGGCTTCTAAATACCATCCTAAGAAGGAAGCTATACAGTATTTTGTACACTTAAAGTGACATGATGGTATCAAAAAGGTGATACCGGAGGGCAGAGTGCCATGTGAGAGAAGAAGAGGAAGACCAAGAAGACGATGGACCTGCTACATAGAGGAATGTATGAACATGTCTCTGGCCACTGCAGGCTTGCTTGCCCGGGACAGAGAGGCATTCAGAATATCCATGATAAAGACAACGTTATGCAAAGAATTTGCCACTATATATATATATATATATATATATATATATATATATATATATATATATATATAACTATTAATATTTCATCTTCAATATGTTTCATTTTATAAAGAAAATCCAAAGACTTCTTTCATCTCAAATACTCATTCTTAAAATGTATTCTGACCTTCATGAGACATTTCTCCACAATCTTGATATCTGACACCATGTCTGGAGTAACCTTCAGATAGCACTCCACTGCTCTCTGGTGCTCCCCAGAAGTCTCCCATTCTCTAGCTTGTTTCACAATTGCTTCTGCTCCTCTGTTAACAACATTCAGACAAACTTCACTTAAATTTATGGCTGATTCAAAAGTAAACTTTGACAGCTGAAATGGCATGCTTGCGCAGAATCCTAGGAATATCGCTAACAGACAGAGTGAGTAATGAAGACATTAAACAAAGAACTGGTACCACTCCAATCTTGGAATATATTAAGAGCCAACAGATCAAATGGTTTGCACACATCAGCAGACTACCATCAGACAGCATACCACAGCAAACTATGCTACACAGATACAGTGAAGGCAGACCTAGAGGCCGACCATGAAAATGATGGACCACTAAATAAAAGAGGCAACAAACTCCACAATATAATCAGCACACAAGCTTCCTAGTCAACTCTAACAACCTGTATGGCAGGTGGCAGTGATACTATTCTTTGTCCGCACTTCAAGCCTTAACACGCAGATGTTTCTTGAATGATCTTTAGTCTCACTTCACTAAACATTGAGTATAAACTATCACACTATATTATTCCTTGAGTATAAACGGTAACACTGTATTATTCCTTGAGTATAAACTATCACACTATATTATTCCTTGAGTATAAACGGTAACACTGTATTATTCCTTGAGTATAAACTATCACACTATATTATTCCTTGAGTATAAACTATCACACTATATTATTCCTTGAGTATAAACTATCACACTATATTATTCCTTGAGTATAAACTATCACACTATATTATTCCTTGAGTATAAACGGTAACACTGTATTATTCCTTGAGTATAAACTATCACACTATATTATTCCTCGAGTATAAACTATCACACTATATTATTCCTTGAGTATAAACTGTCACACTGTATTATTCCTTGAGTATAAACTGTCACACTATATTATTCCTTGAGTATAAATTGTAACGCTGTATTATTCCTTGAGTATAAACTATCACACTATATTATTCCTTGAGTATAAACTATCACATTATATTATTCCTTGAGTATAAACTGTCACACTGTATTATTCCTTGAGTATAAACTGTCACACTATATTATTCCTTGAGTATAAATTGTAACGCTGTATTATTCCTTGAGTATAAACTATCACACTATATTATTCCTTGAGTATAAACTATCACATTATATTATTCCTTGAGTATAAACTGTCACACTGTATTATTCCTTGAGTATAAACTGTCACACTGTATTATTCCTTGAGTATAAACTGTCACACTATATTATTCCTTGAGTATAAATTGTAACGCTGTATTATTCCTTGAGTATAAACTATCACACTATATTATTCCTTGAGTATAAACTATCACATTATATTATTCCTTGAGTATAAACTGTCACACTGTATTATTCCTTGAGTATAAACTGTCACACTATATTATTCCTTGAGTATAAATTGTAACGCTGTATTATTCCTTGAGTATAAACTATCACACTATATTATTCCTTGAGTATAAACTATCACATTATATTATTCCGTGAGTATAAACTGTCACACTGTATTATTCCTTGAGTATAAACTGTCACACTGTATTATTCCTTGAGTATAAATTGACACGCTGTATTATTCCTTGAATATAAATTGTCACGCTGTATTATTCCTTGAGTATAAACTGTGACACTATTATTCCTTGAGTATAAACTGTCACACTGTATTATTCCGTGAGTATAAATTGTTATGCTGTATTATTCCTGTTAGGGAGTATTTGAGAGGCTTGAGCATATGTTATCTATTTTTGTGTGTGAAATAACATTTTTATTCTCACAAATAAGAGCTTTGTTATATACAAAATCCAGATCCTCTAACTGGGCCTATATGTACTAAGAGTTAAAAGAAATAATGACATGGAAAGGCTAATAATAAATGAAAAATAAAGCCATAGGTAACAAAACTTACATAAAACAGAAGGTAGTTAAGTGTTATAGAACGCAAACAGACTCACTGATTGATGAGTACAGAAAAATGTTGATAATATACAAGATATTCTAAATCAATTTATCAACCATAAGATCTTTATCTAGAGAAATACAGAACAAAGAACAAGCAATAAAAATAATAGTAATATCACAGATGGATTAGACTGTAAACATTTAACAATAGAAAAACCTCAAGCAACAATGACGTATGTTCACACATTTCCTCACGTATTATCATAGAGACACATATTAAAACATGGGGGATGATAATGAAAAAAATTAACTAGGGCTGAAAACAATTGGAATGACAAAACAGGAATGAGAAAACAACATATGTCCCACTTCTAATCTAAGTAAAGGAATCATTTGTATTAAGATCAAATAGCTTAAGGGTACCATACTGAAATACGAGGCGTGTTCAAATGAAAACGGGACTTGTGGATTTATTTAAAAAGTATCATACGCAATTTAATATTTTCAACGGAATTGAACAAAGCAACCACTTGTGAATAAGAATGCACCTGGGTTCATCAGAAAAAATCTCCGTATGCATTTAGGCAAGCATCCCACTGTTTAGGTAGACGTCGAATGCCGTCCGAGAAAAAGTTGCGTAGCTGTTCTCTGAACCATGTGGTCACCGCTGTCTTCACGTCTGCGTCGCTGTTGAATCGCTGTCCCTTTAGTGCTTTCTTCAACGGTCCGAACAAATGGAAATCACACGGGGATAAATCGGGACTATAGGCTGGGTGATGAAGAACTTCCCAATTCTTCTTTGCCAATGTTTCCTGCACAATTTTTGCGACGTGCGGACGAGCGTTGTCGTGGAGAAGAATCACACCTTGAGAAAGTCTGCCTGGTCGCTTAGCCTTGATGGCCTTATGCAGCTTGTCTAAAGTGTCTTTATAATGGGCGGCATTGATGTTGACACCAGGTTCCTTAAAATCAGTCAACAAAAGCCCTTCATGGTCAAAAAATGCAGTCACCATAACCTTCCCAGCAGAAACCTCCGTCTTTAAACATACGCACCCACTCCATCACTCTGGTCCTCGACAAACATTTGTCACCATATGCTGCCTTCATTCTCCGATGAATGTCTACTGCTTGACATCCTTCAAATGAAAGAAACTGGATCACAGCACGCTGATTCACTTTGGACGGGTTCGGAATCACACCCGCCATATTGTTAACAGTCTTCTGCAGCACATATGCATGCTGGGAAGATGAACACGTGACCGTATGTAAATTATTGGATACTCATTACTAGTGCAAAATGTCATCAATATCAGTGCGCTCTATCACGCGTGGTGTAACAAGTCCCGTTTTCATTTGAACACGCCTCGTATATAACAATTTTCAAATATTTTCATTGTCCCAAGCTAACAATGGCATTTTGCTGTACAATATTGAGCAATAACAGGTCTGTAATACCCTTAGATGTCCATGGCTACTTGCAATATTTCAGTTATAGATATAGACCATTATCGTTAAAGTGATTAAAATGACAAAGATTACTGCAGAAATAACATACCTGCCAGATTTATTAACAGCCTCCCTGTCATACTCATCCTGAAGCTGTTGTAGTTTATGTGGAATATATTCCTTACAAACTCGCAGGGCATCTGGCCACATGCCAGAGTCCTAGAAGAAAAACAATACCAGAAGCAATTAAAAGAGCAGGCAATGACAGCTTTGATCAACTCGTCTATACAATGTCCTACATCATTCACAACCAAAACACCCCTTGATAGTCCCCATATTCCTGAAATAAAGTTGTTAATTCTGAGGTTTCCTTTTTTCCCGTTTTGTTTCGCTTCTACACTAAAAATTATGAACTGACTTTAGAGGTAACTGTAGAGTTTCATTAGTGGGGTTTTGTTCGCAAACTTTCAACCAATAATCTTTATAAAAAATACAATGCAAAATAAAGAAAAACTATACAAGATTATACAGCTGCCTGTGTTAGTTAATATATTATAGTTCTATAGCACACACATTTTATTGTTAACATATTTTCTGAATAATATAATCCCTAAAAACCTGTTCTTTCAGAATACAATGTGTCCTTAGTTACGGAATTTACAAAAACCAGAATTATGGAATTGTTGCTGCTGAACAAGATGTCATACAAGTCTCTGTTTCATCTCAGTTATTCTTCCTCTTCTTTAGCTTCAGCGTCCATTCTAAAACTTTCGTTGGATCTCTCTTGAAGCAGGATCAAAGTCCTACTAGATTTCCAGCAGGATGTAGTCCAGAGAATGAAAATGTGTTGTGTCGCTGTTTTATTTGCACAAATGGCCTGACACATCCGTCTTCGGCAGGATCTCGGTTATTCAACTGAGGAGAACCTGTGCTTTTCTCAGAAAGGCATTGGGCTGTCAAGAGCTACAGGCTCACAGCTAAAGGAATTCCTTTTTTAATCATCATCATCACCACCTCCTTTTAAAAACAAGTTAATACTTCAAAAATTTATTACATTTGTTCAAAAAATCTACATTTAATGTTTCATGATCGAGTACCTTGTAAAATTTGACAGCCAGTTCTGGTCTCTGAGCTCTGAGTAGATAAGATTCTGCTTTGGTGAAGTCTTTCTCTTCAAAAGCAAAACGTGCCTGACCAACTAACACATCTGCTACAGAATCTTTATCATGTGATTCTGCAACACGTTGGGCAGAATCCCAATCTTGATTGTGGACATACCTAATAATACAGAAAAACAATAACAATAACAAAAATAAAAACTAACAATTCTGCCACAAACATTCCTTAAAAAATATACACCAATTCATCTATAAACCCATAACCTGTTGGAGTTGTATGGGTACTACATTGGATTCGCCAGCCTATTAGATTCACCTCCAGGATTGGATGTGCCTCTAGCAATGTCTATTTTCAGCAATACTGGTGAATGTGGAAAAATCTTGACTTGTCCAGTCTTTGATATTATCTATGCATAACTTTCTTTAGGCTCCTCTGCTTCTCCCACCCTCAACTGCATCCTGCAAGATCATTTTTGACAGAGAATCATGTTGGCATTCATGTCCAAACCATGGAAGTGTTAATCATTTTACTATTGAAAGTAGGGATCCGTATGAATCTGTGAGTTTCTCTACTTTATTTCTCACGTACACATTTGTCTTATGATCTCTTTAGAAAATGCACAAAAATACCAAATAAAATGAAAAAACACTTTAAAAATGAGTATTATACAATAGATGTAAAAAACACTTTACTAATGATCATCTCTCACTCAGATTGGGACTTTAGTTTTTATGATATAATTTGCTGTCTCTTTCAGAGTTTTCATTTTGCTATACATCATTTTTCATGTATACTAGGGTCACTCCTGTAAAATATATTCTGTTGTCATATCATCATATAAGTGATGATGACCATCTGTTACATCCACTTTTGAAAACTCATTTAGAATTATGTCCTTTGTTATGAGTTCGTAAATGACTAATAAGCCTTATTCGGGCCGAAAATGTCCTTGGACAGTTTGGGTATGGAATGACCACTATAGATGTTTTTTTGTCTACCCGTGACTTTCTAGCAACTCTACACTGTTGAGCAGCTGCACTTCTCTTTTCACAACAAGCTGTACTTTTTTGACTGTAGAGTGCCATGTAGCTCTATTTTGTGCAAGTTCTTCTCATGTATCTTGTTCTATTTCAAAAGATTACAGTGAGGTCTTTAATGTATCCTTGTAGCACTTCTTTTAGCCACCTTGAGATTGTATGCCTTTCTGCAACTCACCATAGAGAAGCACCTTTGGCAGGCGATGATCTGATATACATACCAGATTACCTACCCAACAAATCTGTGTCTGCATCAGAATAGTGTCAATGTTGGAATACCAGATCTGTCAAAGACAGTGGTATCCGGAATCTTGCCTTGATCGGAAACAGTTAATTAGAGACTGCTGGTTGGATGAGACCCAGTAGTAAATGACGTCTGGAAGTAGAAGACTGAACAGCTATGGGTTGGCTCACAGTGCTATGAGGTTAGAGATGAACAAATAGTAACTTAGAGTTGAGATGGTCAATTCCTTTCATTGCTAACTTTTTCATTTCACAACTCAGTAATGTGTTGCCTTGTGTATGTGGACCTGTAGTCATTAATGTATGATTGTATAGCCACAACTGTGTCATGTGACCATGCACATATGATTGTATAATAAAGAATTTGTGGTGTAACCATGCATGTATGATTGTATAAACCAAAATGTGTGGTGTGACCACGTGCGTATGATTGTAATTGTCATGCATATATGAATATGTATACACAAACACACACATATATATACAGAGAATTGACTTCACTGTCCTCAGGATTCACCACATATACCCCATCACTCTCAACAGAACAAAATGTTGTCTACAAAGAATATCAGTTAGAGCATGTGATGTTGTCCTTCTAGCAACAATCCCTTGGGAACCGATAAACTTCACTTGTAAACAATGTATCATTTGTCACTATTCATGTGTATATATGATGTCAACAGAATGTCTTACATAAGAACTGCCTCCTTTGGTCTCTGTGCCTTGATAAACTCCAACTCTGCCTCCTGGAATTTGCCTTCATCTTCTAGAAACATGGCATTTTTTAAGTGTACGTCTGGGAGTTTCTCCTTCATTGCAATTGTGCAGAGCTCAAAAGCAAAGTCAAAAGCACTGAAATTGATCAAATTCAGGACATCAAAATCTTATAATTAAAACAGAAATCTATTACAATATAATACTTCATGTAGTGTGTTTTCTCAACCCAAATGAGGAAAATCTAGGGGACTTACCAGTGACCCACAAGACAAACCACCATACAACAGCATTATTTTAATAGATGATAGTGGGACTTTCCTCCACTGAAATATTTGCAACATTCATCTTTACAGTTATAACCGTTTCATATTGTATTTCCTGTTGTCCCCACTCATGGGTTTAAACGATATCTCCACTCATGGGTTTAAATGCATGTATTGTCTCAATTTATTACTTTTGTCTTATATCAAATAATCCCTATGGATGATGAAAAGTGTAGGTCAGAATGTCCAGAATGGGGGTTCTATCTGCACATATATATCATTTTATAGATGGACGGAGTTAATTTCTTCAAGGAATACATAGGTCAGACAAGAGCAAGTGAGTCAGTCATTGAAACATTTTTTTTTCGATATTACATTTTTAATCTTCACTAACCTTTAGCATGCTGTGTTTACAATTTGGACGATAAATTTAGCCGAAATTGTGTCATTTCTAGATTTCCGACAGGGAAATCCGCCGCCCAGAGCGTGGAACGTGATTTTAAAAAAAGCAGCAAAATTTGTAATTTTTTTAGAAAATGTTATGGGAACTGGAACTAAGCTATATCAATTAACTTCCTGTTTCTGGTATTATAATGAGGACAGATGTTGTGTGATTATGATTTTGAAAGATCCGCACGATCTCTAGCCATCCGCATGAGGCGAAGTGACATGACAGTGAATCAGGATTTATATACTTTTATTTCATCATATATTCAGTGAAATCATTATTTATTTGGAATTCAAACTGGAAATCTTGAGAGGTAAGTACTTAAAAAAGTTTAATTAAAATAGACCACAAGCTTCCACAAGGTTTTCACTACGTAAAATATATAATATTCAACAGCTTTCAATCGATCAAAAATACAATAGGCCTAGATCTAGATAGGTCTAAATCTGTCTTTATCACTTTCTCACACGTTTCGTATCACACACACAAAAGCAAAACGTACACCAATATATGCAGAATTTAATTCTTTATTTATATGTGCAAATGTTATTTAAATATCTGTAACAATGAAAAGTTATAGCGATTTCAAAACAGCCACCAATGATTGTGTAACATTTTCAAAACCGAATTCCTTGGCAGTCGGCGGCAGGAGAGAAATTATGTAATTGTAAACATGGCATGCCTAAGGTTAAGCAATTGCCAAAAAACAATCTGGCATACATGGAGAAATTTGTATTTAGCGTGGTAAAGGTTAAGTTATTCATCCACTGAGCAGCAAACCTGGGTTTCAAATCCACTCGTTATTCGTAATTTGAAATTTTGTTCTTGTGAAGACAAGTTATCTAGTAACGTTGCATGATATGATGGTTGCTAGTGCACATCTCAGAATGGACTGTGGTCCAGCTAGATGTAAGGGATGGCTCAACCAATCTTAGTTTTCAGCCTTTGTTGGCTGAACCCATCTCCACTTCAAGGAGTTGGCATCAATGGGGTTTTGTAATAAAACTTACTCCTGTGGTTAACTCAGCCACCAGGAAGTAGGACACTAGGGCTGATGCTCTGGGAAGGTTGAGGAATGGTACAATCGCTATTAAGCAAGTGTGATAGTGATGCTAGCCATGCAGTTTCTGGTCAATCACTAACTAACCAGCTGAGCATTTATGGGAAACCATGTTCTATGACGCTGATTCATAACTCATATACATTTACCTGGCAAATTAAATATTAGCTAATAAACACTTTAACAGAAGAATATCGATAACTCGTCCATATGCTTTGGACCTGGAAGGGAAACAAAACATAGCAGCAGTGTAGCATGCTATGCATGTAGCAAGAGACAACTAAGGAGGTTATTGGAGTGGAATTAGTTATCCCATCCCATAGAGCATCAAAATGACCTTGATATCACGCTAAACTCCGATGTATCAGACTGAAAGAAGTAGATATCATTGATAAACTGTAAAAATGATCACATTTCATTCTATTGACTACATCCCGCTAATTTGTAGAAGTTTGAGAATGAATGCAGAAGATGGTTAGTTTCATAACAACATGAAACATAAAATGTAAAGAAGTCATAGGGAAAATATGGGATAATATGAGATTGTTGGGAAAACCAAGAACTAATGACGTACTTAAATTCTCAAGAATTTTGGTTATAGAAATGATTTATTTATCAGTTACAAATATGAGAATGTTGACAGAGAAAGCAAAGGTAACTTTAATATTTACATATGTGCAAACTTACCAGTTTTCAGCAGCATAGTCTATTGCTGCCTCAAGAAGGCCAAACTTAGTTAACAGCTTAACTGCAGAATCCCCACCCAAACTTTTGGCCCACAGATAAGCCACTTGTTTTGCTGCCGTCTGGCCACCACGTGCTTTGGCTACCTAGAGATTTAAATAGAGGGTGTTTTAATATGAACAAACTGGCATCTAGATTTCCCCATTCTTCACTAGATATGATGCCATCTCTACTAAAAAAAAGTAGCAGTAATTGATGTTTTATCATTTGGTTTCTGTGTTTCAATGAGCAATCATTGAAAAATTACACAATCATCAAAACTCAAAAGGGGTTGACAGCAATAAGGGTGTTGGTTCCTGTTTTTTTAAAAGCAAGATATTGATGACTACTGAAATATAGCAAGATCCCATGAACATCTGGTTATATGGTCACAAACTTGAAGAAGTTATCACTTTCAAATATCTTGGGTCCCAAATATGTGATGATGGCAACCCAAATATGTGATGATGGCAACTCAAATATGTGATGATGGCAACTAAAATATGTGATGATGGCAACTCAAATATGTGATGATGGCAACCCAAATATGTGATGATGGCAACTCAAATATGTGATGATGGCAACTAAAATATGTGATGATGGCAACTCAAATATGTGATGATGGCAACTCAAATATGTGATGATGGCAACTCAAATATGTGACGATGGCAACTCAAATATGTGATGATGGCAATTTGGAAATTGAGATTAAGACTTGAGATGATGATGACTACCATGGCAAGGTTGAATATGATTTGGGAAAGAGGGATCAGTATTACAGTAAAGATCAACCTATTCAGATCGCTAGTGTTAACTCAATTCATATGTAAGCTCGTTATAACAGGACAGAGCTGGCACCCTTTAAGAACGTAAGCCCGTTATAATGGGACTCCATATATACCCTCCAAATTGGCCTTGTTTGTTTCAGAAATGACAAGTATTATTGTTCTTACAATTCTTATATTTTTATATTGTATATGAATTTCACATTCAATTTTCTTTCTTTTGATACCTTATATGACTTTCCATAGCTAATACTTTGTCTTCAGGAAGCTTGCGCCTGAATCATGTTGCGGTCCAAAAAGTTAGCCTAAAATTAATTACGTCTAAACCCCGGGTATAATTACGTGTTGAAAGAGTTAAGTATACTTTTTATGTGGATGTGAAAGCTGGACACTTGATTCTTGATTAGAAACTAGCATCACAGCACGTGCGGTACTCCCATAAGAGCTCCTCTCTCCATTCCAGCAGCCATCCCAGTACATGTAGATTCATATTCCTGGCCAGATGTAGATTGCGTCATCCTCAGAACTTTCCAAAAAATTATTATTCCTTCCCTCCCCTTTAGACACTTCCATTTCGGACATTCTCTGTATGTGTACGTTCTCAGCCCCGTTGACACCATCTTCATATTGGAATGAATTTATTACTGCCTTGATCAAGTCTGCTTTATCTCTTCTCAGTATTGTGCCATCTATTGCCACATTGCCTGAAAGATGTGTCGAGCCATTGGCGCAAATAAAACGGCGACACAACGCATTTCCATTCTCTGGAAATCTAGTAGGACCACAAGAGATCCACTTGGAGTTAGAGAATGAAGCTTACCCTATATGCTTCATCCCACATATCTTGTGATCTGTACATGTTAACAACAGCCTTCCAATCTCCACCTTCGAGAAAATGATGTTCAGCTTGTTTGTAGTTACCTTCAGCTTCTAGTTCCTAAAAGAAAAAGAATTAATACAGTAGATCTAATTATAAATTTCTAATCCCTAATTCAAGAAAATAATTGATATTCTAGAAAAAAAGTATAAACAAACAAGAAATTGGGAAATTAGAAGCAGTAGAGATGTGGTTATACAGAAGTATACCATGAAATGCCAGAAAACTAATGTTGAGGTGTTGAAAGAGCCAAATGTAAGACAGAGCTAAGTCAATAATTGGCCACGTCATGAGACAAGGAGGTTCGGAGAACATAGTCACAACGGGTAAGATTGAGGGCAACATAGACAGGAGCGACAACGTGAGAAAATATTAGACAGTTAAACAACCTGGCATGGCAGGGAAACAAAGATTCTGATACATAACACTGGAGATAGAGCTGTGGAGATAGAGCTGTGGAGATAGAGCTGTGGAGATAGAGCTGTGGAGATAGAGCTGTGGAGATAGAGCTGTGGAGATAGAGCTGTGGAGAGCCATAATCGCCTACATTATATGTAATTACAGATTACCATAGTTCGTTTAATAAATCGGATTCTGTAGCCGACATGGCACCTGATGATGATATACAGATGGACTTAGATGTTTCTGGAAACGTTCATGCAATGTTGGCAAACTGAAAGAGGAGCAAAGAATATTAACACTCTTAACTGCCATGACATGTAAGAGGTAACTAAGGAGGATTTGGAGGTAGAATTGGCTATCCCATCCCATGGTCAATGTGACACAGAAGCAATGCTAAGTCAGATGTATTAGGCTGAACAGTATAGATATCACAAATAAGCTATAAATTATAATACAATGCATACATTTCCCAGGACTACATTCCCCATTAATCTGCATTCGTTTATGCATGAAGAAGAAACTCATGTGTTCTGTAATTGGAGCAAATGAAACATAGACACACTGCATATACATTCCTTGGACCTGATGCAAATCTTCTAGGACTATATACCAGCTACAAGAGAGATTACATTATATGGAAGTTAAACAATGAATGCAGAAGAGGAATGTTCAATGCATTATTCATATATTAAATAATTCAAATATGAACATTTGTAATTGTGGTTATTATATAGTATGGTTTGCAAATGGTTTGAAAACATAATTCCTTGCCAGAAATCCCTTGCAGGGAACAGTTGAGGGTAGAAGAAGCAGAGTAGGACAAAGAAAATCATTGTTAGACAACATCAGAGGCTTTTCCCAATTCATCAGTATCTCTGATGACATAACTCCGAGGTCTGTGTGTGTTAATGTAGGCAATGTAGTACCCCTACAATCCTTATGGGTTAATAGATAGATACAGCAAGGAAATAGTTACCAGTAAAACGTAAAACATGTATAGAAAACTATCAGTAAAATATGCTTGAAATATTGAGTCGTGAATGCATGGAAAGATTAATATCAATATAAAATGAATAATGGTTAAAACATAGCTCAAATACCCAGTTAAACAGAATTATTTTCTAACAGCTCACCTTAGCCAGGTGAAGGTGTGTGTCAATGACAAGGTTCTCATGATGTGCCTTCACAAGACGAATCATGTCACCGTACAGTCTCTGTTTCTTGTACATAGTGATGGCTAGATCTGGTTCTTCAACAGCCACATACAATCTGAAGTCGTACACACATAACTAATTAGAAAGTCTATCGATTCACTAAACAATTTGTTGCCTTTCAGCGTTAGGGGTAGAAAAGTTTTATGGAGATGGCACTCGTGTGTGCTGAGTATATTGTGGAATTTGTCACCTCTTTTATTTTGGCGGTCCATCATTTTCATGGTCGGCCTCTAGGTCTGACCTCACTGTATCTGTGTAGTGTAGCTTGCTGTGGTATGCTGTCTGATGGTAGTCTGCTGATGTGTGCAAACCATTTGATCTGTTGTCTCTTAATATATTCCAATTAGAAAGTATTGATCACAATTTAATTATAACTTAGCCATAAATAAGCAGAAATTTATTATTCTTCAGCGTTCATTCTCAAACTCCAGCTGGATCTCTCTTGTAGCAGAACTATGGCCCTACTAGATTTCCATCAGGAAGTAGTTCAGAGAATGGAAAAGTTGTTGTGTCGCCATTTTATTTGTACCAATGGCTCAAAACATCCTTCTGCAGCAGAATAAGCAGAAATAATCAGTTATAATATGAAATATACTTATTTGGGACTGGTTTCGCTAGTGTATTGTTGAAACCTGAAAGGGGAGCAAAGAATAGCAACATTGTTTAAGTTTTATTTGATCATATATATGATCAAATTGATCCAAAAAGTATATTGAGGGATATGTGTCAGCCCAAAAAGCACAGATATCACAGCAAAGCTGTAAGAAATGACACAATGCATTCCATTCTCCAGACTATATTCTGCTAATCTACAGGAGCTTGAGAATGAGTGAAGAAGGCTCTGGTTTTGTACAACTGTACTATCTATAACAAAATTGTAATCTAATCTCTACATACATGGTGGGCCAAATATAGCATGAGGGTGAAATCAAGCCAGCAAAACCATTTATTCTGCACACAACCAGGTTCTGCCTGCCATGCTGATTTAGAAGTACTGTATGTACTAGTCCTTAAGTTTAAAAAAAGGGTTACATGGCGCCCCAAGGAAATGAATAAAAAGACTTTTTGGTCCTATAGCACACGAGAAATGATCAATTCGACCCATCGACCTATAAAGGTTTCCTGCTCTGCTCTACATATTTGATCATGCATAGAAGATTCTGCTATAACAGACATTACATTCTACCGTAACAGACATACTACATTCTACTATAGCAGAAATATTACATTCAACTAATAATAGACATACTACATTCTACCATAACAGACATATTGCATTCTACTATAACATACATTACATTCTACCATAACCGACATACTACATTATACCATAACCGACATACTACATTATACCATAACCGACATACTACATTCTACTATAACAGAAATATTACATTCTACTGTAACAGGCATTCTACATTCTACTATAACAAACATACTACATTATACTATAACAGACAATACTATATTCTACTATAACAGACATACTACATTCTACCATAACCGACATACTACATTCTACTATAGCAGACATAATACATTCTACTATAACAGAAATAATACATTCTACTATAACAGACAATACTACATCCTACCATAACCGACATACTACATTCCTTCTACGGGCACCATAATCGAATCCACCACATGTTTATCACCTTTCTCTCACAGCAGGCTGACCTCTTTGACAACCATCTGAATGTTAACCATTGTAATCTTTTTACCATTATCTGGGTTGCTATCGACTAGACTACTGTATATTCACGCCTTACTGTATATATATATATATATATATATATATATGGTCATGTGACGTATTCCTTCCAGAACGTTGTCTTCCCAATGAACTCTCTGAACCTCTCTCTGTCTTGGGCGATGTGGCTTGCATTTTCTAGCGATGTATTCATATTATCTTTAATGTCGTCAGTCCATCGTCTTCTTGGTCTGCCCCTTCTCCTCTACCCAGGTACTCTTCCCTCCATTATTTGTCTTTCTAAACAGTATGTCTCTTTATATGACCAAACAGTCGTAGTTTTCTTTTTGTTATTGTGTTTAGTAACCAACACTCTGGAATATTCAGTGTGTTTATAATATCTGAGTTTCTGATTTTATCCTTCCATGATATTCTAAGTATCTTGATATCCATATATATATGGATCTGTAAAATGGTGCGCTAATGAAAACTTTTATTTATAGCTCATATATGAATCTGATACTAACCTCTCAGCTTCTCTGAACTTGCCCTCATCTTCTAGCTGTTTAGCTTGAGTAATGTACAAGTTGGACACCTCCTCTCCTTTCATGTATGTAGCTGCAAGCTGTATGGTTGTTCAAGTACAGAAATTAAAAGTTTGTAACATCTAGACAATCAAGTTCACAATTTCAATAACCATGGAGATACGTGTGACATGATTATCTGAACTTAGACCTCCCATAATATTGTGGTTATACAACCTGATATAACCAAGATGGACTATAACTCATGGTTGAAAGAACATGTCTAACAAAAACATGCTTAAATCCTCTACTTACTAGCCCAAGTTCCCTTTAACATCACTGAAGTACACTAGTGTGTTGTCATGGTCTGAGAGGGTAGTCAAGATGTAAACAACACTGTCTCCTACCATGTGTTGTTATGGTCTGTGGCGCACATGCACTGCACGCATGTACACACACATAGAGAAAATATATACATATATTGTCAGCATGGTAACTAGGACCTTGATTCTAGTTCAGGGTGCACTGTCTTCTTTCTAGGTATGGCACAGGAGGTGACTAAGGAATGTTACGGGATAAGCTGACAAACTATCTCCTGTGAAAAAATAACCATAGCCACTGCATGACTTGTCTTATATTTTAACGTTTGTCTTCTGCCAAATGATCCCATGGATGACAAAGAGATGTAGGGCAGCGGACATTGTACCTTTGTGACAGACTCCTAGGTAGCACAAATGCTAGGTGTTCCATCACTGCAGATGGGTCAATGGATCTGACAGAAGAATGATGAACTAGTTGGACCAGAAGTATATGCTATGTTCATTTGTGATGATCCTGGGATACTGTCGCATTGGAATACCTCCCTGCCAGGACTAAACAAACATCCATGAACCCCCTTAACACAAGCATCCATAAACCCCCTTAACACAAGCATCCATAAACCCCCTAACACAAGCATCCATAAACCCCCTAACACAAGCATCCATAAATCCCCTAACACAAGCATCCATAAACCCCCCTAACACAAGCATCCACAAACCTCCTAACACAAGCATTTCTTTGGGACAACAAGCTGTATATGAGTTTGTGTGTCATCCCAGTAGCTCAAATGAGGAGGACATATACTTTTGTTAGAAAGGCTATCGCTGTAAAAAAAAAACCATGGTTTCCAAAAATCGGGCTAAAAATATATAGAGGATTGACTTCATTACATGGTTTTCTCCATATTTACTGTGTCTGTCTCAATGAAGAAGCATGTAGCTTGTCAAGTGTATCACTCACAGCACACATCTGGAAGCTTAAATGGATAATCCCCATAGGTATAAATAAATGCACTTTTAAACAAGATGTCATGACATGGGATTGAACCCATGACCTCTTGAAAATAAGACAAATTGCTGAACCTCACTATCATGGAGGTTAAAGAGATGGTCTGAATATCACAAACACAAGACATCCAGCCCACAAACAAAATAAATGAATGCAAGAATACCTTATGTGCCATCTCCCACTTTCCTGCCTTGTTGTACATATCAACTGCCTCTCTTGTACAACCTGCCTCCATATAGAACTTTTCTGCAGCCTGGAAATATATTATAAGATTAAATATTTTTAGGAAATATATAAATTATTTACACAATATCTTCTTCTTCTGCATTCATTATCCAACTTCTGTAAATTAGCAGGATGTACCGTATTGTTTTGTGTATAAACCCATCCGATAATAGGCCAAAGGGGTGCTTTCAGGACCTCTAAAGTTTCTAAAGTCTGAAGTCCGTTTATAGACCAACATCCCCAACTTAACAATGCCGGTAATAAAGAACTTCATCATCATAAGAATGAATGGTCATGCTGAATGGAAATTAACACAAACTTTAGCAACTGTAAGATGCAAGGGCATTCCTTTCATTTGCCTCGCTCACATTACTTGAATGAAAGAATCAGGGAATGAATAAGCCACTGTATTCCGGGAACAATACACACAATACGCTGCTTTCTCTAACCACGTCTATAGACGGCTTATCACATGTGGTGAGACTTTGGGACAACATACCTTCCTGAAAGAATTGTTTGTGTTGTGTTTGCTTTCTGACCTGGAACTGCACTAGTGAATAGTAATTACTACATAATTATTTTACCAGCAGAAAGTAAAGTCTAAGCGGGGAAACAATAGGATCAAAGAAAAACCCTGTAGACTTCTGGACACCTTTAAGTTTCTTTGTTTGTAAAAGATACAGAAGAATTGTATCTTAATTATACAGAAGTGACCCGTATGTTTACCTTGTAGAGAGTATACAGTAATGAACGTGAAGGAGGTTTGTGAAATTAACCTACCGCCATATCAATTATGGCGGTATGACATGTTTGGAACCAGTTTTCAAAAGCAAGACCTGCAGCTCAGACACCATTCACTATTGATTTCTCTCCCCCATCCCCCTCTCCCTCCAACATGGATTAAAAAAACAAAAAAACGCAAGACTGTCAGCGGAAAAAAAGTGGCGTGTTTGTGCGAGACCATCGTATGTAGAAGACCTCTGTACAGAATTAATTAGGACTTCATTCATTATGTTTCTGATTATTATCGTTGGTCACTATTTATATACTTGGAGTCGCATGTCAAAAACTAGACAAGGTTGACCAGCGACATCCATGGAAATAATCAAAATCTGCCTTTGAGGTGATGTTTACATTTTCTGTACACAGATCATTAACTGTTGTAACATTTGTCGTTTTACTGGCAACGTGGAAGTGTGTGGCATAGAATTCCTTTGTTTAGCCGAGGTAGTGTTTCGGACGCTGCAAAGCAAACAAGGGATACAGCATATAGATAGATAGATAGTGTTTCGAACATTATCATCAAGTGCTGTCTCCGCAACGAAAGTTGACTGCAACAGACATCCAACATCTCATCTCCTGTCTTGATGGTGCAATCTGCTAGACTAACCTGTCCATCTCGTGATGTTACTTTCCCACTTGTATCTCTTTCTCAACTTTACCCCTCGTTTCGGATAATGAGGAGGAAATTTGTGGTAAGCCTACCAATTGTGACATTATAGATTTTATGTAACTGATGTCGTTTTCCCAGTGGAATTCCGACTTGGAAGGATTTGAATGACTGTTGAAGGTTTTGAATGACTGTAGGTCAATCTCTAACAACAAAAAAATGAGAGCGTTTTCAAAACAGTCACTACCTATTACGTAACTTTACCAAAAAATAATCCAGCGGCAGGAAGAAAGTTGGGTTTTTTTTACATCGTGCTAAAGGTTAACCAAAAGAATTGATCTCAATGTCTTCCAATCAGATCATAGGTCATCAATCTCTCTCCACCAGAATATGACAAAGGGTATGCGTGTTGATGATTTCTGTAGTCTATCAGATTAAAAACATTCCATGAGTATTCGTGAATATATAGTGAATATATAGTGAATATGATGATGCATATTAATGAATCAGAAAAATCAAGTCCGAATGATCACCTTGGAAAAAGCAAGTTAGTGTAAAAAAAAAAAGAAAATAGGAAACCAGGAAAAAAAAATGCTATGTTGAAAATTGATGTATCAGGTCTAAGAATTAATGCAGATAACAAGGTGTTTGAATAAGACATCTGCCAAATACAGATGTGTCGGACCATTTGCACAAATAAAACTGCAACACAAGGCATTTCCATTCTCTGCACTATATCCTGCTGGAAATCTAGTTGGACCATTGTCCTGGAACAAGAGAGATCGATCGGGAGTATGAGAATGAACGCTGAAGAAGAAGAAGACATGCACTCTTATACATTTCTTTAGGCACCCGATATTATTTTGAAGTAATATTTGACTTCAAAAGTCAGCTGGTGCTGATTTGTTTTAGTGCTCATTTTCTGAAATGTATTTCAAAGAATAGATGTTCTCTAGAATGTAACATCACAGTAGATGGGATCAGTCTGATACAAGATTTATATTGCAGGAAAAGTATGAAAAAAACAACACAATTTCTTTTCCAGATTTTATGGAAGAAATATTCAGATTCAAACAATTTAATTGGTATATAAACACAATTTTTGCTGAAGTCAACTTTTTCAGCCACCCCCTTCCCACCACAACAACTGTCAAACTTTTACAGTTTTCAGACCCCCTTCCCCCCCCCTCTCTAATTGTTGATGTAATTTATGGACAGAATCTTAACAAATCTGCATTTAAAATATAAGAAATCTTTACACACTGGACAGGAAACTGACCTCATATTCTCCGATATAAGAGTAATTACACACTGGACAGGAAACTGACCTCATATTCTCCGATAGATGAGTAATGGTCTCCAATCTTTTTATAATATCTGGCAGCCATTGCTGAGTCCTGTATCTCTAAAATCTGAACAGCTTTTGCCCACTGGCGGGAATTGATGGCTGCCTCTACAGCTTTAGTTGTTGCTCTGGTAGAAAGTGACAACAAATGAAAATGGTATCAATGAATATCATTCACTTGGTTTGTGTTGAATCTATTATATGTGTGTGTGTGTCCTGGGCTCAGAAGGTAAGAAATGAATAGTGACACTCTTACCTGCAAAGCTAACCTTCTTACCTGTAAGAAGACTAAGGAAGTTTGGGGTTGAGTTGGTTGTCCAACCCTATATAGGGTTAAAGTGACCCAGAAGCCATGCTGAAGCCAGATATGTCAGGTCAAAAGACACATTTAGTATAGCTGTATAAATAAAGTTCATTAAGTAGATTTTGTAAGTCTGTTAGTTTTCCAGACTGGAGAGTTTGAAGCATTGACCTTGCATCTGTCAGGAATAACACGGACTGTGAGCCAGGGTTGGAGTTCTGCAGTGTTTCAGTTGCAACCCTGATTGCCTGGATTTCTGCATCATAATTATTACAGAATTTCCCTGTTGGTGTTCTGATCACATCTCTAAGTTTGTGTGGAAATTCCATATATACACCCACACCTCCATTCTTCACTGCATACTGTGTTAACTATCTGTGTATACTCTGTTCCATATGTCTTATCATTCATCATCCAGGAATCTGAGGGTGACTGTCCTTCGCCGCACATTGTTCTTTTCGTCCTCGCTTAGTATTCCTTTCACGTGGGTCTGAATGTATATTGGTATTCCATGCCTTTCACTCCAAGGGTTTTGTTGTGGTACAGGTGTAAGTGGCTGTCAGCTTCAGATATGTCTGTAAGTTGTCATTTAACTCTCACTGGTTCTCTCCTGTAGCAGGACAATAGTCCTACAAAATTTCCAGCAGGACGTAGTCCACAATATAGAATGCATTGTGTCACCTTTTTTATTTGTGCAAATGGCCTGACACATCCAGCTTTGGTGGTATTTTAACTACCGTTAAATTCCGTGTATAACCCGAGAATTTTTGGACAAAAATCCGAGATGACTTCATACTCTTCGTCTTATATTCGAGTAACATCAAATTTAAAAAAAAATACGTCCAAATCACAGTAAAAAAGGAGAAAAACACTGTTTTAAAAAAAATGACAGTGACAACTCACATGTCCCGATATATTAAGCCAGGATAAAATGACTAGGGCTCTCCAGCAATCTAGAGCATACTACCATAATGCTAGGCCTCTAATTACATTAATTTCTATATATCATACAATATTTCCTTCGAAATCTCCGATATTTCTTGATAAAACTCACTTACTAGGTCTATATCGTTATTTCCGACATGCCCGCCATATTTACTGAGCTTAATTTCCCCGGAAATGCTATTTTTAGCAATGGGTATTACCTTTTTTTTACCGTTACGGTAAATATATTTATATCATAAGTTGAAATTTGTCAGAAAAGTATACCAGTATCTGATGTTATATATTGACCAAAATACGGTAATGGTCTGTGAAAAAACGAAATACGGTAGCCTAAGCTGATCTACCAGTAACACATGTTTATCATTAAGGCCCAGTCATGTTTGTGTAGGGAAACACCGACTACCAGTAGTCTAAACACTGTCACACACTTTCATTTTGCGGTAAAGCAAATGTTACAACAGTTACTGACCGTCTACTAGGCTATAAGACCTGTGTACAGAAAATGTAAAAACACATCAAAGGCAGATTTTGAGTATTTCCGTGCATGTGCTGGTCGGCCTTGCCAATTTTTAACATGCGACTCCAAGTATATAAATAGTGACCAAGACAATAATCAGAAACATAAAGAATGAAGTCCTAATTAATTATGTACAGAGGTCTTTTTCTACATCCAAAGGTCTTGCACAAACACGTAACTTTTTGACATCCAAAACTTTGCTACTTAGGCAGTGTTGGGGGGATGGGGGAGAGAAATAAATAGTGAAACTCGTCTGAGCTGTGCCTCATATTTATATTACTGTATAAGGTAAACATACAGGTCACACAAAGTTCAAACTCTTCTGTATCTTTTAAAAACAAAGCCGGGGATTCACTGTCTGCAATATTTTGGTGGCAAATAGTTACATACCGGTACTCTGTATATTCTGTTAATTAGTCCAGCCCACTGAGGCCGCAGATGGACTACTGGCCCTACCCATTTCAATCGGCTCAACCAATCCACGTTTCCCTCACATTATGTGATGCCATTCAGATAAGTGACTGAATGCAATCTTTCTTTATAGAAGATTTGAAACGAGGTTCCAAATCACGACACATCATAGGCATTTTGTAGTAAAATTGCGCCATAATTGATTCCCTCCCCCAACCACTGTACATTTAGTGGAAGACAAGATCAATTTCACAATCCTCTGTTATGTTTATTTTATTACCGTATTCTCCCCAGTATTCTCCCCACGGTAAACATAACCAGGAACAAAGTTCAAACTCTTCTGTATCTTATAAAAACAAACGTGATCTCCCTGTCTTGCCTTTCATCGTTTCCCACTTAAACGTCACTGTCAGAAGCGGTGACATAATAGTTACGTAGTAATTACTATTCACTAGCGCTGTTCCAGGTCATAACGCCCAGACACCCAACACAGACAATTCATTCAGGAAAAACTTTGTTCTCCAAAGTCTCACCACCTCATAAACCGTCTATAGTCATGGATAGGGAAGTCAGCCTACCCCGTATTCATTATTTTCGGATATATTGATCCAGAATACAGTAGCCACTGGGGTTTCATTCCTTGATTCATTCAAGTTACTTGAGTGAAGCAAATGAAAGGAATGCCATTTTCTTAGAGTTGCAAAAGTTTGTGTTAATTTCCATTTAGCATGTCAGTTCTTTCTTATGATGATGAAGTTCATTATTGCCGGCATTGTTAAGTTGGGGATGTCGGTCTATAGTCGGACCTTCGACTTTCTCCACTTTTGGGAAGGGATAATTAGGTTCTCGGCCTACAATCGGATGGTTTTATATTCAGAACTTAACGGTATATGACCATGCACTCCACTTGTAGTTGAACCTTTTTGCAAATTTGAAATCTGTTCATGTTTATTTACTCCTAAATGAATATTTTTTCTTATGCTCTACAAACAGCTTATTCACGCAAGCTACTGGTGCAGGGATCTGATAAAAGAAAAATAAGATCTAAATCCTTCAAAAAAAGTGTGTCTGCTAGTATGCTAAAGGAACCTGAATCTCTTCCCTACTCCCATTCTTCTTCATTTGTTCTCAAACTCCTGCAGGTTATCAGCATTTACTCCAAAGAACAGTTTGTGCTGTAATATGGTTTACAGCTTACTTGAATATCTGTGCCTTTTGGTCTGACACATCCGATTCAGCATGGCTTCTGGATCACTTTTACTCTCAATAGGATGGAAGGACAGCCAACTTCATTCTCAAACTTCCTTAGTTGCCTCATACATTATGCATAGCAAGTAAAGATTTGCTATTGTTGGCTCCCTTTTGGGCCTGGAAACACACAGGTCCTTAAAGTCAAGATATATGTTTTGATATGTAAATTAAATGAACGCATAATAAACCTGAATAAAATAAAAATGAATATTAAATGCTAACCCAGCTTCAATGAAGTGATTAATGGCAGCATCCAGCTGTTTCTGGGTAACCAAATAATCCCCAAAGTCCTCCTCAAGTTTCACAACATCACTGGGGAAAGCATGGCGGGCAAGGTCAACAGCTGTCAGAAACAGAGACACAGATCAGTGATGTAAACAAAATTTTAAAAAGCCAAGATCAGAGCAAGAAGGTTAACTCCAGCAAGTATATAAACTACATTGTTGCATAAAACACCAGCAAGTATATAAACTACATTAATGTATAAAACATCTGCAAGTATATGAACTATATTGTTGTATAAAACACCAGCAAGTATATGAACTATATTGTTGTATAAAACACCAGCAAGTAAATAAACTACATTGATGTATAAAACATCTGCAAGTATATGAACTATATTGATGTATAAAACATCTGCAAGTATATGAACTATATTGTTGTATAAAACACCAGCAAGTATATGAACTATATTGATGTATAAAACATCTGCAAGTATATGAACTATATTGTTGTATAAAACACCAGCAAGTATATGAACTATATTGATGTATAAAACATCTGCAAGTATATGAACTATATTGTTGTATAAAACACCAGCAAGTATATGAACTATATTGATGTACAAAACACCAGCAAGTATATGAACTATATTGGTGTATACTACAACAGCAAGGATATAAACTATAGTGTTGTATAATACACCAGCAAGGATATAAACTATAGTTTTGTATAATGCACTAGCAAGGATATAAACTATAGTGTTATATGTTGTGTTGTTCGTCCATCACAAGTGATGATGACCATTTGTTACATCGACTTTTGAAAATTCAATTTTAGTTATGTCCTTGATTATGAGTTCGTAGATGGCTAATGAGCCCTATTCGAGCTGTAAATGTCCTTGGACAGTTCGGACATGGAATGACGACTGTAGATGGATCTTGGTCTATCCGTGACTTTCTAGCTGCTCTCCGCTGTTGAGCTGCTGCATTTTTCTTCTTTTCACAAGATGATGCGCTCTTTTTTATTTTAGAACGCCATGTAGATCTATTTTGTGCAAGTTCTTCCCATGTATCGTGGTCTATTTCAAAGGCTTTCAGTGAATTCTTTAACGAGTCCATGTAGCGCTTCCTTTGGCCACCTTGAGATCTTATACCATTCTCTAGCTCACCATAGAGAAGTATCTTTGGCAGACGATGGTCTGGTATACGCACCAAATGACCTGCCCAACGAATCTGTGTCTGCATCAGGATCGTGTCAATGCTTGGGATACCAGCTCTATCAAGGACAGTGGTATCTGGAATCTTGTCTTTTATAATATACCAGCAAGGATATAAACTATAGTGTTGTATAATATATAATAATAAACCCATAACCCGTCTAGGGGAGTCACAATGGGATATTTGGTGCAGAAAGATCTCCAAGCATCTCTATCCTCTACCATACTAATGAGTTTGGAAACTTCACACCTTGTCCATTCTTTATTATTATCCAGCCATGTATTCTTACTCCCTCCACAGTACCTTCAAGAACATCTTTTGTTGTATAATACACCAGCAAGGATATAAACTACACTGATGTATAAAACACCAGCAAGTAAATTACATTGATATATAAAACATTGATATATCTTCTGTGACAAATTTTCTGCAACTTCCTTTCTCAGGACATTCCAATGTGCTAGTACCCACTGGAAGTATATATAATGACAAGACCATGTGGGGAATAAATAATGCAGTATTATTTTTATATATATATATATATTACTTTTTCCAGTAACTATGTCTCAATTGCTATGCAGTATTTTTGTCATGATAGAATTAGAGCATTTGTACAAACTATCAATTATGCTAAGGTACCTCTTCTGAAGTCCTTGCCCTTCTTAAAACACTCCATAGCTCTTTGGTAATCTCTGATCTTCTCATACAAATCACCAGCCTAGAGTCATAGACAAGACTTTAGGTATTTACTTAATCAAATAACACTAAACAATACAAAATATGAAACTTATTTAATAAAGAAAGCAAAGTAAGTAACAAAACAAAGAAAGGATGTAAGTCTGTAAACAGATGAGACTGCAGTAAAGTTGTGATCCAATAGACAAAAGTGAAAACATATGGTAATATAGTTTTATGAGTAAACTAAAATGACACAGAATTTATGTTTTGGTCAAAAGGATTTTATCAAGCACTGAACACAATACAAAGGGGAGAAAACTGCAGAAGTATGAGGTGTCAGGTGGTTAAAAGAAAATAGTGATATAATGCATCTCCATTCTCCGGACTACATCCTGTGGGAAATCTAGTACGACTATTACACTGTTACAAGAAAGATTCAGTGGAAGTTTGACAATGAACGTTTAAAATAAAAAAGTTAGAAAATTATCAATGAACACAACACTGAAAGATTAATGTCAAAAGATGAAATGTGGATTATGTTATATCTTAGCACAAAGATACTAAATGGTAAGTTCTGCTTCTAACTCAGCAACTCAAGAGCAACTCAAGTTTCCCAATGCAAGTGGTGGATTAACTGGGATAGAATTGTAGAGGGATATAACTTTAATTAGTTAAAAACATGTGAAGCCAGACATTAAACCAGTTGACTACGCCTGCACTCAATCTTTCTTTACAGCAAAAATTTAGTTGCATTTTGTAATAGCACAAAACTGTGTATATATAAGCTTGTGTGCTATTATGTAAGTTAGATGAGTTCATTCCAGACATTGTCAGTTTTATACTTTCCCTCATCTTTCAAATGTTTATCTTCTGCGTTCATTCTCAAATTCCTGCAGAGTAGCTGATTGTGGTCCGGAGAACAGAATGAGTTGTTTCATGGTTTACAGCTTAGTTGTGAGATATGTGCTATTTGGCCTGACACATCTGGCTTCAGCATGACTTCTCAGTTACTTTGACCCTATGGGTTAAGTCAACACCACTCATAACCTCTTACGACATGCTTGGCAGGTAAAGTGCTGCTATTCTTTCCTTTCAAGTCCCCAAAACACACATGTGCTTAAAATGTTAAAAAACACAAATTTCCAGAAGTAAAGGAACTACTTACTCTGTCATATAGTTCAGATTTTATGAGAGCAGCAGCTATTCTGGCAATCAGATCAGAGTTGGTCATGAGTTCCTGAAGAGAAAACAGAAATGCAGAACTAGAATATCTTGCATGCAATGTCTTACACACAGATATGTGCAAAAAATATTTTACCAAATAAATTTAATAGCATAATTCACACTGTTATTTAACTCAGATGATAGGATCAGCGGTCACGTCTACATTAAGCTTGTCTCTTTGTCAGTTTTTCTTATGTATTTCTGGCAGAATCTTCAATAAAAATTGGAAGATTCTTGATACTGATATGAAGAAAACCTACTCTTTTGGACATGAAGTATGAAGACAGAGATAGAGCATATATTAACAAGAGTAAAGGCTGCTGGCAAGAGAGATGATGAAGCAATCCCTTTAGCTGTGAGCAGGTAGCTGTTGACAGCCCATAGTCTTTCTGACAAACAAATGTATGGATTCTCCTAAGTTGAGTAACTGAGGTGACACTCAAACTGGCATAAGGTTTGCTGTTTTAAAGGCATGGTTGCGCTAGGAGGGTTTATGGATGCATGCTTAGTCCCCGAAGTGAGGAAATCTAATGTAGCAGTATATCCCAGGATCGCCACTTTCTGCCAGGAGTACAGCATATATGTCTGAGCCAACCAGTTCATCACTTTTTCTGTCAGATTTGTTGTCAACACTGCAGTGATGGCACATCTAGTATTCTCCGTCACCTAGGAGCCTGCCACAAAAGGATAAAAGTACAATGTACATTGGACAGGATCTCTGTCATCTATGGGGACTATATGACAGAAGACAAAAGCCAGAAATCATGACAAGACATGTAGTGGCAATAATTTTTTTCATAGATGACATGTTGTCAGCCTATCCTACAACATTTCCTTATTTGCCTTCTACTGTCAGGAAAGAAAACAGTGGCCCTATTCTTTGTACCAAGAACTAGAACGTTCAGGCTCCTGTTGCCGCACGGCTAAACACAGGAGATAGATAGATAGATAATGAAAAAGGGAGAATGTCCTAGACAGTATGACATTCTGGGTTGTTAGTAAAAAAATTGATATGCGACAATGTGAAACCATCAATGCAGGATTTAAACGCAGAAATAGTAAGGTAGCACTCTGAACAAAAAGAAGTACTTTTGAAGAAATATTTAACATTCGAATATTAATTGGAAAAATATTCAGCACCAACATGATCTATACAATAATTTCATTGACTTTACAAAGGCCCTTGACAGTGTTTGGCATGATGGTCTGTGGCACATACTGAGACAATTTAATTTTGACACCACAATCATAGACATTGTTGAATCACTTTACAAAAATGCAAGTAGTGCTGTCTTATCAAACAATACAATTGGAGAGTTCTTTAAAACCAAGGTGGGAGTTCGGCAGGGATGCATAATCTCTCCAGTACTTTTCAACATATACCTGGAGCACATTATACAGAAGACGCTACACGATTGAAGCAAGTCTGTGTCGATCAGAGGTCGCCCTGTTTGCAACTTGCATTTCGCTGGTGATGTTGATCTTGCAGCTGGATTGGAACAGGAATTAAAAAGTTGACAGCAGGGTTGGAAAGGGTTGCTAGCGAGTGCAGAGTGGAGGTCGGCACAGGATTTTGGTTGGTGGCGGAAACACAGGGGGATGGGCCAACATCAGGATGGGTGGATGTGGGCTTGAGTGCTTTCGAATGCCTCTGGTCCAGCATGTTCAGCGATGGAGAGTACAGGGCAGAAATTTTTAAAAAATAAGGCTGGAGATGACTTTAGCATCTGTGTCAAGGCTGGCAGTGATTTGGAGGAGTGGCATGAGAGGTGGACGAAGACATGGATGGACAGGTTCAGGAGATGAGTAGGACAAGATATTTCCTCACTCATCCGCATTATTGAAGATGGAGGTCGCTGGAGGACTGTGTGCTGCGGCATCCAATGCAGTACCCCTATTACCCTGATTGGTTACGGATTTATAGATAGATACCAGCAGATATGAGAGATGATATCTTCTTCTTCTTCTGCGTTCATTCTCAAACTCCAACTGGATCTAGCTGGAGCATGGTCCTGCTAGATTTCCAGCAGGATGTAGTCTAGAAAATGGAAATGCGTTGTGTCGCCGTTTTATTTGCGCCAATGGCCCGACACATCCGTCTTCGGCGGGACAGAGATGATATTAAAAGTGGTATTTTCAGTACTTTTCTTGTATCTGTTGTTTTTGTGTTCTTTTTGTCATTTGTATTCACTCTAATTTTCATCGTATAGAAAACAGGACAAGCTACTTTCATGGTTTATTTCTTACCTCTCTACTGGCTGCCAATCGTGCTGCTCTGGCTGGTAGACCTGCCTTCATGTATAGATTAATGGCTGCCATATAGTCCCCTTCACGCTCCTTCAACTGTGGAGTTAATAAAAGTTAATAAAAGCAAATCTGAAGTCTTTATCAGGAATATCTATGTTTTTGTGTAGCAAATCTGAAGTCTTTATCAGGAATATCTATGTTTTTGTGTAGCAAATCTGAAGTCTTTATCAGGGATATTTATGTTTCTGTGCAGCAAATATGAAGTCTTTATCAGGAATATCTGATAATATTTGGGTTATTGGTATTTTGGTACCAGGAATATTGGTGTTTGGTTTGGCTTCATTCTCATAAGGTGACCAAACCATTTTACTTGCTGTCTCTCAATATGTTCAATACATGATATTATACCAACTCTTTTCCTAATTTCTTCATTTCTTATTTTATCTAGTTTGGTAACCATTGCAGCTTTTTTCAGACACTTCATTTCACATGTGACGATTTTTCTTTGCTGCGAAGCTGTTAAAGATCATGTTTGACATTGGTAGCACAATGTTGGTATAAAAATTGTAGATATTATTTGTTTTTTTAATTTCCAACTTGATCTTTGGATGAAGAAGTAATGTGAAAGTTGGTATGTCACTGTGTTTGCTTTCTGGCACCTTGTTTCTATTTCTCTGTCTAGTCTTCCATCTTTGGAAAAAATGCTGCCTAGATATTTAAATTCTTTGGCTTGTTTCACTTTGGTGTTATCTATTGTTATATTCATTGGTGTTGAAGACTTGCTAATTTTCATAACTTCTGTTTTTTGTACATTAGTTTTCATGTTGTACTTCTGACATGCTAACAGCAATGCATTGATGTGCTTTTGTAAAGTTTCCTCATCTTTGCATATTAAACTTTGATCATCTGCAAATAATAGTTCATTGATTTCATTATTAAGTTCTTCATCAGGTGTATTTGCAATGTTTTCCTCTTTGTTGATATGAGCTTCTTTAATACTCTGTCCATGTATATGTTGAAAAGTAGGAGTGAAAGTACGCATCCTTGTCTTACTCCAGATCTTGTTTCAAAAGGTTAATTCATTCCGTTTGTTGTTCTTACTGAGCTTTGGCATTTTTGATATATCGCTTTTATATTATCCAACAGTTGTCCTCTTATGTTATACATTTCTAAGGTTTCCTATAGAATGTTTCTATCTACTCTGTCAAATGCCTTTTCCTGGTCTACAAATACTGTGTTTAAATCTTGATTGTATTCGATTGCTTTTTCACTCAGTTGTCTCAGTGTGAATAGTGCGTCTGTACAGCTTGCTCCCCTTCTGAAGCCAAACTGAGAGTGGCTCAACTGTGGTTCTGCAATGTATCGCATTCTTTGTTCTATTATTTTTGCGTAGATTTTACCTGTGTGACTTAACAAGGAGATGCCTCTATTAGCTGAGTGTTGGTATAAAATTGTAGACACTAAATGACTGTCTTGCATATATATGGTATTACTAGTTATAATTTGTTAAAAATTATAACAAGACAGTAATTTAGTCATAGGATGTTTAAGTGCTCTGTTGATCTCGTTATTTGCATAGTTTCTGTAAATAATCATAAATCCATAAATAATACAAGAAATCTATTTTTCTTCCTTCGATCTTGTCAATCTCTCATTATTTAATACAACCCCTCCAGCTCTCATTATATCTCACCTCTGCAGCTGCTTCCTCTTGTCCAGTCTCCATCAGCCATTGATTAAAATTTTTCTTCAGATTCTCAAGTTCTGGGTGGCTCTGTCCAAGAAAAAATATAAAAGATAATTAAAGAAATAATGTTATTTCCAAGCATTTCAAAATTTAAAAAATGTAATACATGTGGTAATTTAATTGGTGGAGAATTTAAACAAAAATACTTTGTGTTCTGCACAGTTATGTGTAGACTCAAAATAACTTCACCTGTGTGTTGCCGGGCCCGAAAGGGGAGCAAAGAATAGCAACACTGTATACCTTCCATGCATGTCGTAAAAGGTGACTAAGGAGGTTATGGGATGGAGTTGGCTGTCCTATCCCATATAGGGTCAGTGACACAAAGCCATGCTGAAGTCAGATGTGTCAGGCCAAAAGGCGCAGATATCTCAGCAATGCTGTAAACCATGACACAACACATTCTGTTCTCTGGACTACATCCTGTTCATCTGCAGGAGTTTGAGAATGAACACAAAGAAGAAGAAGAAAATAACTTGACCTCTAGCATTTGTTTTATGGTAATGGACTGACGTTCAATACTAATTTTGGGCTATTGATTCCGTACCGGTATTTATATTGATTTCTTTCATATACAGAATTCTAAAGGAAGTCAATTTTTTGGGATATATGTTGTTACAGTATAAAATTTATCAAAACTTTCGCACATCTTTATGTTGATAAGCATCTCTTTTAGCCAATGATTAATTATAAATTAATTAAGCAGGCGGCTCTCTTGCAGCATACTTATAGGGCTGTCTGCCAATATTTAAAAAGGGACAATGGGGCCAGATCCAGTACATGAAGTTGAATGATTGTTGTGTCCTGCTCTCCGTGGAACAGAATAAACTACTCTGACGAAATTGTTTTTCAGTCTTCCTCCTCAAACTCTGGCTGGAATTTTTCTTGTAGCAGGAAAATTATCCTACTAGATTTCCAGCAGAATGTAATCCAAAAAACAAAATGCATTGTTTCATTGTTTTTATGTGCATCAATGGCTCAACACATCCAACTTCAGTGGTATCAAAGCAGTGACTCACCAGAACCATATTAGAATTACAAGAGCTCAGAAGGAAAATAATTTTGAAAACAGACAAATGTGTATTGCAAATTTTTATTCAGAGATTATGAGTCTTGCATTAATTAATGGGTGCACCCCAAAGTCGGATGTTTTATGTCTTTGACACAAATTAAATGCAGACACAGCACATTTCTGTTCTGTTAACTAGATCGTGCTGGAAATCTAGTAATACCATCCTGCTTACAAAAGAAATTCAGTAAGAGTCTGAGAATGAACATCAAAAATTAATTTCTAGATGTAAAATATGCAATGAAATAATTCAGAAGGAAGAAATGACAAAATTTAATATAAATATGCCCTGCTGTCTGAATGCTATATAGACTTGAGATGATGAGAAAATTGTAACCAAACATTAACTTTACCTTGGCATGAGCAACTTGTATAGCTTCATCCCACATATGCATTTCTTGGTACATCTCAATAGCTTCATTAACATGGTTCTGGCAACAAAAATAAAACTATTTCACTTTTAAAAAGATATAACTTATGTTAATTAATATTCTCAAGTTAAACATATCATCATCATCACTGCACATAAGACACATCAATAGGTGCTCTAATCTCCATCCTGAGTATATCCGTAATTACACAATGACTGACAGTTCCAGTTCTTTGTTGTTAATAAACATTCTTTTTTTGAACATAATAATGTTCATTTCTTGCCACGCCCACATTTCAAGCCCAGATCCTTTATTCTGGTGATGGAAAAGGAATCTTCATTCATTTCATTTGATCGTGCAGTTTCTCTCAAGGAGCTCACTACGTAGGTGTCATCCATTGTCTTGCCCTTCAATTCTGTGGCAGAACCTGCCAATTTATCTGCTTTCCTATTTCCTCGAACACCCGAATGACCAGGCACAACAATAAATGTGATACCTGCCAACTTTGACCTCCCTATGTTCCAAGAAGAAGAATAAATAATAAAGGAACCGGAAGCGCAGATTTGGCAGGATTATTTCAGAATACACACAATGGGTTATGTGAAAAAATGTACTATTTCAGGATTCACACCAGTGGTTATGTGATACAATGTACTATTTCAGAATTCACATAAGTGGTTATGTGACACAACACACTATTTCAGAATTCACACAAGTGGTTATATGACACAATTCATTATTTATGATTAAGGTAGAGCTTTGATACATTAGTGACCCTCCTACTTCTGCATTCATTCCAAACTCCTGCAGATTATTAGCAATATGTATCCCGGAGAACGGAATATGTTGTGTCATGGTTTACAGTTTGGCTACAGTATCTGCACTTTTCGGCCTGACTTCATCACAACTTAGTAACTTTGACCCACTATAGGATGGGACAAACGCCACCACCAAAAACCTCTTTAGTCCTCCTATGATGTGCTACTTCACCATAAAGATGATAAAATTATGGGCAGATAATTTCTGTGTAAATAAACTACTGGAAGAATAATCTTCTGAAGAAAGATGACACTAGAGTGACTCACCCCTTCAAGATAGATATATTCTGCTTCTTTGAACTTTTTTTCTGAGATGGCCAATCTGGCTTTCACTTTGTAGTTCTGGTAACCATCACTGCCCTGAAATACAAAAAAACAAAAGAACTAATGCCAGATTTTATACATTCAGCTTTCATAATCTAATGTAACACAGAAATAATTAAATAGAACCAATAAATAAGAAATATAAATGGGAAAAATGGAGCCAGGTTCAGTCCATGTAGTTGAGTGATTGTCTGTTATGTCCTGCTCTCTATTTTCTTTGACAAAATTGTCTTTGATTGTCTGTTATGTCCTGCTCTCTATTTTCTTTGACAAAATTGTCTTTAATCTGTACTACTTTAATGCTTTTATTAATGCTCTAACAAGAATAACTCAACAAATTTGCCCGCAAAGCCCATCGTTATTTAAATATATTTAACTTGGTTATCAACAGTTCGTACTTCAGATATCAAAAAACAGTAATGAAATAATACTATAAATGAAGTGTAAAAAAGGTTCTTCTTGCAATAATGAATGTCTTTAGAACATAGCACAGTTATCCAACAACTAAAATAATATCCATTAAATTCTAATACTCATGCAATGCCAGAACAAACTATTCAAAATTAGCTTAATATTCTTTAGATTTGACTTAACTCTTCTCGTCCACTGCACAGCTAAAATCTACATTTTGGAGGCCCGATATGCCAAAAACCACTTATATCTACATTTTGATTATAATTTACTATATCGAATTATAAACATCATGATGTCCGTAAAATCAAATGAATCGTTTGATTCGTGACAATCGCCTCGGCGAAGAGTCATTACACACCTGCGTGCCCGATGACAGATAGGAAGGCTGTCACAGGTTCAGGAAGCCCACTACCTGAATTAAAGGATTGACAAAAACGGATGTGCTGGGCCTCGGATGTCCGGGCCACAAAGTGAGTGAACCGAGATGCAAATAACACAATTCAACTGTGGAACTAGCAGTACAATATACTTCACGCTCCCCCTGCAGAAATCACACAATTTATTCAATGTGGTTATAAGAGAACAATGTGGTTATAAGAGAACAAACACAGAAGAAGAAGTATGAAATCAGCAGATCAATGACAAAAGTTACCGTCTGCTTGGAGACATCTTCAGCTATCCTTAGTGTTTCCTTGAGATACCTGGCCTTAGCAATGTTTCCTAGGGCTGAGAAGCATCTGTAAACAAATTTGTGTATTGTGTTTGAAATATTAGCTAATGCAGAAAAAGACAAACAGAAAATCAAACATATTATCCAACACTGTCCACTGCAAAAGTCGGATGTGCTAGGTCAAAGTGCAAATAAAGCAAATCTCCATTCTCTGGACTGCATTCTGCTGGAAATCTAGTAGAACAATTGTCCTGTTATAATAAATATACAGTGGGAGTCTTAGATGCTGTTAGATTACATCAGAAACTATCTATGTTTACAATCTATCTATGTTTACAATCTATCTATGTTTACTATCTATCTATGTTTACTATCTATCTATGTTTACTATCTATCTATGTTTACTATCTATCTATGATAATGGGATTAGCTATAAGAGATATCATCAGTAGTTTTGTGTGGATAGGACACAACAGACTAAACAGCCACTTAAATAAGACACACTGGTTCCATCACCAATGTGCTCGCACAGATTGCAGAACACATTCTGCAAGAATGCAGTTTACTAAACCAGCTGAGTGTAGAGCACTAGCCCACAGAGACAGACATCTGCAGAAAGCCTGTATGGGAGTCTTGAGAAGTTTTCAAATACAGCAAGATTTATCAAGAAAACCAAACCTGCTGTGTTCACATGAAGAAGAAAAGTAGAGGAAATGAGTTTGAGAATGAACGCACTCCCAAAAAAGGGTTCTATTAAATTTACCAGGAATTTTAAAAATATTTCCAGAATGCAATATTTTCCAGCAGATGTAATGAAAGTTAGAGATTTGTTGTTGTGTATTTGAGAACCCCAGGAATTGCGAGCGATTAGCTCTTACTTCCTATGTGCAGTAGAGTGGCTTTTCTGAGCTTTCTTTCATAACCAGGAGACTTCAGCTTTCGGTTTAATGCAATGCCTATTGAAGGAGCCTTCTACTCAGAGGTGTTCTATAATTGTATAAACATGCCACAAAGCTTCCATAAGAGAGCCTAAATACAACGGCATGTCATCTACTAAGGTTTTCTGTTGCATGGGTGGTTTGTCTAGTGGGCCATTGGTGAGACCTATAGACCCATTCAACCGCATACGTGAAAATTAGAGATACCAGATTGCTCTTGATTATAAAATGTAGAAAAGCTAATCACCTCTCTGCAATGTGCAGCTGTTTTTCTTCCAGTGCCATCTTACTCAGAGTCTTCCACATTGCTTCTGTTTCTGCAGTCATCTCTAGTGTCTCCAAGAAAGCTACAGCTCTATGGGAGCAAACAATTATAAATATTACAGAACATAAACAGAGAAATTGCAGATGAAAGAAAAATCTGAAAACAAGCACATAAAAAAAATACTATAAATTTGTGAACAAGTTTATAAATGATTAATGAATCATGAAAATGAAATCTTGATTTGTAACTGAGACAAGAAGGGTTGAGTTTATATATTATATCTGCTACTATCATCATCATCAAGTGCCGTCTCCGCAACGAAGGTTGGCTGCAACGTATCTCCAACATCTCCTGTCTCTTGTCTTGGTGGTGCACTCTGCTAGACTGTAACCTGTCCATCGTGTAATGTTACTCTCCCACTTGTATCTCTGCCTACCTCTTGCTCGCTTCCCTTTGACTTTACCCTCAAGTAAGGTCTTCAATAGGGTGTCATGTCTTTTAATGTGTCCAAAGTATTTTATTTGCCTGATCTTTATTTCTCTTAGTAGTTCTTTCTTCATATTAAGTGTCTTTAGCACCTCTTTATTTGTTTTCTTCTCTTTCCATGATGTTCTCCCTATTCTTCTATATACCCACATCTCAAAAACATCAATTTTGTCTTCTAATTGTTTATTTAGTGTCCATGTTTCTGAGCCATACATTAATATGGAATAGATGTAGCATTTTATAATTCTCATTTTTAACTTGTTTGTCATTTGTTTAGATGTTAATAATTTCCTCATGTCATCTGCTACTATACATGATGTCTGTTTCAATTCAAAATGAGCTCTAGATAATCTGGATGAAATTGATATATGATTATTGAGAAGAATGATGAAATTCTATAGACAGCCAAGAAAACTAATGTAGAAGTTCTCAGAGATGCAGGAGTAAAAAGACATATTATAGCAAAAATTAGAAGCAAGCAGTCAAGATTTTTAATCATGTAATGAGAAAAATAAAACTTGAACATTTAGTAACCACTGGAAAGATCAAGGGGAGAAGAGATTTCTGTATGATTTCTGTTCCACTGTGGCACAAAAAGATGTTATCATCTGAACTTATTAACAATACAGGAGACAGAGAGTTGTGGAAAAACATGATAGTCTAAACACTCAGCATGGCACCTTAATTTATTGATTGTTATTATACATGAAAAAATATCTGGCTGACCTGTGCTCTGACAAAATTAATAATAGGTGGGTGCTGTAGTAACATTACTATATAATCAGCTAAAAGTAAAACAAAATTTTACAACTAACTAAAAGAAGTTTCTTTTTTTTTGGAGCACTTTGTAAAGTAGATGAATTCAAATATCTGGGCAGCACATTGAGATATGACAACAAACAAGAAGCAGAAATAAACGCAAGATGTAACAAGGCCTGTCAGATCATTGGTCAATTAACACCTTTACTAAGAAACAAAGATATTACACTAGAAACAAAGAAAGCGCTTTTCAACACCATTTTCTTACCAACATTGTGTTATCAGTGTCAAACTTGGACATTAGATTCTAGAACAATACATAAGATTAACACCACTGAAATGAAATGTGTGAGACGTATGATTGGAGTTAGCTTGAGAGACAAAATCAGGAATGAAGCACTAAGGAAACAATTAGGGATCAAGCCAACAATAGAATACATACAGAAACAACAAGTTAAATGGTACGGCCACATAACCAGACAGAAAGAGCAAAGTATTATACAAAAAACACTTAACAAACGATACGAAAACAGGAGACCTATTGGACGCCATCGTAAAAGGTGGATAGATAGTGTATTAGAGACACTCGGAAATATAACAGCAGAGGAGGCAAATAGAAGGGCAAAAGACCGTACACTCACTCTCCCCTCAACACCGAAAGGTACATGAGGACAGAAAGAAGAAGAAGAACTAAAAGAAATGAAAAACTTTTTGATTACCTGGCAAAAGAAGTAATGTGGCTGCCATACCCCAACTAATAATTTTGCGAATTACTTTTTTATACTGACTTTGCATTCTAAGAGAACTCATATATATCTGCATAGATGAATATCTTTTCTGTATGTTGCTGGGATCCAAAATGGAAGCAAATAAGCAACACTGTAAACCTGACATGCATGTTGCAAGAGGTAATTACGGTAGTTTTGATGATTCTATAATCCATTGACCCAAAAGCCATACTGAAGTCAGATGTGTCTGATAAAAAAGTGAAGATATCACAGTCAAGCTGTAAACAAAGCATTCTGTTATCTGGGCTACATCCTGTGAACTGATAGGAATTTGAGAATAAATGTATATGAAGAAGGGTATACAAATGAGAGAAAAACTCACCTAGCATAATCTCCATCGTCTATGGCAGTCCCAAATTCAATGAGGCCTTCATCCAAGGTATAAGCGACAGAGTTGACACCTTCATTTACCAGAACTTCAGTTTTCCCATCCTTCCTTTCAAGATCAACAATGTCACCCTGGAAATAACAGTGGGTAAAACATTAAAACCAGTCATGAAGAATAGCTTGTGCAGGCATCTATGGCTATGTCAGATAGGATGCAAGACAGCGGGCAGAAAAAAAGGTTAAGCATATTGGACACATATTATCTTTGAAGCTGGTGACTAGTGTGAAGTACAGGAATCAGTACTCTTGTACGGCTGACCTACTAGCAATATGGTTATAGGCCGTTATCATTTGGTGGAAGTGGTAAAAACACTGGATGTATTAGTTACCACCAACAAAATCGGATGTGTCGATCAATTGCAGCAAATAAAATAGTGACACACTGCATTTCCATTCTCTGGATTGTATCCTACTGGAAATCTAGTAGTACCATTGTCTTGCTATAAGAGAAATCTGGTTACTGCGGCACTCCCCACTTTGTCGGACATCCTCTGACATTTTGATTATTTATACTAATCTTCTTCTTCTGCGTTCATTCTCAAACTCCTGCAGATTAGCAGGATGTAGTACAGAGACAGGAATGTGTTGCGTCATGGTTGACAGCATTACTGCACCTTTCAGTCTGACACACTTGACTTCAGCATTGCTTTGGATCACTTTGGCCCTATATGAAATTGGATAGCCAACTTCACCCCATACCTCGTTAGTCACCTCTTACGACATGCATGGAAGATAAACAGTGTTGCTATTCTTTGCTTCCCTCTCAGGCCCTGGTGGGCTATTTATACTAGTTACAAAGACTTGTTACATTAAACATGATAATTAACTGCTTCATAATAATTGCCATAGAGAGCTACCTCTGACATATGGAAATAAAGTTATAGACATTACATAAATAATAAGATTTCTGCAAGCCACAAAGATGTATTTTTACAGAAAAAATATTGAGAATATCATTACTGTGGCTATGCATATCATAATAAAAGGGAGGGCTTGAACTACATTTTGTCAAAATCAGTGAGTGTTGATGATGTTCCTCCTTTGCATCATCAAATGAGTGTTAACAAAGGATGATTATAGATCAAATTCTTGATAATATATCTTCATCATGGCATGGAAAAATATGAACAATTGAACTGATAGTGATGGCTTAGTACACATTTTTGTACAGATTTCATGATTGCCTTTACTAGTTGGCATAGACACAGTGATGAGCCACTCAATATTTTTCAATGTTGGTCATGCTAATGTTGAATGTGCCAGGTTGAAAAGTGTAGATATCACATCACAGCTGAAAATCATGAACCAATGTTTTCCTTTCTTTAGACAACATTCTGTTAACCAGGAGTTTGAGAACAAATATAGAAGAAATTAATGGACATGAATTAGAAAATTGATGAAAAAGTCAATAAGACTAGTTTCAAAATTAATAAATGGCACTAGAGTAAAGATTTTGAGAAGAATATCATCAGTAATGCAGTACTTGATGAAAACAATAGGTTATTGCTCATAACAGTCTCAGCCATACAAAATATAATTTTAAAACCTTCAAACTTGTTATAGTAGTCTCACCTTGATGGGCACCATGGTAACTCGCTCTGGGGCCTCAATGTTGTACCATACACACAAGTTGCTTCTGTTTTGGGCGACCACAACATCACTACCAGGAACCCACTATCAGGGATACAACAAAATAATAAAGTCTAGACAATTGGAATAAATTAAAAAATTATCCTTGATAATTCTCCTTTAAAAGTTTAAACTAAATATATATGGAACAATTTAAGGAATAAAAAACAAAAACTAACAAAATAAAGAACATTTGTTCTTTGTCATAATTTGAACACAAAGACTAATATAGGGAAAAGGACAATTTGAAACCTGGTTTAAAATCAAATACCACTGTACTTAATAAGGGATTGTTATTGATATTAGGTAATAACTGTAGAACAAGAGCAATCAGACAGGTGAAACTTGAAAACAGGGTAATGAGGTTTTGCTAATCAATGGTAACACAAAAATTGATACTCCGACCACATGTATCAAAAACACAACATAACACATGACGAGTAAGGAACGGCAATGTCCACAATCAAATCATAACAAGCATAAATGCCTTTCATCATTCATAATCTTCTGAAATTTGGGTATTTATTCCATTTAGCTGTATGAAGCGATCAAGGACAGTGTTGTTCCTTACTCACTGTGTGCTCATAAGAATTTTTGTGTCAAAAAGATTTTAATGTGTCATCCTGTATGTTTCCAGTGATTAGCAAAACTTTATTAACCTGCTTCACAGCTTCACCTAAGGGATACATTAAATATCTGAGTCACGGAAGCTCAGTGCAATAACTTAAGAAATTTAAAAGTTGAACTGTCATGTGATTTGGTCACTGATCCCTGTAGTGAATCTAATCAGTTTTTAAAGACAAAATAAGTTTGTTTAAGTGAAAATGGATGTATTCTCAATTGTAGCAGTAAAGAATTGAGTCAAAATAAAAATCCATATTAGTGAACAATGAAGTATAAATTAATCAAATTATGAATGATATAAACCAAAGCTGATATATTGGTTTTTAGGCACTTAGATCTTTAAATAGCTGATATATTGGCGATTGGTAAGAAAGAGTTAAGGCTCTGACAATAGTTGATGATAAATAGTTTTTACCTGCACATATGAACAATAGTTGAGAATGCTGCTCTTCTGTTGAGCACCAATGTCATACAGATGGAGCTGTTTAAAAATAAAAGATAAGAATAATGTGAGACTGATTGGATAGAAATCAAGACAAGTTAAAAATGTTGGATTAGAATTTATTTAAGCTTGACCTAAGAAATCTCAGTTAAATTTGAAGTCTCATTTTACAAGAATATATATATTGTATATACATATATCCGGCTCTATGGCAGTGTAGTAAAGGGCCTGTCTGTGAAGGCCAAGGTATCGAGTTCAATCCTCGCCACAGGCAATTGTGCATCCGGACCGTTTAGAATGCACTGGCAAACTACTGAACATATTTATATTGCCTAGAAAATCATTACAGCCAAAAAATTCTGGGTTGATAGCCACGTCTTGAATAGGATATGCTACCAATTGAAATTTTATTTTGTTTCCAATATACATATATATGTGTGTGCGCGTATGTATGTATGTATATATATATATATATATATATATATATATATATATATATATATATATATATATATATATATATATATATATATATATATATATATATATATATATATATACGACTCGTATATTCAAGTAACATATTTTCAGAAGGTATTTTTATTTTATGGATGCTCTGAACTTCTCATGATTATGGGTGATTTTATCACCTGCAGTCGAGGACATGTTCAAAACTTGTGATGTCTCTTATTCATCATCATCATCCTTGGTGGCACTTTCCCCTGTTACCAGATACCATTTCAGTTTAAATGGACAATCAAACCTTGGATCTCCCAAATAGGAAGCCAGTGTACTAATCTGTAGGCTACAGTGACTCCTAAGAAAACAAATGAAATCTCATATTGTGACAAAAAATCCTAATCGATCCTATAATCCTATATGGGTACAACATTGGATGCTTCAGCACAGAGTCCTCCAGTGATTTATATCGTCAATGATGTGGATGAGTGAGGAAAAATCTTGTCTTTTCCAGTCCTTGATGTTGTCTGTCCAAGCTTTTATTTGTCCTCTGCTTCTTCCACCTTCAATGGTTCCCTGCAGTATTGTTTTTGAAAAGGAATCATGTCTGCATACATGTCCAAATCATGCAAGTTTTGCCCGTTTCACTATTGAAAGTAATGGTTCTTGTGAACCTGCATACATCTCTATTTTATTTCTTACATACACATTTGTCTTATGCACTCTATAAGAGATTCATCTATTTCGTTAGAAATTCATGATAAAAAATAGAGGTAGGCTAGTTAGTCATCGGATCAATATCACTGCAAACTGAACACGTCCATAGATGCTCCTAAAAATAGAGGTAGGCTAGTTAGTGATCGGATCAATATCACTGCAAACTAAACATGTCCATAGTTGCTCCTAAAAATAGAGGTAGGCTAGTTAGTCATCGGATCAATATCACTGCAAACTGAACACGTCCATAGTTGCTCCTAAAAATAGAGGTAGGCTAGTTAGTCATCGGATCAATATCACTGCAAACTGAACACGTCCATAGTTGCTCCTAAAAATAGAGGTAGGCTAGTTAGTCATCGGATCAATATCACTGCAAACTGAACACGTCCATAGTTGCTCCTAAAAATAGAGGTAGGCTAGTTAGTCATCGGATCAATATCACTGCAAACTGAACACGTCCATAGTTGCTCCTAAAAATAGAGGTAGGCTAGTTAGTCATCGGATCAATATCACTGCAAACTGAACACGTCCATAGTTGCTCCTAAAAATAGAGGTATTTAGAGCATAAGAAAAGAATGTAATCAACACAACAATGATCTTCTGCATTCATTCTCAAGTTCCTGCTGGTTAGCAGGATGTAGTCCAAAGAACAGAGTGTGTTTACATGATTTACGGTCTAGCTTTTCTGGCAACAGTTTAGTTCTTGATTAGTAATATAAATGGCATTTTATATGTTGAAGCTGCAAACACAACAAAAAGAAATTATTCTGCATGACTTACTTTTAGTTTATTGTCTCTGTACAACAGCTTGTGACCGGTTTCATTCAGCTATTAAATAAAACATCAATATTAGTGTAACATTTTAAATGACATGGGTTATCAATGTTTGCTAATACAAGTCAAGGGCTCTCTTTGGTGGTAGTTTGTTAACACGTCAAGAGTTCTCGTTGGTGACAATTTGTTAACACAAGTCAAGAGCTCTCGTTGGTGATAGTTTGTTAATACAAGTCAAGGGCTCTCGTTGGTGATAGTTTGTTAACACAAGTCAAGAGCTCTTATTGGTGATAGTTTATTAACACAAGTCAAGAACTCTTGTTGGTGATAGTTTGTTAACACAAGTCAAGAGTCATTGGTGATAGTTTGTTAACACAAGTCAAGAGCTCTCGCTGGTGATAGTTTGGCACTGGACTTTTGTCTATAAGGTAGTGAGTTTGAGTAATGAATGAGATCTGTCAGGAATTTTTCAGTGACCATAAGTAGATGGTCCAGCTCTGTGACAGCATGGTTCAGAGCGCATCCGCATCTGCGATGACCAAGGTACAGGGTTCAAATTTAACTGCAGGCAATTGTGCATCTGTATTATTCAGAAAGCAATGGCAAACTATTGAACATATTTATATTGCCTAGAAAATAACTACAAATTCTGGGTTGATGGCTATGTTCTGAATAGGATATGCTACTATAAGTAGTTGTAGTCAGCGGCCTAATCATATCAAAGACTGATGATGGTAGAGCCTCAAGGGAATACAAGTTTATTACTCTTGATTCTTATGCCAGTTGGTGAAGTTTTACTTTCTGTTCCAGATTGGTGTTGTCTTTTTTACATTATTTTTGATGGTTGCTGATCCAGTGGTTCATGGGCTCATGACCTTTGATCCAATATTTTTTTATTTTTCCTAAAAAAGTTAGTATGTAGTCCAGTCCAGATTGCGTTGTAGCATGGTTTACAACTTGGCTGTAATATCTTTACCTTTCGGTATAACACATCTGACTGGCTTCTGGGTCATTTTGACCTAAGGGATGGGACAGAAACCAGAGCTTTTTCATGCCTCAGATGACTTTCTTGCTTGATGTGGCCATAAAGTGCAATGCTACAAGCTGAACAGTCTTCTACTCTAGAGGGGACTTTGCCATGACCTTCTTACAATTTTCAGGTATGATGTAGATAAAAGGGTTGATTCACTGTCAAAGTTGTATTTGTTTGGTCATTGGTGTAAATAAAACAGAGACACAATGCATCTCCATTCTCTGGACTACATCCTGCTAATCTGCAGGAGTTTGAAAACGAATGTAGAAAAAGAAATAGATTATAGCATAAATGACTACTAGCCTGTGTGTTGCTAAGGTCTGAAAGGAGAAGAACGTAGAGCGACAATATTACCGGCTATGAAGAAGCATATAAGAGGCAATTAAGGAGGTTTTGGGGGTCCGATTGGCTGTTTCATGTCATAGAGGATCATTTCACAGGTGACCCAGAAACCATTCTGAAGTCTGATATGTCAAGCCAAAAGAGAACATATCACAACCAAGCTGTAAACCATGATTTAACACATTTCATTCTCCAGACTACATCCTTCTAGTCTGAAGGAGTTTGAGAATGAACACACAACAAAAAAATGACAACAGGACAAAGTGCAATGATGATGATTTCAAAATACAAATATAAAAATAAAGTGCATTCACTACAAGTTTTGTTCCTTAGTTTAACTTTTTAAACATTTAAAATGTTGCCTCAATTCAATAAAATTCTTCATGATTGATTTACAAAATAAATCTCCAGGATTGATTAACAAACACATTTTCATGATTGATTAACAAAATAAATCTCCAGGATTTATTAACAAACAAATTCTTCATGATTAACACACGAGTTCTTCATTATTAACAAACATAAATTGCACCACACTCATAGGTTTATTTCATTAGATGCAGACAGTATTTACTAGAACAAAAGTTGACCATGTACCTACCTCAAGCCAATCAATCCTGTTGTCATGACTAATTTGAGCAATATTTAGGCCAGTTAAGATATCGACTGCAGAACAGGTAAATAAATCTATGTTAAAACTTATAGAGATCTAATATATATATCATTCAATTTGTTTCCACAACTAATGACACTAATCTAAAGCTGCAACAGATAAAATTAATAAAACATCCCCCTTTATTTTCTTCCTTATATCTTCAGAGCTGTTCCATGTAGGATATAAGTCAGTCTCCTGCCAACTAGATCACACAGTCTTAGCTCTCTTTGGAAGCATCACATCACTGATAAGTATGAACATTCATCTAAGTCTGGGTCTGTGGTTGAGAGGCACATAGCACATCTCGGGCGACAAAAGTACAAATTCAATTTCTGCAGCAGGTAACTGTGCACATGGACTATTTGTTCCGTGGTTCAGAGGCACATAACACATCTCAGGCGGCAAAAGTACAAATTCAATTTCTGCAGCAGGTAACTGTGCACATGGACTATTTGTTCTGTGGTTGAGAGGCACATAAAACATCTCGGGCGGCAAAAGTACAAATTCAATTTCTGCAGCAGGTAACTGTGCACATGGACTATTTGTTCTGTGGTTCAGAGGCACATAACACATCTCAGGCAGCAAAAATACAAATTCAATTTCTGCAGAAGGTAACTGTGCACATGGACTATTTGTTGTTTTGCTATTGATATTCAATTGCTGCTGAGTAGTTCTACTCTTGGCAGAGAGAAGGTGATTTAGTGCTCCATACAGTCAGTTAGTGACTTTTAAAGGTGTCTGTAAAAGTGTTTTTTCATGGACTGTTTAGAAAGCAATGAAAACCCACTAAAGGTAAATATTTCCTAGAGAATCACTACAGAAAAAAAATGTGTTTATCAATACCTCCAGAATCAATTATTCTATCAACATCAATGAAGATTTACATTAGAAAAGTACATATAGGATCTACTTACTGATAGCCACAGTTTTCAAGTCAATAAGATAGGCCATCTTCTTATTTTCCTGTACTCCTTTCTGCTTTCTTTCATTTAGGCGGACACTATTAAGAATAATTAGTACATACATTTGTTAGCAGGAAAGGGAAATTAAAAAAGATCTAATAAAAATATTTGTGAACAAGGTCAAACACTCTGAAAATAGACTTAACAGAGAATTTTTTAAACATGGGTCAATAGCTTGATAGATTTAACAGAAAATGGAATGTTTACAGAAAAATCTATCTAATTATATCTACCGTATCTATTTAAAAGATCTATCAGAGATTTCACTTGCAAGAAATAATACAAGAAAACTAATTATTCCCCCTGCCTCCCCCTTAAAACAGAACATTTCTTCTTATGCTGTTATCAGTGAGAGGTAGTGGGAGGGGGGGGGAAAGAGATAGCAACTATTTCCATATGAATGGAATTACTTTCAGAACACAAAAGTTTACATTTATGTTTTTAAAACTTTTTGTTTATGTACAAAGATGAACACTTATGGGAAGCCATGTGCTATGATGCTGGTTCACAACTCACATTACCTTTATCTTACCTTTGTCTACCACAGAAAATAAATACAAGCCAAAAATAATGAGTTAAAAATTACTGTTCTACGTTAAAGAAATACATGAAATAATGAGTTAAAAATGACTGTTCTACGTTAAAGAAATACATGATGATGATGTAAATCCTTTAGCTGTGAGCAGGTATCTCTTAGTCTTTCTGAAAAAAGCAACGGTCCTATTCAGTTGAGTAAACGAGGTGATGAAGTTGTTTAAGGTTTGTTATTTCAAAAACATAGTTCAGGGGTTTAAGGGAGGCATTCCAGTGTGGCAGTATGACAGGATCATCATGTCCTGTCAGGAACAAGTCTAGCTTATACTTCTAAGCCAACTAGTTCATCATTCATCTGTCAGATCAGATGTGTTTCAACCTATTTTCAGTGATGGTTCATCTATCATTCCCCGCAACTTAGGAGTCTGCCACTAAAGGACAAAGGTTCAATGTTTACTGGAATAAATCTCTTCATTATCTATGGGGACCTATTGGCAGAAGACAAAGTAAGATATCATGACAAGACATGCAGTGAAAATGATGATTTTTTTTCACGGGTGACAGGTTGTCTATTCCCCAATTTCTCTTGGTCACATATTACAATCTGCCTGGAAAAACCACAGTGGTTCTATTCTCTGCAACGTGAACTTTAAGTCCAAGAACCAGTTGTTACAAGGATGTGAACAAAATACATAGATAGAGATATTAAACAAGGGTGTGAACAAAATACATAGATAGAGATATTAAACAAGGGTGTGAACAAAATACATAGATAGAGATATTAAACAAGGGTGTGAACAAAATACATAGATAGAGATATTAAACAAGGGTGTGAACAAAATACATAGATAGAGATATTAAACAAGGGTGTGAACAAAATACATAGATAGAGATATTAAACAAGGGTGTGAACAAAATACATAGATAGAGATATTAAACAAGGGTGTGAACAAAATACATAGATGGAGATATTAAACAAGGATGTGAACAAAATACATAGATGGAGATATTAAACAAGGGTGTGAACAAAATACATAGATAGAGATATTAAACAAGGGTGTGAACAAAATACATAGATAGAGATATTAAACAAGGGTGTGAACAAAATACATAGATGGAGATATTAAACAAGGGTGTGAACAAAATACATAGATGGAGATATTAAACAAGGGTGTGAACAAAATACATAGATAGAGATATTAAACAAGGATGTGAACAAAATACATAGATGGAGATATTAAACAAGGGTGTGAACAAAATACATAGATAGAGATATTAAACAAGGGTGTGAACAAAATACATAGATAGAGATATTAAACAAGGGTGTGAACAAAATACATAGATGGAGATATTAAACAAGGGTGTGAACAAAATACATAGATGGAGATATTAAACAAGGGTGTGAACAAAATACATAGATGGAGATATTAAACAAGGGTGTGAACAAAATACATAGATAGAGATATTAAAACACAGAATAGAACAAAAAATAATGGCTAAATAGACTACATAGAATTCTGTAATGAAAACTTTTAGGTATTGCAATACAAGAGTAACAAAAAAAAAATATAATGAAAGTATTTGAAGTTACATGTCCATAAAATTAAGTTTACAATGAAAACATGAAATTAAAATGTTAAGAATAGTGTTAGAATCCCCTCTTGGCTCAATGTTTCAACTGTCATTATAAGCACAAATTAACTGAAAAAGTAAAATAACGCTGAATATATCTGACCTGATCAGATGTGGGTTCATAAATTCTGTGCGCACACAGCCCAGTACTTCATTCTGACCATACTCTATCAATGCCAGCTCTCCTGCATTAAAAATCATACAAACCTGCACCAAAAAAAACATAAAAAAGATTATATGAATATACAGTTGAATCATTATTATTTCATTAAAAGAATGAGTTCTTTGTTAGTTTGTTAGTGTTTGTTCGCAAACAAACTGAATCTCTCTTGCAGTAGGATGAACTAGATCTCTCCTGCAGTAGGACAATGTTCCTACTAGATTTCTAGCAGGATGAAGTCCTGAGAATGGAGATGGGCTGAGTTGCCGTCTTATTTATGTCAATAGCTCAACAAGTCTGACTTTGGTGAAAAGAAAATGGAAAAAACCCGCATAAAAAAATTTATAAAGCAGCAAAACAAAGAAATAAAAGTCTGTGAGCAGATCAATAAAGACACAGATGGCAGCAGAAAGTCACGCAAATTTGACAATCCTAGCATTTAGATTGTGACCAGCATGCAGTACAAGTAATGCTTATAAACAAGCTGTAATATATGGCTGGCCAACTAGCGATATATCTGCAGACATCCATCGGAACTGGTAAAAACATTGAAGTATTAGTTACCATCGCAGAAGTCAGACATGTCTGTCCATTGCCACAAATAAAATGGTGACACATTGCACATCTGTTTTCTGGACTATATACTACTAGAAATCTAGTAGGATCATTGTCCTGCTACAAGAGTAATGCACTGCAAATGATAGAAGCAATGGCAGTAGACAACAGATTTGAGAAATCAGAATGTGACATGAAGATAGAAGCAATGGTAGTAGACAACAGATTTGAGAAATCAGAATGTGACATGAAGATAGAAGCAATGGTAGTAGACAACAGATTTGAGAAATCAGAATGTGACATGAAGATAGAAGCAATGGTAGTAGACAACAGATTTGAGAAATCAGAATGTGACATGAAGATAGAAGCAATGGTAGTAGACAACAGATTTGAGAAATCAGAATGTGACATGAAGATAGAAGCAATGGTAGTAGACAACAGATTTGAGAAATCAGAATGTGACATGAAGATATATATATCCGAGAGAGGCTATCAGCAAGTGACAATAGGGTATGAAGTATGAAACAGTACTAAAGATTAATGCATTAGTGCTGAAGTCAGATAAAGAAAAGTGCAGTCATTGTAGCAAAACTGTAAATCTCAATGCAACACCTTCTGTTCTCTGAATTAGATCTTGTATCCCACTGAAGATGGATGTGTCAGCCATTGGTGCAAACATAAAATGATGACACAACACATTTCTGCTCTCTGGACTACATTCTGTTGGAAATCTAGTAGGACCATTGTCCTGCTACAAGAGAGATACAATGAGACTTTGAGAATGAACACTGAAGGAAGAAGATCCTGTATAAGCTAGCCACATTAAATCTGTGAAAACCTCATTGATTTCTTTCATGCTACAATTTAATGTTTCCCTACCTGCTGGCTAATTTGTAATGAATTATTTTGGAGCTAACTGTTGGTTTTTGTTGACATCTGGTGTTGTTCTATTATTGGCAGCTCAATGCTATTCTTAAAAAAGTGCAGGTCTTCTGAAGTTGACTTAGTGATCCATACAGTAAGTTAATGACTGTTAAGGATGTCTGTAAATAGTTTTTTCTGACAGCTGAGAGTAAGGAGGTATTTGGTTGCTTCATTAAGATTAGAGCAGTTTCAAAATATAGGTAGTTGCTAGGGTCCCATACTCTAAAGTGGTATTGACTCCAAGATGTTTCTTCACTTCTATGGAGTATCTCATCAAGATTTAAATGATAAATCAATAAACAAAGGGTTGACACAATATTGTAGTGTAGACTACAGAAGATCCGTATCTAGGAGGGAATCAACCATTTCATCTGCAGCATTGATCAAGGAGGAATTTCAATCTGGCTTGACTGAAACAGCTACCAGGGAAACATCAAATTGGGGAGAAAGTCAAACTCTTACCAGTCACAGAGTAGTAGTAGTAGTAGTAGTAGTAGTAGAAGTAGTAGTAGGCACCTTTCCGTCTTTCCAGACAAAAGCATTATTGTTGTTCTATAAGAAATATAATTTACGAACCATGGTGATGATGGATATGACACACAAGACCAGTCTGAGCTACAAGGAGTCTTACAGTATGTACAAGGACATCACAGGCTCACTTGTACCATAATGTGTTGATATGTGTCTTCTTAGACATACAGTCCCTGAACTTACCACTTTGTCTTTATACCATTTCTGATCTTTCCCATCATGCAAAACGATCCATAGCAACCTGTTACCATGATTCTGTATCATGCATATAGCGTTTGCATTCTCTTTGTACTGAAGTAGAGGGTCGACCCAGAAATCTTTTCTCAAACTGTAATTCTCTAGAAAGTAGATTTTTCGGTATTCTACCATCTTCTATCTTCCTAGTGTGTCCAAGCCATCGGAGTGCGCAGAATGAGCATAGGAAATACTGTGGTGTTGCCTGTTCTTTCCAATACATCAGTACTAGTGACTTTGTCCTGCCACATAACTCAAAGAATTCTACGTAGGCACAGTTTATGACAGCTGTTTAGGCATCTCTCCTGGTGATACATAAGTTTCCCATGTTTCCTGCTATAGAGGAATGTGCTGAGGACACAAGCATGGTAAACCAGGAGTTTAGTTTTTATTGTTAATTTTCTGTTCCACAAGACCCTTTTTGTTAATCTGTTCATTGTTGTAGATGTCTTACCAATCCTGATATTTATTTCTTGATCAAGGGATAATTTATTGTTGACTGAGTATCCTAGATATGTAAAGTGGTCAACAACAACAACTAGTTCATCACCATTGATGACAATTTGTGCCTGCTTGATGGCAACCTGCATCATAATTTGCATCTTTGTTTTACTGATTGTTAGTCTAAATTTATGATAATCAGAAAGTCATCTAGTAGTTTTTGCAGTTCCTCCTCTGAGTGCGCCATAGTTGCAGCATCATCTGCAAATAGTAACTTTCTTATAAGAACCTTTTTTATCATGGTTTTGGCTTTCAATCTTTGAGCATTGTAGAGGCCAACAATGCTCAAATCCAAAACCAGCCAGAATAAAGAAGATCTTTATAAAAGAATTATAACAATGACAGAGCAAAAATTGCTAAACTCTTACTGTCTTGATGATTAAAACAAATATTAATTTTAAGACAAAAGAATTGTACATAGACTTACGTTTTCATTGTCAAAATAGTACTTCTCACTTCCTGAGCCTTGCCAAGGAACTTCACTCAATCTAGAGGTCAGCATATCCCCAAGAAGTAGAGTATCTGATGTGTGAGCCACAAGATATCTGTCTTTTCCCATAATTCTTACTTCATCAATCTCATAACCATAGTGGGATTTTAGCATCACTTTAGTATTGTTGGATAGGTTTTTGACAATTGCCTGAAATTAGAATGCCACTGAACAATGTACATTTAAAAAAAGATATTTACATACTTTCTAGCTCTCTATTAGTTTCTATCTGATGATGTTCCTCCTTTATAAGCGAAGATGAGTGTGATGAAAAAAACAAAACAATACATGCGATGAAAAAAAACAAAACAATACATGCGATGAAAAAAAAAAAACAATACATGCGATGAAAAAAACAAAACAATACATGTGATGAAAAAAATAAAAAATACATGCGATGAAAAAAAAAAAATACAATACATGCGATGAAAAAAACAAAACAATAAATGCGATGAAAAAAACAAAACAATACATGCGATGAAAAAAAATTTATTATAAATTGGTAATTCTCTAATTTGGTTTGTGAGTTCGTAGATATCCGAGTCCGATTTATGCATGAAAAGTTATGTTGCAGTGCATGCAGGAGTGCTGAAGGTTCGGGGTAGTTTCTATCTATCTATATGCTGTGACCATTTTGTACCTCTTGGCATAAGGGGTAGAAGTTCTCTGGAGATGGCCTCCCTGTGCGCTGCTTATAGGCTTGTTACTAGTTTCTATTTGTTTGAAATGTCTCAAGCTAAATAAATATTCTTCTTCCATACACTGTATTTTATATATCTATCTATTATCATTTCCACTTGTGCCGATAAATGTCTTTTGGGAGGGGATGGGGGGAGAGTTGGAGTTATCTGTTTGTGGCCATTTGGGTCGCATTGGCCATGGCCAGATCATGTTTAATTACAGTTTCTTTGATTATCTCTACCAATCTAGTTCTTGTACCTTGGAACCTGATCTTTTGTTACATGCTTGAAGGGCTGGTTGTGTTGGTTCCATTTTCATGAGGTGACCAAACCATCTGGTTTGCTGTCTTTGATATAGGCTTTTTCATGAGATGGTCTTTATTTCTTTCCTGGTATCTTCATTTCTCCGTCGGCCTCTTCTGGTGATATTTATAGCTTTCTTCAAACATCTCATTTCACATATTGTGATCTTTTTCGCATGTGTCTTTGTCAAGGGTATGATTGTTATTGATAACACAGAGTCGATATAAAAATACTGTTTATCAATTATTGGTTGCAATGTAGATTATTTTATAAATGTATACACAAAAGGTGCCACTTTGAAAACTTTATAGAAAACAAATCATTTTTTCTATTTCTCTAATTCAGCAAATGTATGTAGCAATGGACCAATAAGGTTTGTAGCGTATACTATTCATGACATAGTGATCAACCCAGCATTTATGGGTGCAGTTTTTCTCTAGGCAATATTTATATTCATTAAGTTGCCAGTGCTTTCAACAGCCCAAATGCACAACTATCGGTGGCAGAAATTGAACCTGACAATGTTGGATATCCAAGATGCACTCTGTATCTCTCAGTCACAGATTCTTGATTAGAAACTAGCCTCACAGCACGTGAGACACTCCCATAAATACTTCGCTTCCATTCCAGCAGTCATCCCAGTGTATGTAGACTCAAACTCCTGGTCAGGTGTTGATTTAGTGATCTTCGGGACCTTTCAAAAAAATACTTTTCCTTTTTCTCAATCACAGAGCCAATACTTAATCCTAAAATGATCAGTCATTTATTAGTTATTTGTATAATACCATTGTGGCTGGTGAGCCTCTTAACCTAGTAACTCCAATTAAGCACATGTCAGCTAGATAAGTGATTTCCAATGAAGACTAGAAATAATTGTACACACTCTTCTTCTTAGTCTTCATTTGCAGCACTTCAGATAATTATCATAGAACATGGTAATTCCAGCATTTATATCCTCAGTTCTAAATACTGATTATTATCAGTACAAACTGGACAAGTTCAGAGGTTTTCCTATCCCTGTCTCAACAAATCCAGTGGAGCGTAGTGGTTTATCTTTTTTTGGGGTTGTTCCAATCTTTATACCAATCTCCCAAAATCTTTATAGCGACCATGACTTCAGGCAAAAGCTATGGGGCAGCTGCTCTGACCTGGAGAAGACAGTGGACTTTGTCTTGACGACAGGCCTGACGGTATAGCATGACCACAGATGCTGAACGCAGAAGAAGAAGAAGATAGCTATCATGATTCACACTACTGAAAAATCTTAATGGATGAGGACCATCAGTGCATTGATTATGTTAGAACAATCCATTGATATACCTTTTTATACTGTGGCTATGCTCAATTTTGATTTTTTAAATGTTTCTAAGATTCTAAGAAAGAATATACCTGGCTCATTCCCACGTGAGTGATCTCAAATTTGTTCTTGTACAGTGTTCTTTTCAGGCAGCAGTCAAAGAGTTCAAGACCTCCACACAAGGTACCCTGAAACAAATAACAAAAGAGAATCACAATAGATAAAATAAACTGAAAATAAATGAATACAAAGCTAAAAAAAAACTCATCTTAACTTCATTAATTTGTGTGTATACTTAAGTACAAGACAGGAGCTAAGTACAAGAAGAGTTAAGTATAAGACAGGAGTTAAGCACAAGGGCTAAGTACAAGAAGAGTTAAGTATAAGACAGGAGTTAAGCACAAGAGCTAAGTACAAGAAGAGTTAAGTACAAGACAGGAGTTAAGCACAAGAACTAAGTACAAGAAGAGTTAAATACAAGACAGGAGTTAAGCACAAGAGCTAAGTACAAGAAGAGTTAAGTACAAGACAGGAGTTAAGCACAAGAGCTAAGTACAAGAAGAGTTAAGTACAAGACAGGAGTTTAGCACAAGAGCTAAGTACAAGAAGAGTTAAGTACAAGACAAGAGCTAAGCACAAAAGCTAAGTACAAGAAGAGTTAAGTACAAGAGCTAAGTACAAGAGCTAAGTACAAGAGCTAAGTACAAGACAGGAGTTAAGCACAAGAGCTAAGTACAAGAGCTAAGTACAAGAGCTAAGTACAAGACAGGAGTTAAGCACAAGAGCTAAGTACAAGAGCTAAGTACAAGAGCTAAGTACAAGACAGGAGTTAAGCACAAGAGCTAAGTACAAGAAGAGTTAAGCACAAGAGCTAAGTACAAGAAGAGTTAAGCACAAGAGCTAAGTACAAGAAGAGTTAAGCACAAGGCAAGTTAGGGTAAGTTGAGTTATGTATCAGCATCACAGCATATATCCCCCTTTTTTGTACTCATTCATAGCACTAAATACCCTGTTCTGACTCACGGGGGGTGTCAATGCCCTTTATATACAGCTTGATTGTGGGTCACTGCAAGAGGCAACTTAAAGCTTTTCATTAGCTGGTAACACAAAGTATATGGCAAGTGACCAATAGAAAACTTGGAATAGTCTCTCCCAGTATTGCATTTGGAAGTCATGTTACTGGAGAACGGTGTGGGTTTTAATAAATGAAAATAGTGAATATTTCTAGAGCGTGTATTCACAATATGTTTATTAACCTTCACCAAGCCTATATCAATCCCGGCCGCCGAGAAACAAAATGGCAGCGCGCGCTTTTGGCGGCCCGGCCCACCCAACGAGAATATCGTGAGATTTACACGTACCACAGTCCGTGCACATAACTGGGGACATGTGCAATCGAAGCCGGTACATCCCCCACTTCCGAAATGATCGTTTTTGAGAATGGCTAGCTATTCGTAAAAGTTTAAGAGCAATTAATCTGACCACATCTGTACACCGGTACGATGCCATGATGGTGGATCGGTTTTATAGACCTTTATTTCATCGTATTTCGAATAAAATAACATTGAATCATGGCTTGAATCATGGATTATTAGGTTATTTAGTTTCACAGCAGTGAATATACAGAATGCCGTGTTGGTTTGGGGACTTGTACGTTTGATATCGAATATTTTGAAGTGGCAGAAAAAATAACTCTAGGCCTAAGCTCAAATAACGATTTTACTGCAAATCTACATGTTTTATACAGTTCCCCCGGCGTGACGTCAGTAAATTGCATAATTTGATTTATTAACTCTTTCAGGACGTAATTAATTTTAGGCGAAATATTTGGTCCACATCATGATTTAGGCGCAAGCTTTCTGAAGACAAAGTATTAGCTACGGAAGATCATATAAGGTATCAAAAGAAAGATAATTGAATGTGGAATCCATATACAATATAAAAATATAAGAATTGTAACAACAAAATTTATAAAAAAACACCACAAACAGGGATGTTAGATAAAGAGACATTTTTTGAACATGCATTTTATTAAATTTACCCTCAATTTTACTTGTCTGGAAATGTTGATATCCAATCTTACTAAACTAGATGCATTGACTGTCCATGTACTGATCGTAATTAGTTTATTTGAAGTAAATCTATCAACTGGCTAGTGTTTTATACCATTTTTGTGTGTGCCATGTCCAATTTCAGAACTGAACAAAATATTGTGAAAATTTAGGAACTATTCCAAAGTATTCATAGTATTAGATTTCCAAAGCTGAACTTTATTCCACTCAATATTATCATTAGGTCTAACTCTATTTTCTGTATAATGTAGTGGAATATTATCATTGCTATCACTAGGTCTATCAAACTCTTCAGAAACAATAGAAGTGGGAACAGTTTTATAATTTTTTTTGCTCTTACCTATTATTAGGTCTAGGCCTATTTCTTTTCTGATTTTCAAAAAGCCGGTAATCTCCACTGCCAAAATCGAAAACCCTGTTTTTTACCAACACATCATTTGATATAACATCTCCAATTATAATAAAAAATAATAATTGATATAAATTGATTTAATTAATAAAGCCAGATGTTTGCTAAATGTTTGAACTTTGTTGCTAGTGGAAGACGAAGCAATTTTACTAATTTCTGGAAAGTTGAATCTATCTTGTTCGAATTTTAATTTGAAATAAATATGTAACTCGTCTAATCACACAGAAACACAATTGTTTCCTTTTGTTAGACAGATTTCTAAATGTTTAACTGCTAAATAAGTTAATACTTGTCATTTATGAACCAAACGAAGCAAATTTAGATGGTATAATGTTCTTAAAATATCGGGATAATATAATAAGATAAATAATAATAATCCTTGAGTAAAGTTGCAAATACTTTTTCTTTAAAGTCTGGATGGAAAGAAATGTGACACGGACAGTGACTTGTTTTGAAAGGGAACCATGAACAAAATAAAGATGAGAACCACTGATATAAAAATATAGGTATATACTAAGACATTTTCTTGGATCAATAGCAACTTGCATTGATCAATCAATGAGATCATTCAATATATTTCAACAAACACATACAGCAGCAACTCTTGATCCATCTTTCTTCCAGGACAAGGCTGTGATTGTATAGAGATTTGTGATTTCTTTGAGTTTTGGTTCCTCCCACATCTGCCGCCGAGGACTCCAGTTCAGTATTCGCAATCTGACAACATAAAATTACACAAATATTTAAGAGCCTTATATGTGTTGCTACCTGAAAGTTTTGCGGCTCAAATGTGGCTTATTAGCCATCTAAGAACTCATAATAATCAAGGACATAATTCTATCTGAATTTTAAAAGTGGATACAACAAATGGTCATCATCACTTGTGATGGACGAACAACAATAAATTATATATATTGTTTGTTAAAGTTATCTTTAACACAGTTTATCTTTTCAAATCAGTGCTGAAACAAACAACTAACTGGTCAAAAAGTAATTGAAAGTGAAAGCAAAGTTCGTCAATATTACTGTAAATTAGCTTTATTCTGTGACATGTAATCTGTCAAACTTTATTCTTAACGTCACAATGTAAGCCTATTGCTTCTGTGCAAACTATCCTGAATTTTTCAGTGTCATATTTAAGAAATCATCAATATCTTGTGCAACAACAGGTTGGGCATCATTTTTACTTTTGTTTTTATTATTTTTTTCTCATTCCTGGAAATTGTTCTTCTAAGATTAATCTTTCTAATACATTGTGTACTTTTTATGTGACCAAAATGATACAGAAGCAATCCTGTCACATAGAAGCACATCATGAACAATAATAATGACTCTAATAATTAAATTATATGGCAAGGAAAGTAGGTTACAAACATATGGTTCCAAAGAAGAATCCTGAGAATACCATGGGAGGCTGGAAATCTCACTTCATGTCTTCCAGTTGTTCTAGACACATGAACAATAAACTTACACATCTGATATGGCAAATGTCTTGTCTTCTTCCACATGCAGCACATGTGTGTTTCTGTAACTTGGTGTTGGTTACACTTGTTTCCTATTCAAGTGATCTCAGATTCAATTCCCAGTAAAACTGGAAATATTTAAAAATGACCAATAGACCCCACCCCCCAGCCTAAAGAAATAGTTTAAGATCTTTTTGGGAAAGTAAATGCAGTGGACGAGATGCTGACCACATCATCCATTAGTCAATGAAATATATGAGTCTAACACAGCATTTCCCAATATGCCTCAAGAATGAATAAGGCAAACTTTACTACTGTCATTGAAACTGTAGACATGCAATATTCATACCATATGTTGGTCTACTTATAAAATAAACAGACACATATCAACTAAACTTACTTATAAAATAAATAGACACATATCAACTAAATTTACTTATAAAATAAACAGACACATATCAACCAAGCTTACTTATAAAATAAACAGACACATATCAACTAAACTTACTTATAAAATAAACAGGCACATATTAACTAAACTTACTTATAAAATAAACAGACACATATTAACTAAACTTACTTATAAAATAAATATGACACATATCAACTAAACTTACTTATAAAATAAACAGACACATATCAACCAAGCTTACTTATAAAATAAACACACACCTATTAACGAAGCTTACTTGTCAAAGCTGCCAACCACCACATTCTGCCCACTGGGTGAGCACACAGCCACAGTGAACTCATGCTCATTATCCTCCCTACTGTAATCAAAATGCTGAAAGCTGCGACCGTCCCTCCCATAAGCTGTAATGCGCTTGTCACATCCGGCAGCAATAATGGCATTTTGTGAGAAGGCCAGAGCATAAGGAGGGCAAGGGTGAGTAGCAATCTTACCCTAGAAATGAATAAGTATCATTGTCAATGTCCAGTAAAATTGTACTCTTCTTCTTCTTCTGCATTCGTTCTCAAACTTCTGCAGATTAGCAGGATGTAGTTCGGAGAATGGACGCCGTTATGGTTTAATGCTTGGCTGAGTGATCTGCACCTTTTGGCCTGCCACGTTCAACTTCCATCATGGCTTCTGGGTCACTCTGATCCTCTATGGGATGAGACAGCCAATTCCACTCTCAAACGCTTCTTAGTCACCTCTTATAACATGCATGGCAGGTAATAGTGTCACAGAGGTGACTAAGGAAGCCTGATGGTGAAGTTGGCTGTCCCATCTCGTAATCTGTTAAGAATGCAGGGGTACCACATCAGCACAATTCATGCATGTTATACCAATACCTCAAAGGTAGTATTTCAGTGGGCAGTATTTTACTCTGTGGCACATATCTCTTCTCCAAAACTTCCTTTATGAGCAAGCAGAAATAACAAATTTTATCCCATGCTATTTTACCAGATGTGCCTCAAAAGCCATACTAGGATTGTATGCGTATGGCCGATATATGCTGCTTGAAGGTTTTTATAATGAGATTCCACTCTCTCTCTCTCTGTGTGTGTGTGTGTAATTATTATATACATAATTAAATATATATATTGTTTGTTTTCAGACATAGTATGTATATACATAAATATACTCAACCTCCTTACTATCCAACTGGGGAGGGGCGCAGTAAGCCACATGTCGCTATCAACAATAAGTTTAGCAGCTTACTATGAAGTACAACAATTCATAAAACAAATGATGATATTACTTCTTTGCAAGCAAAGATGAGCATGGAATTATGAAGGGACAAGTTTGGTTTGACTGTTTGTGAGTCCTGAGATGTTTGCTGATAGAGTCCAATCTGGGCTCTGAAAGACTTGTTGCAATGTGAGTAGGAATATTGTAGGTTGAGATGAGAGAAAACAGTCAGATCTCTTCTTTTGTTTTTGCCTTGTTTGAATTGCCGGTAATGTTCTACCCTATTCAAAACAATTAATACTCTCTCTCTGATCTGACTTGCTGGACGGTCGCTGGAGCTGGACGGTCAATAGCTGTGGTTTCCCTAGAACTTGGGTCAATCCTGCAGTGCATGAGATGATGTCATAGAGGATTAACCTGCTTCCATGACTACATGTTTCCACATACATCATTGTTACCTTGAACTTCATATACTTTACATGTCAATACTGTATCTAGTATCATCACTGTGGTATCAGCGGTGATTTTTAGGTAGTCCCGCGCCCTGCACATTTGTATTCTTTGCTCCGCAGTTGGGCAATCAAGTAGGTATCGCATAGCCCGAGCCGACGTATCTCTCGTGCACCCCAAAAATATTTGTATAAAAATCACCACTGATAAAGAGCACCCTCTACACCCAGAAATTATCAAAGTGAAAGGCAGTCGATTAAAGAGAGGAAAGTCGTGGATGGGGCGTGCAGAGGACGCTATACAGAGTGTCTGCAGATTGGAGGATGTACTACCTGGTGCCGAATGGAGTCTGGCACCCTCGGATTACCCAACAGCCTTCGAAGGAGTAATAACACTCAATAGAGAGTGCAGGGAATGGTGTCCGACAGTGGTCGAGTCGGAGGTCCTCGCTCTGATCAGTGAGAATTCCAGGGAAGGTGATATAATTATATATACAGATGGGTCGGTTGAGAGACACATCAAGAGTTCCTGAGCTTTCACGGCTCAAAGGTGGGGGGAGACTATCAGAAAGGAAAGTGGTGGTGCATTCGTTCAGACAACAAGCAGCTTGACAATGGAGATCCTGGTGGTGACCAAAGCTTTGCAATGGGTCTGCTCACAGACTGTCTGCGAGCATGCCTGTATACTCAGTGACTCCATGAACATGATTGTGAAAGTTCAGACGGGGTACGTTCGAGAACAGTGGCTGGATGCAGTGAATAATTCCTGTGTGCATACAGTGACTTTTATTTTTGTGCCGGGACACGCAGGAGTCCGGGGTAATGAAAGAGCAGATAGGTTGGCTGCCCACGCTGCTACTATGGCTGTTGGTGAAGCGATGGATCGGGCAGACATTTTGAATGCCCTACAGGAAAATGCGCAAACAAATGACTGTACAAGTGACGATGACTCTTGTTCCATGATTAGAATAAAGGAACTTGGTTTGAAATGTGGTGTCGCTAGAAAGGAGAGTTTTCGTGGGTGAAAAAGAATGATGGTCAATCAACAACGTACTGGGACCGTCAGTCAACGTGTAATGGCGGATACACTCAAGGAAAGATCTGAGCACCTATGGACTTGTCCGGAGTGCAATGACAATGATCCAACGACTAACTAACTAACTAACATCACTATGGTGATAATATTATTTTTACTGTTTTGTGTTTCACTGATTGTTTTATATATTCTTGAGAAAGACCTAACGGTTCGAAATGTTTAAAATGTCTTGTATATTGTAATTTATATGTTTTTGTGTTCACACCGCATAACCCCTTAGTCATAGTGATAGCCTGTCTGTTGTGTTCAAGTGAAATATCAAAAACCTGTGTTCTCCTATTGTTGTTCTGTTGCAGTATTACCGAATATTGATTGTAGAAATATAAAATGCATCCCTTAGCCAAATTCAAATTTGACAGAAGTAATCTGCCGTATAAAAAATATAAATGTAGGTAGAAACTTACTTGGGTGTCACCTGAGCCTTCATCATCAAAAAAGTAGCGGATGATAGAACCATCTGCATGTCCTGATAGGATACCTTTCCCTGATGGGCTAGAGGGAAAGTGAATCATCTTTATTGTATTATATATTCTATTTTCTTCTAAATATCTTTTATATCAAAGTTTCTCAACAGTAAATTAGTTAGAATTCTTTATATATATATCTTTATGTGCGCTACATCAGTGTTTCTCAACAATATATATATATATATATATATATATATATAATAAAGTCATTGCAAGTGAAAGCAAACTTATTTAATACTATCCCATCCCATAGAAGGTCAAAGTGACCCAGAAGCTATGATCAAGCTGGACGTATGTCAGGCCAAAAAATGTAAATATAACAGACAGCTGTAAACAATGACACGATGCATTCCATTCTCTGGACAGCAACTTACTAATTTGTAGGAATTTGAGAATGAGTGCAGAAGAAGAAAAGAGTTTAATAAGTATAAAACAGAAAAAATCAGCACAGTAGCCTTCAACATCTGATGGGGAACACTACGCAGGTAATGGTTTGACAAGAGGCACATAAAATTGATTATATAACAAATGTATACACTTACAATTAGCTTTCTTCAAGTAATAATCTCTTGTTGAACAATTTATTGTAAAATTCTTAACAAATGGTGTTTGTTCTCTCATGTACAAATATTCAAATATATATATGGCTTACTTTGCTGCCAGAGAAACCACATATGATTCTGTTGAATACACTGTAGCTGACTTGTTTGTTCTGGTATTTGCTGAACGCACCTAAATGAAATTCAACAGAAAACTAGGAATTGATGAAAGGTAACATTAACATTTTAATAATTGACTTGATCTCCAACACACTCTGATATACTCTAGTGGTATTCTCTGAATACCTGTATATTGATTTTTTTCTTCACATTTAAATCTTCTTGTTAATTTCTTGTCAACCATACACCTTCTCTTTCAATGATAATCGAGGCAGTAGATAAAGGTGGTGTATGGGGGTATTCAAAATCTCCCCTCCTCTCTTAGGAAATGATAACATGAATAGGAATGTAGCCTAAGCAAAAAGGCGGGTAAATAATGTTTTATTACGGTTATGAATAATATAATATAAAAATAGCAAAATATAAAAACAATCTATCAAGTTGTTTTTTTTAGATATAAATTTCAAATGTGTTCATGAGATTGTGAACATACTATACTTCTAAATGGGACCAGACACACACCCAGTAAAATACAAAATATTTTATTTTTAGGTATGGGGATTAAATAACTCTTTAATGAGGACAATGTCCTTCATGATGTGAATTTTGGCAAATCACCAATAAAGTGAGACACAATTACAGCATTTGAAACAAAATGTTGAAGAAGAATTCTCAGAATTTCATAGACCACAAAGATCACCAATGGGGACATCTCATGAGAGCTGAATGTAAAAGAGAACTGGCTAACATCACAGCTCTCTCTAGAAAACAATATTTTAATATGTCAATATCAAATGTCATAATGCCCTAGAAAAAGACCACAATGGCATGGATGATGCCAGAGCAATGAAAAAGAGGTAGACCATGAAGAAGTTGGACACAAGGTGTCAAAGACCACCTGAGTATAACACTCACAGAAGCAGGAAGATTAGCTCAATATCAACAAGAGTTTCGACAGGCTGTGATGACTATTACATCATGTCCAAGAGTTGCTACATGATGATGATAGTGTGTGATCATATGGTTCGGGACTAGACTACCATTGGCAAGGGTTGATGATAATGTGTGATCATATGGTTCGGGACTAGACTACCATTGGCAAGGGTTATTTTTGTAGTTTATCCAAATAAATGTCAATCCGACCTAGAAGTGGCAGCAAAGTCCTTTCTATAGTGTTATGGTCACTTTGATAGCACCATAATTTATAAAAATTGTGTGTACGTCAATCGGAATTATCCAGAGCGCATATGGGATACAATCATCAGAATTTAATTTCTGATTACTTACCTCTTGGTATTCGTCACAATTCCTATATTGAGTATGTGATTTTAATAGTGAAACTTTGTGAACATATTTGGGAATTTTATCAGATCGTCCTTTCCTGTCTAGAACTGAAGCTCATGATTCTATGTAGAGATTTAATATAACAAAAGAATTATAGTAAGCAGATATTTAAACAACTACTCACAGAACTGGGGGCTATATCACATAAATAGGAGATGAGAAGCTTGAGAACTGGAATGATGACAATAGGCTAAAACTAATAAATTAGCTAATTTGATATAAATTTTTTCACTACTGAGCTTTAGTAAGCGTAAAAAAAATACAGAAAAATAAAAATAACTGTCACATACCTTTCCATCTGCAAGTCCATAAATGATCGGCTGATCTGGAGGCCAGATAAGACAAGTCACAGCATTCTGCTGGACAAACTTGTTGCAAATTACCTTTTTCTCTCCCCTGAAAAGAAAAAAAATGCTTAGGCCTACAAAGTATATATATATATATATATATATATATATATATATATATATATATATATATATATATATATATATTTATTTTCTTTGGAGAACATAGTAACAACAGGCAAGATTGAAGGCAACAGAGACGGAGGGCAACAACATGAGAAAATATTAGATAATTTGACAACCTGGCACGGCAGGGAAACAGCAATGAGCTTGATACATAATGCTGGAGACAGAGCTGTGGAGAGCCATGATCGACTACGCCAGCTGGCATGGCACCTGATGATGATGATGACATAGGCAGAGTGACATCTAAACACTATATACCATAGGCAGAGTGACATCTAAACACTATATACCAAAGGAACAGTGACATTTAAACACTATATACATAGAAAGTCACATTTTTTAAAAAATATATACCATAGACGTCACATTTAAATCACGCAGAATCCTGGATCGGTTATTTTTAATAATACTATTGTTAGGGTTGACATTTTACTGAATTATTATAACGAAATTAACGAAGCTGGTCACCAAAAGTACATACAGGAAATTCAACAATTGTGAAATTTGGTCAACAACGTATTAAAAACAGTGTACATTTCAGATTATTTTTTACTTCTATACAATGAATGAAATGAACTTGTGACAAAGAGAATTGTTCCTTGATGATACCGAAAGCCAAATTCAAGTAAGAAGCATATAATAAATGTATCAGGAATATCTTCAGCAAAGTAGAACAATAAAACAGATAATATTTGCTTGTGTGAAATGTTTAAAATTTACCAGTCGTCTCCAATCTTGTATACATAAATGATGTTGTCTGTTTGTCCAACAGCAATTTTTGTGGAGTCACTAGAAAATGCCAGTCCTTTCACAGTATAGCTTTTTTTTCCATACTGGGAAAATAAAATAAATTCTTTAAATATTATTCTGTGATTTGGTTGTTCTGATCAATTTTACAATTATATAAGAAAATTTCATTTGTATGTTGCCGGGACATAAAAGGGAAGAAAAAAGTAATGACACATATTTACTACATGCGATGTATATTGTAAGAAAGAACTAAGGAGATTTTGACGGTAGAGTTGGCTGTCCATCCTATAGAGGATTAAGGTAGCATAGAAGTTATGCTAAAGTTAGAAGTATTAGGATGAATGGTACAGACATCGCATTACAGCTGTAAACTATGACGACACATTTCATTCTCTGTACTACACCTTTTGAGTCTGCAGGAGCTTGAGAACAAACTTAGCAGAAGAAGAAATATAAGAATCTTAATATATCACATTTATGTATCATTTATCAACTACTCAAAGCTCATTAAAAGAAAAATATTATACAAACGTGAAGGCTGCTGAAACCATAAGGTAAAAACTTAGAATACAGGGTTTCATGGATCACCAGAAGCACACACTCGCAGAGTGATTATTCAATCTTCTTCTTCAGCGTTCATTCTCAAACTCCTGCTGGATCTCTGTTATAGTAGGACCATGATCCATTCTAGATTTCCAGCTGGATGTAGTCCAGAGAGCAAAAATGCGTTGTGTCGCCGTTCTATTTGCGCCAATGGCCCGACACATCCGTCTTCAGTGAGATTATTCAATCAAAATACCTTTATCAAAAGACACAACAAATAGTAAGTAAAGGATGCCACTGTTAATGATCACACCACAAAGCTGAATAAAACACAAATGTTGTAAGGAGATTAATAATAAATGGCAATACCAAAACAGAAGGAAAAAAGATAAAACAAAACATGATGTGGACTATATAACACTAGTTAATAATCACCAAAAATTTATCTGTTAATTTCTTATTTAGCGTTCATTTTCAAACTCCTGCTGGATCTCCCTTGTAGCAGTACCATGGTCCTACTAGTTTTCCAGCAGGATGTAAATGCGTTGTATCACAGTTTATTTGCACCAATGGTGCGACACATCCATCTTCTGCATGTGTTAATTTCATATTAACTATTTCAGTTGTGATGACTTGTCATTACTCCACTGCCAAAATATGCTACAACATTTAGTATAAGAAATCACAATGTGTTCATGGGAAACGAAAGGGAAATAAATAGTGATACTGTTACATGCTATGCATGTCATACAAGACAACTAAGAAGGTTTGGGAGCAGGTTTGGTTATTCCATTTTATAGTGACCCAGAATCCATGCTGAAGACAGATATGTCAGGGCTAATGGTGCAGAAATTGCAACCAAAATGTAAACCTATATTATTCTCTGGGCTACATCCTCTATCTGCAGGAGCAGCAGAAGTATAACTAATATACAATCAATACTTGCAATTTCTATTCACAAACTAAAACTAATTTTGATAACCAATGTGATCAAAATAATAACAATGGGAATAAGAAAGCACAACATATGTTTTTGTTAGTTTTAAAATAGTAATTATTGATCAACCTTTGAATCTGCTGGCTTTAGTGAAAACTTATCCCGTTTCTCTCCCTGTTCATCAAACATAATGACTACTCTGTCTGATGTACAAACTGCCAATTTTTGGTTGTTTACTGAATAGGCAATGGCACAAATTTTGGCTGCCCCATCCTGAAAATATAAGAATAATGAAATGAGAAGTAAATTATTTTCATAAAATCACCCACAAATAGTTATATTATTCATTCTTGGGTTGTAACTTTAGTCAAGTTCCATAAACTAAACAAATGGTCCAACCGTGTCTGTAAGTTACGTGTTTGCTATGTAATCTTTATATGTGTCACTCATGCAAGCTTGCAACATGATTTTCATCTTCTGCAATGTGTAACTAATTTTTGTTTGTATTTGTTGTAACAAATGGTCATCATCACTTGTGATGGATGTAATGTCTGTCATTGATAACACAATGTTGGTATGGAGATTGAATTTTTTATTTTCCTTTTGGTTTCCATCGAGATAGACTTGTTTTTAAAGATTGGTGTAAGTTGATAATTTACGTAGTTGGCTTTTTCAACATTTGGTATTTTGGATACAGTGTGAGTTAGTTAGTCATCTGATCATCATCACTGCAAACTGGACATGCCCATAGTTGCTCCGATCTCTCCCTATGTGTATCCTCCATTACATTTCTGCTGACAGTACCACTGATCACCATCACGACAAACTGGACACATCCATAGTTGCTCCGATCTCTCCCTAAGTGTATCCTCCATTACACTTCTGCTGACAGTACCAGTCCTCTGCTGGTTGACCATCATTATATGTCCTCCAAAATGTTAACTTCTAGCAACACCGCATTTCAAACCCTAAATCCTGGCCATTGAAAAGAAATCAGCATCCACACTAGTCTCACTCTCGCATGCTATGTCTCTTATGGAGTTCAAAACGTCAGCCGAGCACACAGTGTGAGTGTGTAGGCTTATCCTATCATCATCATATTTGATAATAACCATGCTACTATACATAAAAATAAATGAAAATGACTTAAAATGAGTGTTCAACTATAATTGTGATCAGTTAAATGGATACTTAAAATAATTATAAAGTATTACCAATGGTGGAAGCAAAGTTTTCATATGTTTAAGCTGCATTCTATGGCCAGTCAATTTCAGAGGACACTGTTATTTAACGTGGAATATAGACATCCATTATATTGAATCCCGTTAGTTTCATGAAGACGCGCACTTGCTGGAATGTTAGCAACGAAAAATTTACATTCTTTAACCACAAGCTCGTATAATAATATTATTTGCAATTTTAGAAAGTGCATTAATTATTTCTCATTCAAACGTGTCTCGTTTAATATCTGTTTTGAATTTCATTAATTTAAATTTATTAAAACGCACATTTATAAGACGTTCAAATATTTGTTTATAAATATTAAATACATACGAAACGTCTATATTACATAGACCTGCACACCTTGTTTAAATATGGCTACTTGTGGAAGAACGAAAGGGTTCTTCAACCCTGAAAATACAGTCAGAGTTGTGGAATTGGTAATATTTTATAAAATAATCGAAATTGCTAATAGCGATATTACTCATATCATGCATAGTATTTATTTACCAGAGTATTATATTAATATATTGGTATGCGTCTGAATCACTGTCGTTGGAAACATACATTTTCATTTGTGATTTTGTCCGATAGTGTAAGTGTAGGTTAGGCTACAGTATAGTGCGAACATTTTCAGAACAGTCCGACCAGTCAGCCCAACAACATTTTTCTTTCTTATATAAGAATATAAGTTTTCTTAGGCCAATTTCTAGTGCTGATTTCATATTTGAAATCCGTTATCTCTATCATATCGGGTTCTTAAGATATTTGTGAATGTATATTTTATTTCTGAAAATCATAAAAGGCTGTGTTCCGTTTCATTTACACTTCACTAGATATGTATGTTAACTATGTATGTAACTTTTAACAAATTAATATAATGCAAAATAATTCTACTTTTTATGCTGCTAAAACATATGTTGCAATATTTTTCAAACAGTTACTGCATTTTGAAATAATTTTAGTGAAATATAGCTTCTAGAAGTTGTAGAAATTCTGCTGATTTGTTCTGTTTTGTGTGCAGATATTTTACCGATCGTGTTCACAAGAAAAACTTTAGACCATTACTAAAGAAAGCATATGAACTTTATTTCGATTTGAAAGTTGATGATATAAATAAATCTTGGAGGCCAAATGCATTTTGTTCGACTTGTGCAAAAACATTGGCAGTTTGGTTATGAAAATCGCCTAAGTTTCAGTCAATGCCAAATATCTGCTTGACAAATATCCATGGTTTCACTTGCAATTCTCACAGACATGCAGACGATAAAAAAAGGGAATACCCTAACAGATAAAACAGATATTCTACAAAGATGGAAGGAATATTGTCAAGAAATGTATAAAGGAACAAACCAGTCATCAAATGAGAGCATCAATGAATTAGAACCAGAACCTACAATAGAAAAGGTCTGAAATTCAATCAGAAATCTGAAAAAAGGAAAAGCTCCAGGTAATGACAGAGTAATGATACCTCAGAAATGATACAAGCCGGTGGAGATTCCAGTGTACATACGTTGCCAAAGAAGGGAGACCTTCAACTATGTACCAACTATAGAACAGTAGCACTAATTAGTCAGACCAGCAAAATACTGCTGCAGATCATAATGGAAAGAAAAAAATTCATTTGAAATGAAGTGCTACAGAAAGATCCTACAAATGTTATGGACAGAAAAAGAAGAACATTGAAGTTTTGAAATTACTGAAACTAAATAAAGGGTGGCTTCTAAATACCATTATAAGAAAACAGCTACAGTGTTTTGGACACTTAAAATGACATAATGGTATCGAAAGGCTGATTCTAGAGGACAGAGTGCTAGGTAAGAGAAGAAGAGAAGGACCAAGAAGACGATGGGTCAGCGACATCGAAGAATGTATGCACGTCTCTGACCAATGCAGGCCTGCTTACCCAGAACAGAGAGGCATTCAGAGTATCCATGATGAAAACAATGTTCTGGAAAGAATATGTCACTTGATATATGCAGGCTGGGTATACTACATTGTTTTGCTTCCTATATGAATGGGACAGCCAAAACAGACAGGAACATTATGCAAGAAAGGTGTGGCTTATCAGGGATCATGTGCAGCTGGGGCATAAAAATGTAATCCACCAGCCATTAGTTAAAGACAGCATCATTTTACCACAGTTACATATAAAGTTGGGGGCTCATGAATAATTTTGTAAAAGTGTTGGATAAACTTGGCGAAGTCAGCGTTGAACATGGAGAATGATTCCATCAAGATATCACCCTAATGGAGTCACGTTATTAAGGACGGTGGAGTGTGATAATGCTTGCAGATTGTTGGATGCTTCATTGTGATGTACCACATGTCATTCACAGATGGAAGTCGACTACAAAGAACTTCAAGCCTACATAACTATTCTTCTTCTGTTACTAATGATATTGTAATACTGTAGGTGTTGAATAAAAATTTCAATTGCATATTTCTAGAGATCCCAACCTGATATAGAAAAACTTCAGATTTAAAAACAGTGCATTAAAAGTGACAAGTAAAATATAGACATGTTAGAGAAAGACAAACAAAAATATTTTTCAGTTAGTCAGTATAATTGAATTAATAAATCAAGTAGGTAAATAGGGCCTAATTTTTAAATTTTCTTAAATAATAATAATAATATTTTTAGTCATTAAGCTTATAGTATAAAGTCAAATATAGTGCCTAATATACTAAAATACTAAATGTTTAGTCAGTGTAAATCAGACCAATGTTATTATGAAATTGGAAATATCCTCCAAAAATAATGCATGGAGTCATAAATGAATACAGAGGAAAATAACGCAAAGATTGCTAGCACACACACACACATAAAATAACAAAGATTGCTAGCACACACACACACAGAGAGTGATAAAGATTAAATGAGTAATATTTTCTTGCTCATCATATTGTAATTTCTTACTTGTTATATTTATGTAATAATATTATGAAAAATAATGATCAGGCAAATAAAATACTTTGGACACATTAAAAGACATGACACCTTATTGAAGACCTTACTTGAGGGTAAAGTCAAAGGGAAGCGAGCAAGAGGTAGGCAGAGATACAAGTGGGAGAGTAACATCACACGATGGACAGGTTACAGTATATCAGAGTGCACAACCAAGACAGGAGATGTTGGAGATACGTTGCAGCCAACCTTCGTTGCGGAGACGGTACTTAATGATGATGATGATGATATTTATGTTGTGTTCTTGATAAAGACCTTTTTGTTGAAATGTTGATTTGTGTGTTATTATGTGTGTTACTAGTTTAACAAAGCTTCATTACCATGTTCCAAATTTCAGCTGTTGGATTATGGTTTTGCTACACCTACTATTGATTGCTTATTTAAAGATGTTTTCATTAAATAGTCAGGATTCCTTTAGTCAGTTTAGAAATGTGTTTAGTCAGTTTAGGCCCTATATATGTTCACTCTAAATCCTAACCATTAGTCTTTGAATTTTAAAAATAAAATGTAAGTCCTTTTTAAACTTTCATAAACATACAAACTACATAATTTTTAAACAAAATTGTTCATTTCAGCTTTTAGCTGTGCTCATTGTCTCAATTTCTTTTGGATGGAATGACAAAGGTGTACACTACTATGATCTGAATCAAGGAGACTATGATGAGGCTGGGAATATTGTCTTCTTCATGATGATTGGCATGGTGTCATTGCTATTCCTGATATGTGCTCTAGTATACTCCATGGCTCGCAGTCCCAGACTTTTTTCTCCATGTTTGGTCAGTATTCTAAGTTCTTGCAATATTAGTTAGACCATTATTCAAAGTGATTCAGCATCCATAGTTCTGCCTTCGATACTGTATTGAGTTCTGTTTATAATTAGAAGTAATTAAAGCATTCTATGCATAACCTTATAGAGAGCATAAGACAAATGTATACATAATACATAAAATAGGGACCCACAAGAATCACATTCAATAATAAAATGACAAAACCTTCCATGGTTTGGGCATCTACACCAACATGCTTTCCTGTCAAAAATGATCCTGCAGGGAAAAATCAATAGTGGAAGTAGAAGATGAAATCATGGACAGATAAACATTAAAGAATGGAATTTAAATAAATAAAGATGAACTTATTTGTACCACTAAGATGGAATTTGCTGAAGGAGTTTGTATTGATGCATCCAATGCAGTACCTCTGTGATCATGATGGATTGTTGCATTATGGAAAGAGTGATAGCAAATCCATTGTAAAAAACATTAAAGATTTGCAATGGTAGGAACCAATTTATACCATTACAAATTACCTGTTCAAAGAACCTGTGACTCTGTTTGCTGTTATTTACAGTCTTTTTTTCTCTTTAAAATAAAGATTCACCTTCTTCATTTGCTCTGAAAATTACACTTAATTTATCATGCCATACTGCACACTTTGACCTGATATGTTTTCAGCTCTTCATTTTTGAACCATGTTTCTGATCTGCCATATCAATTTGATTAACAAAATTGTAGTCATAGTCTTTTTCCTAGGGAAAGTTCATCCAGGTAGAACATGGTCTTGGTCGTAAGAATTTATTGTGAACTTTTTTGTATAAAGAGTGTCTAGAAAACGCTGCTTGGGGCAATTTCATCCAAATAGGAATTTAAGAAACAAAACACACCAAGAATATGTTTCAAATGTCATAAGAAAAAGCACATGGAAATACCTGGGTCACATTTAAGACTAGATAAAAGCAGAATATACCAACAAGCCCTAATTTGGGACACCTGAGGGTAAAAGAAAATGAGGAAGGCCTAAAGCAAGCAACCCTAAAAAACACCATATTTAGTGTCATATGACGTATTCTCTCCAGAACATTGCCTTCCCAATGAATTGCCTGAACCCTTCTCTGTCTTGGGCGATGTGGCTTGCTTTTTCCAATGACATATTCATGCTGTCTTTAATGTCGTCAGTCCAACGTCTCCATTGTTTGTCTTTCTAAACAGTTAAGACTCTTTACTATACTTAAAGAAGGGGAAATAACAGGCTGCAAGATCATACAAGAACTAAAACTACAGACAACGAACAACAATCATGGAGAATAAAAACCTCTGCCATGTGTGCCACCTTTGGCATAAAAGGAACAAAGTTATTTATTTTTATATTTGATAAATTTTCTTTTTTTTCAGGATCTTGTGATCAGTGGTTCCCTAAGTTTGTTGTCATTCATTGCATCAGTGATTCTGGCCCACTCATTATCAAATCTTGGAAAGTCCATGGCTGTGAGAGAGGCTGGAATCGATTTTAGTGCACTTCAAGCCACACTGGTAAATACAAGTAGTAACAGTTGAATAGAGCTATAGTCAAGCTAACATTAATTTAACCCACTGACTACCGGGATCACATGTTGCGTGATTCCCACCGCTTGCCCAACGGGACGGGGTGGGATATCAGGTGGCACTTATATCTCCTCTGAAATACCCCATGTGTCTCGTGACGGGTAGCATCAAGCGAGTATGAGCCGCTATAAGCTCAAGCCAACAACTGGGGTCATTAACCCCAGCATGCGTGTCCCCAGGGTTGGGGGGGGGGACCTTTAAAATAAGGAAATGTAGGAAACAACTTTCTAAAACATACAAAGGGAGAAGTCAGTAAAACCCTCCTTAGGCCCCAATCAGCTCCATCCCATAAGGGAAAAAGGCAGGAAAACTTAGAAAATTCCCGTAACTGCTGGGCAGGTGGCGCTCAAGAGTCCAGAAAGACAGGCCACCTAGGAGATGGAAAACTCTACACAAAGCCTGGACAGATGGTGCTCATGATCCCGGGAGGGTAGACCATCTAAGGAAAGCAAACCTAAAAAAATCGCTGGCGGAAATCGGATGCCCTTGGCCATATGGCGCATAACAAAGTGCAACGTACCTTATATACAGATACTCATGCAGATTGATTCCCACCGCTAACGCAGAACTAATTACTTACATCACATCCCTTGCATTCGCAACTTCAGACACCAGCTATGAATGAAAAATCCCCAAATTTGCCGTAGAAATAAATGAAACTCACTAGTCTGTTCATTTCTAATTTCAATATGGGAAACAACTATGTATGGTTTAAAAAATATTTTTGATTAAATTTACTCCCTCGTTAGTGACAAGATATATATGATATATATAAATAAAAAAATGCAGCCTTGGTTACTGCCGATCAAATATGCCTATAATAAAGCTTGTGTTTAATTTATCATTGTTTTCATCTAAAAATCAAAGTCAGAAGGATATTTATAAATAGTTTGATGATATTGCCTTTGATTATTCTGACAAATTAGCAGCAAAAATGTGACTGAAGCTAAAAAACATATTTACTTTTATGTATCTGGCCAACATGGCTGCTGCAAAGGCGAAAGCTCAAACAACCTAGCCAATGTCAGCTCTTTCAACAGGCTTTGCAAGTCAGAACAAGTAAAACATTGCAATTAAATTCCATACTTGGAACTAAGTTACATGTGAAATTCGAAAATGATTAATTAGATGTGAATTATCACCGCTGCTTAACCTTTAGCACTCTGTGTTTACATTTACGTAATTTCTCTTCTGCCGCTGAATAAATTTTTGGAAATGTTACGTAATAGTAGGTGGCTTTTTGAAATCGTGATAACATTTTGTTGTTGTTAGAGATATTTAAATAATTTGTACACATATAATTAAAGAATTCAATTCTGCATATATTGGTATAGGTTTTGTTTGTGTGTTTGTGATACGAGACATGGAAGACAGCCTCAAAGACGATTTTCCACAAAACCCCAGCAAATTTTGACCTTTTTAACGATAATATAATTGTACGAAGTTTATTACATTATTTGTAAATATTCTGGAGTGGAAACAGTTTTACATAGACCTAAATAGCGTGCGATTCATGGAATTATAATTATAATTTGAAAGATTAAAAGGATAAAACCTACAGGTATGTCTTAAAACCCTTCTAGAAACCTAGATCTACTCCAGAAATGTATAATTTGAACTTTGTTGATGTTTTAATATCAAGTTAGATAAAGCAGCGTGGTGTAACTGATTTTCGAGTGTGGAAAAACTTATCTCTCCATAAATAACCATATGAATCCCGATCTATAATGATTTTAATGAAAAATTGATAGAATAAAAGTCTATAAAACCCAATTCACCGTCATGGCGATGATTTTGTTTGAAATTGTCAATATATTGCGAAAATATTGATATTTAAATGATATTTAACACATGGTTGCCACTAAAACTGCAGGAAAAGGTAGTCAGTTGAATAAAATACCAGATTTATTACATCTGGTAAAAAAAATATTAAAAATTTGGGATTTTTAATTAATTGAAGTGTACCTAGCAACGACAATCTACGGTGGCAAATATACTTGCTGCACGCTATCCAGAGAAGGGGAAATGTTGGTGCATATAGTTGCCGCAAGCATCCTAAAGGTTAAATTCTAGAATATTGACATGATCCCCAAAAGAATGTTAATAAACGCTGTTCATGCAGAAACTGTGTTACTAATGTCAGACCTGGACTATGACAGAGAAACTAGAATAAAAACGTGCAGTATGCGAAATGAAATGCTTGAGAGCAGGCCTGGAGATAACATAAAGAGACTGAATAAACAATGACACGATACGAAATATTATGAAAATGATATCGTGCAAAGAATACACATTAACACTAAAAAAACTAAAATGGTTCTGCCACCTGATCAATCAGAATGAAACAAGATTGATTTCCATTGATAGCCTTCAATATAAGATAATCTGAAAATAGAAGTAGGGGAAGACCCAGATGAAGATGGATAGATGAAATCAGACAAATACTGGAACACCAAGGCTGCACTATGTCAGTGGCAGCATAGTTAGCAAAAGAAAGACGACTTTAACTTCCCGTGACGTCTAGCGGCACAGATGGATAAGACAAGCTCAGACATTTTATGTATTCTAGAAGTGATCAAAACAACTGATTTAAATCGGCGTCTAGGAGAATCAACTGTAAAATGTCATAAATTTGAGTTGTAGACATATTTCTTTATTTCTTGCTTGATTGATACTGATAGGTCTACATAATTTTTCAAATATAGAATACTGCAATAGAGTGGTTTATATTGTCCTGACTGTGAGGAGACTTATGATAGTCTAGTGTGTCAGACAAAAGATGGTTCAGTTTTCTTTTTGGTACCACTTTACAGTGAGATGGTGATGGTACCACTTTACAGTGACATGGTGATGGCATGAATCAATATTGTTTCAATTTTACAGTTGAATTGTATTCCCCATTCACTTTTGTGCATAAATATGGGAAAAAACTTGGAGATTATGATAAATATGTGTGAAGTTGTGTGCAGGGGATGCCAGATGTATCATAACTGCAGATGGATAAACAAATCTCACAGAAGAATGATGAAATAGTTGGCCCAGAAGTATATACTACACTCTTTGCAGACATGACCATGCTGAGATATTGCTATACTGATATGCATCCATAAACTCCCCTAACACAACCATTCCTTTGAGACAACAGACATTATTGTAAAAAAAGAAAAGTTATTCTCTGCTAAAAGAATTACGTCATCATCATCTCTATATATATTTGATTATGTATTTGTTTTTTCTACTTCTTTCTACCGTCATAGGTGTTTGGTCTTGCTCTGGCTATGCTTTTTGCCGTCAGTGCTGCATTTGCTTTCTGCTACTACAGAAGAAAAACAGACTACATGATGAGTGATACAAGAAACATGGCTGACTTGCCAGATGACATACCAACATAATACATATTTTATACTCAATTCTTTCTTATTTTATTGCGAAAATTCTTCATTTTTTAGATGTTAACAAAAATCATGATAACTGTATTGCTGTTTAGACAAATAAGCAGGCATCTTGAGTTACATTTTGACAAAACTGATATTTAGTTGTTTAGACAAATAAGCAGAAATCTTGTAGTCTTTAGTGTCATTTAGACTTATAACTAGACTGTTTTTATTCATGTTCATACTAATAAGCGATCTCAATAAGCAATGAAGTTCTTTTGTTGTTTATACAAATAAGTTTAGAATTTTATTTAGGTAAATGAAGGGTGGCTAATCTTGTGCATTAAATGCATCAGTTTTTTTCACGATCTAGTTCACTGCCAATTGAAACATGCATTAACATCCTGTTCAATAAAAAAAATATGGACATGTAGAATTGCTATATAACCTATGTTTCCTGGAACAATTTCATGTTGTTTGAATTCCTTAAAATAGATTAATACATTTTATATGGCTAGGATTTCCTTGTTTATTGTTAGCACATTTGTAATACATCATTTATAATCATACAATGTGCCATGGTTTACCCCTGGGATAAATAGAAGTCTTAATTCTTTTTTTAGACAATCTTTTTTAGATTGTTTATTGTTATTTGTCAATCACAATGAGCATTTGTTGCATCCATTTGATAAAATTCAGTTAAGAGTTATGTCCTTGATGAGCGAGGCAGTCTAGTTGATAGTGAGCTTGCTAACTATCGCCAGGTTTGATACCATGTCCGAACAAACAAAAATCAGAGTCGTGATTTCTCGCTTGACATGACCGCTACTCCAGTCAACTCAACTGTAAATGGGTTCCTGGTGCATGAGTTAGGGAGGTAAAGATAACAAGGACAGAAACTGACTACCCCACTTTGATTCTAAGAAATTAATGTCACTGAAACGGCTTTAGAAATGATTTTGTTGTCCTTCTTTGCATTTGTCTATATAGATAATCACTTCTGCAGATTAGTGGGATAGAGTCCAGAATACTTAAGGTATTATTTCATAGTTTACAGTTTAGCTTGAATAGGGCCTTTCGAACTGACACATCTGATTTCTACATTTCTTCTGGGTCACTTTGATCTTCTATTGGATGGGATAGCCAACCCCATCTCCCAAATCTTTTTAGTCGTCTTGGACAACATGCATGGCAGATAACAGTGTTGCTATTCTTTGCTCCAATTCAGACATCAGTAAAATTATAGCTAGTAGGCCAACATGTGCTTTACAACCTGTTTATTAGCGTCACTTGACCAGCACGCTAGCGGTATATGTACCCCATCCAAATAGTTTCCACAGTCATCACCATGATAGACTCCTGTGCTCCTATTTTTATATTGTCCTGAAGGGATGATGGCACGTTTCTGACACACGTGATTATACTTTATTGGGTTCTTTCGCAGATATCAGGTCTACCTTCACACTGTACAAAAATCTGCACCGTTCCAAAATTGTGTGTAATTTGTGATGCCACTCTGCTAGTGAAGTCCTAGTTGCAAAATGGGTACTGTAAGTCAAACTTGCCTTTGACTGATAAAGATGCAGTATGCATGTTACAAAGTGTGCTCCCGGATGCAAAGATATGCATGCATGGACATCCTATTGCCTTATTCTAACCCAACTCTCCTAACCCAGATCTTTTCCCATCTTTTTCTTCTGCGTTCGTTCTCAAACTCCTGCAGATCAGCAGGATGTAGTCTGGAGAACGGAATGCATTGTGTCATGGTTTAAAGCATTGCTGCGATATCTTTGCCTTTCAGCCTGACACATCCAACTTCAGCATGGCTTTGGGTCACTGACCCTATATTGGATGGGACAGCCAACTCCATCCCATAACCTCCTTAGTCGTCTCATACGGCATGCATGTACGGTAAACAGTGTTGCTATTCTTTGTTTTCCCATCCATACCAATCCCCTTTAAATAGTTTTTACTTAATTGAAAATAAACATCCTTTAAACGCTGGATAAATATAACCAGGGGAAATAATCATTTTTAAAAAAAATGAAGACCACAAATGACTATACTTTTTTCTTTACTTTATTTCGTTTTGCTTTACGTAAAAAAAGTAGAACATTTATCTGGGAAAGAACCCTTTATTGGTGTCTCGTAATTATAGAGCACCTTTTTTTGTGCCATCTATTGCATTTCTATTTTACTTTTAAACTACCAACGTTTATCTTTTTTCTTTTTGTAAGTTTATTTATTCTCGCTAATTCACTTCGTATAGATAAAGGTTCTATATAAAAGTTGCACACCCAAATAGACACTTATAGTTTTAGCATACAATGTGTAACCTTTTATTTTTTTAATAATCATTACTTGTGCTGTTAACTTGTTGATCTCAAGTTGTTTTTATTCTTCTATTGTTCTGATTCACTAGGGCCTGATCACATAACCAATGACCATCAGAGGCTCGAACATAGTTTAGCCGTGTATGGCAGCAGCAAATGCTACATTTGTGCCGCCTTCTTTTAAGTTACCTTTTTTATGTCAGCTTAATTCTTGGTAATTTATAGTTCATTAACTGATCTCATGAAGTTATTTATAACTATTTTATTATTTTAAGTAGGCTAATATTGTGTCCGGCCCTGTGGCGGAGTGGTGCAAAGCCTGTCTGTGATGGCCAAGATACCGATTTCGATCCCCGCCACAGGCAATAGTGCACCCAACCAGAAAGCACTGGCAAACTACTGAACATATTTATATTGCCTAGAAAATCACTACAGCCAAAAAATGCAGGGTTGATAGCCACATCCTGAATAGGATGTGCTACCAATATTGTGTATTATTTATAGCTCGGTAGATGGTTTTAAACAGAGTCATCTATAACTCATTGAATCTCATATGTATATAAGATTGTAGATATCCCCAGAGATGCTGCAGTAAAGAGATAAATTATAGCACAAAACAAGAGGTAGACAGACACGATTTTTAGGGCATGTGATGAGAAGAGTTAAGCTTGAATATTTAGCAATCACCGGAAAAAGGGAGAAGAAACAGAGGAAGACAAAGAGAGATGTCGCTGGATGGGATTTCATTGTGGCATAGAAGAATAGGAACTGTATCATATCCCGAGCCTACCTTTCACACTTTAAAAAAAATCCTGCACCGAACTGAAATTTTTAGTTATTTGAAACATTTAATGCCTGCTTAGCCCTAGATACAAAATGTCTACTGTTTTGACGATTTTTGTGCCACACTGAGAGTGCCCCCACCCCCCAATCTGCTCATCATCCACTTAGCGACCTACCCAAATAACCCTCCTAAAATGAATATGTCAACATTGAAACACTGATCGGTAATTATAGGCCGACTAGGCAAGGGAAATGATTCCACCAAAAAATTCCCCTGCCGATTTGTGAGAGAAAAATTGCCCATATTTTGTATCACATTTTGGATAATATGCAGGTCCAGAAATGGTACAGATCTGGAGAATATTACCAACTGAACTTATTAACAACATAAGAGACGAGAGTTGTGGAGTAACATGATAGCCTACTTCACTCGGTAGGTTGCTTTATTGATAACATTATGTGGTCTTGTATTTAGAGATCATTTTATATCTTCATACTAATGTAAATCTTATTAAATGGTCTCATATTTACTTTATATTGCATTTCAATCTCAAATTTATAAGTAATTACGTGATCTTCTTCTTGTGCTATGTCCTGTGCTGAACGTTGTCCACACTGCTATTCTGTGAACCTACCAGTTCTGCACACAGCTGTCCAGCCTCTTCTAGTTTGGTCATATTCAAAATGGTTTTATTTTTTTGTGTCCCTCATAATTTTTTGTCTGCCTCTTGCTCTCTTTCCTGGAATCTTTGTCTCCATGATATATATTTCTAACTCATTGTGTCTTTTTTATATGTCTAAAATATTTGCTTGTGCTTTTATATTATAATCTTCTATGTTCATGTCTTTATGTATGTTGGATCGTCTTTCTGTCCATGATATTCTTAGGATCTTTCTATAGCATTTCATATGCTGATATTTTCTTTTCCAGTGCGGTTGTTATTGCACATGTCTCATAACCACGTGTTGCCACTGGGGAAATATAACTTCTTAACAGTTGCATCTTCATTTTTATGTTTGTCCCTTGATATAGATTTTTCATATGTGATGTTTTTTTTACAGGGCCATTGTTATCTTTGATGAACAATCTCCTGGTGTTAATTGTTAACCAGATATATTCAAAGTTATTGACATTTTCCAGTTTCTCTGTGTCAATATTGTTTGTGTTGAGTCCATTTCTGTTGATATGTATTATTTTAGTCTTTTTTGAGCATTAACCTTTAGCAAGCCAGATTAAAAAATACGAAACGTCTCCCTGCCACCGGATTCTTTTTTGAAAATTTGCATTATTGATGGTGACTGTTTTGAAAATGTGATAATTTTTTGGTTGTTAGAGATATTTAAATAATATTTGCACATATAAATAAAGAATTGAATTATGCATATATTGGTGTAATTTATGTCCGTGTGTGTGTGATACCAGATGTATGAGAAAGTGGTAAAGACGTTTTTCACAAAAAACATATATTTTAAAACAAATAAAGAGGGAAAAAATAAGGAAAAAAATAACTTACCTTACATATCGAATTCCTTGGCAACACTGTAAACTAAATCACGCAAATCTGTTGTATTTATGTTCTTTCACTGCGAAATTATCAAAATATAGCTGGGGGAACTGTATAAAACATGTAGATTTGCAGTAAAATCGTTCTTTGAGCTTAGGCCTAGAGTTATTTTTTCTGCCACTTCAAAATATTCGATATCAAATGTACAATTCCCCAAATTTGCACGGCATTCTGTATATTCACTGCTGTGAAACTAAATAACCTAATAATCCATGATTCAAGCCACGATTCAATGTTATTTTATTCAAAATACGATGAAATAAAAGTCTGTAAAACCGATCCATCATCATGGCATCGTACCGGTGTACAGATGTGGTCAGATTAATTGCTCTTAAACTTTTACGAATAGCTAGCCATTCTAAAAAACGATCATGTCGGAAGTGGGGGATGTACCGGCTTCGATTGCGCATGTCCCCAGCTATGTGCACGGACTGTGGTACGTGTAAATCTCACGATATTATCGTTGGGTGGGCCGGACCGCCACAAGCGCGCGCGGCCATTTTGTTTCTCGGCGGCTGCGATTGATATAGGCTCAGTGAAGGTTAAGGAAAATATTTTGAGCCTCACTGTGCTGTTTAACTGAAATAATCATGTATTCTAGACCTGTAAGGCTTCTTGGTATTAGGTTGATGTTTGCATGCAGAATTTCTGAAATCTCACTCCCTCCAATATTAAGAGGTTGAAACTGTTCATAATGTATCTTCACGTGATATTTTTGTATATATGCTGTTAGGAGAGGATGTAGCCTTGTCAGACACCTTTTTTTAAACCTCAGACGAGATTTTTTTCCAGTGAGGTGAACTGTTGCTCCTGTTAAAGCATTAAGTGGTCACACACAAATATTTATGATTAATTTTGTGATCACACACCATATTTATGATTAATTTTGCGGTCACACACAATATTTATAATTAATTTTATAATAACTGTACTTGAATGGCATAAGTTCTCCTTATTGGGTTTTATATTATCAAGATTTAAAAAATTAATTATTTTAGGGTAATGAAATATGGAGACGGATTGGAGAACATATAATAACAGTGAAAATTTGTGCGAAATGACAGGGAAACACATAAAAAAAATTGCCCATTTGTTAATGGGGCTGAAAGGGAAGCAAAGAATAGCAGTAGTTTCTGTTTTATGCATATCATAGGCGACTAAGGAGGTTTTGGGTGAAGTTGGCTGCCATCCCATATATAGTCAAAGTTATCCAGCAGCCATGCTGATCGGATGTGTCAGTCTGAAAGGTGCAGCTAAGCTGTAAACTATACACAATGAATTTCGTTCTCCAGACTACATCCTGCTAATCTGGAGGAGTGTAAGAATGATCACAGAAGAAAAATAAAGACATTGTGTAAAAGAAGAAAGTCAGAAACAGATTTAGTTACTGTCACTAAAGAGAGAAATCTTTAGTGGTTTGAGTACCTGTAAATTTTTTTAAAAAAAGGGATAATTCTATATTTCAACACAAATATATATATACATAAAATTCTCCCTTTCAGACCTGTGTTTTACCCAACATTCTGTTCATGTTTTGTATAAAGAGTACTCACTAAAGGCAAATGCTAAATACCAATATGGAATTATTCAATGAAACTTGAGTATTGTTTGTATAAAATACAGGGAATTTGCACTAGTTAACAATAAGTCCCTATGCCAGTCAGTAACGACACTTGAGTGTGAGGTTCTGGTCTAAAATTATAGGATAAATGTAGTAAGATAACACTATTCAAAGTTATGACAATGAGAAGAGTTTTATATGAAAGTTTTCATTAGGATAACTTCAACATGAGACATAGAGACATATCCATGGGGAGCTAATTCGAATCTTCCATCAGCAATCATCAAAATGTACTGGATATTTACCAAGATATACTGGATATTTACCAAGATATACTGGATATTTACCAAGATTTAGTTTTGAAAATTGTCTGTGGGTCTCACCAATGGCTCACTAGACAAACCAACCATGCAACAGAAAACCTTAGTAGATGACATGCCTTTATATTGAGGTTATCTTATAGAAGCTTCATGGCACGTCATCTATACAATCCCGTAGTCGTAAACTTCGATAACAGTTACCATGTTGTTCCGACAGGCCGACGTTGTGCTTGAACTAGTTACAAGCACCGCGTAGGTGGGCGGAACAACAAAGAAACCTGCCGCAAGGGCCAGAGTTGTGCCCTAATGTCGACGTTTGTTTCAGCGGCATTGGACTCGTAACATCATCGAGTCGAATGAATGCTGGAACAGAGAGCGGAACACTTATTGGAATGCCCCACGTGCTGTGAGGCCAGTTTTCTAATCAAGAAGTAGTTTTGAAAATGATACATGGTGTCACCAGATCTACCTCACTGGGGCTGTAAACTTTATTGTCACATTCATAATGCTAAAATTCGAGTATTTATATTATTTGTGTGCAATTCACCGTATAATGTATATTTATTGAATTGTATGATTGTTGTATATAAAAAGATGTTTTCTTTTATTTATAAAGACATGTTTTCTTGTTAATGAGTACAGGAAGGATTTTTATGTGCTGTGAAAATAAAGGCCGCTTTCCCATAATATTTGCTATGCTGCATATAACGATTTGTTATTTTACTTCCCAAATGTAAAAATCACAGCCGGAATTTGAACCAAAAACCTTGTGGTTTTGAGACCAGTGTTCGAATTGAACTACCAGCTTCATTGCTGTATGATGTAAAGAGAAACATAATAGATATATGGAGATCATGATAAATAAAAATCAAACAGAAACTGTCAGTGACTGTGGTATGTATGGACTTGTCCAGTTTGCCCTATTGATAACATGCACTAAAAACTCATGACGATGTTCTAAAACCAACTGCACTCTGTAGCAGTAGATTTCCTTGCATTTGTGAAGTCAAAATTCACCAATGTAGAATATAACAAGTATTTCAGGAAATATTGTATTTGTGTGTTCTTGTTGTTTCTTGTGACATTTGCAAGACTGCATCTTATAACCTTCCTTTTTCTTCTCTGATTTAATTGAAATGTAAATTTATCTCCATCATTGTTTTGATCCTAAAAAACTACGAGGAATGAAGCTGTTTCCTATGTGCAATTGGGACTTGGTGGGGTGCTTGGGTGTTTGCTAGAGCTTCCTATCGTTTCAACTTACAATGAAAAGGTCTCATATATAGTACTTCTAATTAAAAAAAAAACACAAATATTTAAACCTGGCATTTTCAATTTTTATAATGAAAATTTATCTCTCATCTGATGTTATTATCACAGATTTCCATCTTGATTTCATCAATAACTTATTGTTTAAGAGATTATTTTACTTTCTGTAGTTTTATTTTATCATTTATAATAGCAATATGCTTATATGTGATGTTTTATTTCGTTGTAGGATGTAAAGTAGTGTGAAGTAATGTAGTATGTTGTAATACTGTGTTATGTAATCTATGCTCTGATTTTGGTCAACCTTGCCAATCCAACTGGAGTAATGGTGGTAAATTATTGCAATTAGTAAGTATGGCAAAGTACAAGAACATTTTTAAATGAAGTGTCATTCAAGAAATACTTTAAACTCTTAATCACCAGATAACTTGAAAGAGTTTATAGTGGCCTAGTTAATAGTGAGCATGCTATACCAGTTATAGCGTGCCAGTTTTGAAATCACGGCCGGAAAAAGTTATTTTCAGGCCGTGGTTTCTCGCTTGATACGACTGCTGTTCCAGTTGATCCAGCTGTAAATGGGTACCTGACACATGAGTTAGGGAAGGTAAAGACAGCAAGGAAGGGAAGTGGCCACCCCACCTAATAATTGCTGCAGTTTAACACATGAAGAGTAATGTTTATCCCAGATGGCAGGTTGCTGCCATGGGACCTACCTTTACCTTTCAGTTTGAAATGTCAAGCAAAAGTTAATTTGAAATATCAATAAAAAAAAAAACTAATTTGAAATAATAATAAACTAATTTGAAACATTCATCAAAGACTAATTTGAAACATCAGTCAAAAGTGATTTTGAAATGCTGATCAAAATTAATTTAAAATGCTATCAAAAATTAAATAGAAATTTCAATCTAAAGCTAATTTGAAATATTAACTCTCCCATAGATACAACTTTACTCCCTAAACAACATACAGTGGAAACCCTCTATAGTGCATCCTTTTATAACAAATTTCCTTATGTAATACCACTTTTTAAAATCCCCAATTACAAGAGAGATCTAGTGAGTGTTTGAGAATGAACAATTAAGAAGATTTATTGTTTATTATTTGTGTTGTATATAGCATACTTCTGTTAATACATACATATATCTTTGGTCTAGACCAAATTGTTATAAAGGAATTTGATTGTACAGTGTTCAATAGAAGTGTAAATAGTTGTATAGATAGCTTTTTGCTGTGAAAGTATTCAGTTGATGATACTTTCAAAGGACTGAAATGAACTGAGTACCTGAAGTGCACCCTGAGTGTAATGACATTGGTTCTAATAAACATTTGCTTGTTTTACAAAATGTTCACACATACTACAGTGGAATTCCTTTATAACACATTCTTTTATAACAAATTTCCCAATATAACCACACTTTTCAAAATCTCCAATAATATTTATTCTATGTTGTTTTTACTGTATATATCGAATTTCTCTAATTGCATACATATTTTGTCAGTCCAGACCTAGTTGTTATAACAGGATTCCACTGTAGATAAAACTGAAACCCTTTGGCACTAATGTTGTAGGTGTTTTATAGCACTGATAGCAGAGTATGTTCTCATTAGAGATTTGTGATACATTTTATAAAAACTTTGTGTAACTACCGCACTGACTTCATTCTTGTCATGTTGTGAAAACTGACTGGCACTTTTCAGTCTTTCAGGATGATAGTACCTACATTAAATCCCTCTATAACGAATACTTCTATAACAAATTTCCCTGTGTAATAACACTTTTCAAAATCCCCAATTTATTCTTTATTGTTTGAACTGTATATAGTGAATTTCTGTTATTACAAACATATTTTGCTGAACCAGACCAAGTTGTTATAATGGAAGTTGACTGTATTGTAGACAGGGTAAAAAAATTACTGTTATCCTGCTATAGTAATGAAAATAAATTATTTATGATATGACAGAACTACTAATAATAATAATAATGAGAAAGTGATAATTGATTTTGTGTGTGTGTGTGTGTACGTTCTCAAAATCCTACCAGATCTTTCTTTTAGCAGGGCAAATGTCCAACTAGATTTTCAGCAGGATATAGTCCAGAAAATGGAAATCATTGCCATTTTATTTGCATCAGTGGCCTGATGCATTTGACTTCTGCATTGGTAACTAATACTGAATGTTGGACATCTGTAAGCATATCACTAGTATAGTAAGCTTAATCACTTTCACACAACTAGTGTCAGAAAAGTTATGAACATCAGATGACAAGATAAGATTCCGCATACCACTGTCTTTGACAAATCTAGTATCCCTTGCAGTGACACTATTCTGATGCAGTGACAGATTCATTGGGCAGACCATGCGGTATGTATGCTAGATCATCACTTACCAAAGATACTCCATGGTGAGTTGCAGAAGGGCATACATTCTCAAGGTGGTCAAAAGAAGCACTGCATGGATTTGTTATAGATCTTCTTCTCGTTCGCAGTTTGACATGTCTACATAGCAAGTCCTTTTTCTTAATAAATGCTGCTGTATTTGAAGTGCTCCCATACATCTTTCTGTGGATATCCATCTCTGTGGGCCAGTGTTCTTCCCTTAACTGGTTTAGAATAGTTAAAGTTCTTACTGAAAGTCTTTGGAATAGACCAAGATATGCGGGGGGAAAACATGCACGAAATAGAGCGACATGGTGCTCTATAGTCAATAAGGAACGGCATCATATGAAAAGGAGAAAAATGCAGCAGCTCAACAGCGGAGAATAGCTAGAGAGTGACAGATAGACCACAAACTACCTACAGTGGTCATCCCATGCCCGATCCTCCAAGGACCTTTTGCAGCTAGAATAGGGCATACTAACCACCAACGATCTCATAATCAATGACATAACTCAGATTTAAATTCTAAAGTTAATGTAACAAAGGATCATCATGACGTGTGTTGGATGAACAACAACAGTATAGTAAAGCCAGTCATGTGAGAGAGCAGGTTCTCGTATCTCGTACTTAAATGCTGGTCGCCACGCTCATCAAGAGCATGCTTGATCTTTTTGACACTGTTTTGTGTCGTTATAGACATAGCCACAAATGTTCCCCTGACCATTAATATTACTTCTTTGTAAGAAGTTTGTTGTTAACAATTTGCGCTTTTTTGTTTGAGTGTTTTTATCCCCAGGCATGACAGATGATGCTCTTATTTCATATGTGCAGTATAGTGAAAAGGGGCCCCTCCTTGACTCCAATTCTCAGCAGTGTGCAATGCTTGCTTTGAGAAGAAGCCTCTTAGATTGGGAGGGGGGGGTGATACGTATTCAATGTCTGGTAGAAATGTTGTTGGCTGCTTTCTAAGAATTTTTGTTGATTTCTAAAAGTATGCTTGTGCAGAAGCTTTACTGACAATTTCTTTTAATATTCGCTGATACAAATTTTTGTATTCTGAAGCATTTATGTTATTGCTAAGAATCTTTGCTAAGTTCTATGATTTTCTGCTAGCTGTAAAATTGTGTTTCCGGTTTAAGAATCTCAGCTAGTTGCTATGCATTTATGAAATTCAAAAATCTTTATTGGATACTATGAATTTTGCTGACTGCTAAGAATATTTGTTAGCTTCCAAAAGTAATTATTAGCTGTTTGAATGTTTATCTATTCAACACAACCATGGGTTTGGGAATGGGAGCACATGTTTAGATAAAGTTAGGAATATACTTTGAACAGTTGAAAGAAACTCCAGTAGTTTTTGTAAAAAGTCATCAAATCATCTAGGGAAGATGTTCTCAAACCAATACCCGTGAGCACCATGGTGCTCCCCATAATGACGTGGTGCATACACCATGTGAGTTTAAAAGTGCTAGGAAAACATTAACACTGGTGAGTTCCCTTTATAACTGCAACTTTCTTGTATAAACTGAAACAAAAAGTGTTGCTATCCGTAATTGGAATGGGTGTGCACTGTACAGGGAACATGGTTATTTGACCAATATTCACTTTCATCCTATTATAGGTAATGTTGCTCACCTCCATCTATTTTTTAGCAGTTAGTTAGTTGGATTAACGTCACTGCACTCCGGAGAAGTCCATAGGTGCTCAGATCTCTCCTTAAGTGTAGCCGCCATTACACGTTGACTGACGGTCGCAGTGTGCAGTTGATTGACCATCATTCTTTCTTGCCTATGAAACTGCTCCTTTCTAACACCACAGTTCAAACCAAATTCCTTTATTCTAGCCATGGAACAAGACTAATTTAATGCGTGACTCTATGACAATACTTGTGCACGTGTGCATCATTGTTGCCTTGAATGTCTCTGCTGTTCAACGTTTGCTGTCTAATGCTTTTGTAGTTTCTTGAAAAAGATCTTCAGGTTGAAACGTTGAAAATGTCTTGTTTACTGTTATTTGTATTTTTTCTTACCAATGCTCTATAGTCTGATAGTTTGTACGTTCATTGTAACACTGGTTAACCTTGTTTTATATGTACGTGCTAGTGTAGGTAAACAGATCTGTTTACATCCTGTTCTCATCCATACCTGTTCATGTCTGGGGTTAAATATCTTGTCTTTTAATGTTTATAATCTTTCTGAAGCAATTTTTCGCAAATATTTGATTGTATACAAGTATATAAGATTTTACATTTGTATTGGCATGCCCTAGTTTTGTATCTACTTTTACAATTTTTGTTAGCCATTATTTCTAAATCTATTAAATTTTTTTTTCATTTTCTTTCCACTCCTGTTGTGTTGCTATACAATAGACGCCAAAATGTACAGCACTGAAATGAAAAGATTATCAATGCTAGTCAGTTGTCCTCTGGAGTTACTCCCCATCGACAAACACACATGTACAAGTTTCAGTACTGTAGTTTTTGGTCCATATCTTACATTTGCTCAATGACAATATATAAATATTCATAATGACATATGTTAGCTCTACAAATTTTAATTTGTGTGTAGATCAGATGGTGGTTTGGACAGATACAAAACTGCACTCACAAATCATTCTTGAGGTGGTACTTAATGGCTTTATTCAAATTCTGCATCTTTTGATTTCATGTGTGGAACAATAGTGTAGAATTAACAATTTCTGGAGGATGTGGTGGCTGGATTACCAGATCTTTTTATGGTTTTTACAACCTCCACTTTTTTATGGTTGTAAAGCTATGATATAACCAAATGAGACTAACATATGTGGTTGAAAAGAGTGTACCTTATCATAAGAGGTACATTTTCCCTCACCAAATTTGCTACATATTCTAATGACATGTGCCAGGGGGTATGTACCCACACAGCTTAGAGAGAATATTGGGTAGTGGTGAGAATATACACATTGAATCGCAAAATGTCACAGAAGAATAAACTAACATTGCATCTTTTTTTTTTAAGGATGCTGATTGATTGACTTTGTAAAACATGTTGACTAATGTTGCGAGGGAAATGAATGTCAGCCGATAGGTCATATTTTAAATCTTATCATTTATGCAGGCACTATTTACTTATCTCTGACCAGGCTTAGTTTTTCAGCCAATAGTTGTGTACTTAAGCTTCGTCTTCAGGACAAAGGGCTGACATTGTTGGGTGAAAACAAAGATAAATGAAAGTTCATAATTTGAAGATAGCTATCACATTTATGTTTTAACAAAACATTAGAAATGAAAGCAACCACAACTTTTGCTCTAATATTGTCCTTATACATATGAATAGGTGCTTCAATGGTTAATGCATTATCTCTTAAATATTAAAGATGTAGGTTCAGTCATGATAAAGTCAAAGTATTTACTGTTTGTTAATACAATTTAAAAAAATCAAAGTATTTTTTTCATTGGAAACAATTTTATGAAGAAGTCAAAGTATTTTCTATTTGGTGAGAACAATTTTATTAAGTCAAAATATTTTCTGTTTTTTAATACAATTTTAAGAAATCAAAGTATTTTCTTTTCATTGAGAACAATTTTTATTAAGAACAAAGTATTTTCTGTTAGGTGAGAATTATTTTATTAAGAACTCAAATTACACATTTTTTAGAGCAAATATCCTCAATGTATTAAGAAGTCCCCCCCCCCCCCCTATTGTTCTCATAACTGGGAAAACATACACTGTACTGCAACAGAGTGTTCCATAAGTGAGCTAAGAACAAGTGACAATTGTTTTAAAATGACTTGAAATATTGTATTACTTGTTCCATGAACTATAACGGTTCAGCAAAGAATATGTAAATATATAAGTAAGTAAATATTATATTGTGTCATATGTGTTCTATTTTTTTGCTTGTCTTAATTTTAAAAAATCAAAATCCAGATTTAGACAAGACATTTTTTTTTTTAAAGAATCTCAGTTATAACAGTCAAATATATGGTGGTCATAATAGTTGTGTATCTTATAGAGAAAGGATGATATTCTGGTAAAGATCTTTAGATATATATAATTATAATTGTGTATCTTATAGAGAAAGAATGATATTCTGGTAAAGATCTTTAGATATATATAATTATAATTGTGTATCTTATAGAGAAAGGATGATATTCTGGTAAAGATCTTTAGATATATATAATTATAATTGTGTATCTTATAGAGAAAGGATGATATTCTGGTAAAGATCTTTAGATATATATAATTATAATTGTGTATCTTATAGAGAAAGGATGATATTCTGGTAAAGATCTTTAGATATATATAATTATAATTGTGTATCTTATAGAGAAAGGATGATATTCTGGTAAAGATCTTTAGATATATATAATTATAATTGTGTATCTTATAGAGAAAGGATGATATTCTGGTAAAGATCTTTAGATATATATAATTATAATTGTGTATCTTATAGAGAAAGGATGATATTCTGGTAAAGATCTTTAGATATATATAATTATAATTGTGTATCTTATAGAGAAAGGATGATATTCTGGTAAAGATCTTTAGATATATATAATTATAATTGTGTATCTTATAGAGAAAGGATGATATTCTGGTAAAGATCTTTAGATATATATAATTATAATTGTGTATCTTATAGAGAAAGGATGATATTCTGGTAAAGATCTTTAGATATATATAATTATAATTGTGTATCTTATAGAGAAAAGATGATATTCTGGTAAAGATCTTTAGATATATATAATTATAATTGTGTACCTTATAGAGAAAGGATGATATTCTGGTAAAGATCTTTAGATATATATAATTATAATTGTGTATCTTATAGAGAAAGGATGATATTCTGGTAAAGATCTTTAGATATATATATAATTATAATTGTGTATCTTATAGAGAAAGGATGATATTCTGGTAAAGATCTTTAGATATATATAATTATAATTGTGTATCTTATAGAGAAAGGATGATATTCTGGTAAAGATCTTTAGATATATATAATTATAATTGTGTATCTTATAGAGAAAGGATGATATTCTGGTAAAGATCTTTAGATATATATAATTATAATTGTGTATCTTATAGAGAAAGGATGATATTCTGGTAAAGATCTTTAGATATATATAATTATAATTGTGTATCTTATAGAGAAAGGATGATATTCTGGTAAAGATCTTTAGATATATATAATTATAATTGTGTATCTTATAGAGAAAGGATGATATTCTGGTAAAGATCTTTAGATATATATAATTATAATTGTGTATCTTATAGAGAAAGGATGATATTCTGGTAAAGATCTTTAGATATATATAATTATAATTGTGTATCTTATAGAGAAAGGATGATATTCTGGTAAAGATCTTTAGATATATATAATTATAATTGTGTATCTTATAGAGAAAGGATGATATTCTGGTAAAGATCTTTAGATATATATAATTATAATTGTGTATCTTATAGAGAAAGGATGATATTCTGGTAAAGATCTTTAGATATATATAATTATAATTGTGTATCTTATAGAGAAAGGATGATATTCTGGTAAAGATCTTTAGATATATATAATTATAATTGTGTATCTTATAGAGAAAGGATGATATTCTGGTAAAGATCTTTAGATATATATAATTATAATTGTGTATCTTATAGAGAAAGGATGATATTCTGGTAAAGATCTTTAGATATATATAATTATAATTGTGTATCTTATAGAGAAAGGATGATATTCTGGTAAAGATCTTTAGATATATATATAATTATAATTGTGTATCTTATAGAGAAAGGATGATATTCTGGTAAAGATCTTTAGATATATATAATTATAATTGTGTATCTTATAGAGAAAGGATGATATTCTGGTAAAGATCTTTAGATATATATAATTATAATTGTGTATCTTATAGAGAAAGGATGATATTCTGGTAAAGATCTTTAGATATATATAATTATAATTGTGTATCTTATAGAGAAAGGATGATAATCTGGTAAAGATCTTTAGATATATATAATTATAATTGTGTATCTTATAGAGAAAGGATGATTTTCTGGTAAAGATCTTTAGATATAGATATATATATATATAATAATAATATGTGTGTATCTTATAGAGAAAGGATGATTTTCTGGTAAAGATCTTTAGATATATATATATATAATAATTGTGTATCTTATAGAGAAAGGATGATTTTCTTGTGAAGATTTACTATTCATCTAGTTGGTACATTCTACCATGAATTGTGGGGATTGAGCAGTGCAAAGACGCACAAATCTGTTCCAAATTTTTCTAGTATTACTCTAGTCTGGATTACAAATAAACATGAAGAAAACATAGCACATAGTGATGTCCATTGTATTAGACCTGATAGTGACACACATTCAGGTGGAATAAGCCTCAACACTTCCAAGACTAAGATCATGAACTTTACCAACAAAAATCTGAACATCACTCTAATTGGAAAAAACTATTCAGAAAGTTTATGACTTTTCCTATTTTGGCAGTAAAATGACACAACATTGCTTTGGTATCCAGTGCATTCAATAACGTAACAAACATGAGTAGATCAAAAACAATAAGTAAATATACTGAACTAATATATCTATTAACATATTGTTGAGAAAGTCGAAGAGTAACAAAAGCACTGGAGAAGAAATCCAATTTATTTAAAAATAAATGTCTTAAAACATTCTTAAATATTGGCTGGGAAGATTTCAAAGTCATATAAGAAAATAAGAGAAGACACCAAACAGTATCATACAAAGACTCACAGAATGTATTCTATCAATCAAATATGTGCCATGTCTAATTGCATAGAGGGTATGTTTCTCCACAACTCTCTGTCTCTTGTGTTCTTAATAAGTTCAATTCGTAACATTTTCCCATGCTAAATGAAAATCCATCCAGAAATTTTCCTAATCCTGTCTCTTCTCCCCTTAATGTTTCTTGTGGTAACTAATTATACCCAATAAAATAAAGACTTTGTGGTCAATTTGCTATCCGTGATTCCATGGACAGACAAGAAAACTAATGTAGAAGTCCTCAGAGATGCTGGAGTAAAACAACAAATTATAACAAAAATTAGAAGCTAAATATCAACATATTTAGGGCATGTAACGAGAAAAGTAAAACTTGAACATTTAGTAACCAATGGAAAGATCAAGGGGAAAAGAGACAGAGGAAGACAACGAGAGAAATTTCTGGATGAGTTGTCACTGTGGCACAAAAAAAGAAGTCACCAACTGAAATTATTAACAACAGATAATTGTGAACCATGATCGCATATGCACTTGATTGATTGACCAGCGATTAGTACAACTCCATTACTCTGTTCCAAGTCTCACCTGTTTAAAAATGAACAACTTTTTACTGTTACACACAACTTTGTGACCACCTTGTAGAGTTCTAACATTTCTGTGATCTTATTGTTATGCTATCAGCATTATGTTGTTTTTATTAGTATTTATGTCAAGCAGGATTTACTTCTAAAGTCATTATATTGTGTTCTTTTATTAAAGTATTATTACAACTAAGCTTGTTTCCATCTTGTTACTTGCAAACTCTTTGCTTATACATGTACAGTGGAATCCCTCTATAGCGCATTCTTTTATAACAAATTTTCCTATATAACAAGATTTCAAAATTCTCAATTATATTTATTCAATGTTATACTGTATATAATGAATTTCTTTTACTACATATATATTTTTTTGGTTCAGAACAAGTTTTTATAATGGGATTCCACTGTATTTTTGTTATTTACTTTTGTTGATAAATCTTAGAACTGTTATCTTCTTCATTTTATACTAGTATGAGGGGAAGACAATCAGTAAGTCAAGAATGACTGGAAAAAATAAATATGATACGAATATGAAAACTATATAAATTTAGGCGGATGTTGTTACTTTATTTCTACACATAATTTCTGCCGACATTGATGAATTTATCTCATTCATTAACAGTGTGTTAATATCTGTAGCACAAAAATATCGTCTATCCCCAGGTAGTGTTGTAGCTTCCACACTTGCCGTTAAGTATAGGGATTTGTGAAGGAGATGTAGTCTGCGTTCCAGAGCCAGGTGTGTTGCTCTGGTTGAGGTGTCCCCCCCCCCCCCCCCCCTCTCTCTCTATGTGACGTGTCCTTTGCAGAACATTGTCCTCACTGCCACTCGTAAGCCTCACGGTTCTGTGCGAGCTGAACAGTTTTTTCCAGGGTCATTTTCAGGTTTTCGATGTCATGTGTCCATTGTAGTAGTCTTGGTCTGCTTCTTGTTCTCTATCCTGGAACTTTCCCCTCCATGATTAATCTTTCTAAACCATTCTATATTTTTATATATTCGAAATATGTAAGTTTGCAATTTTTGATAGTTTTGAGGAGCCAGACTTCCTCTGTGTTAAGATCTTTGCCAACATCTGCATTAGTTCATTTTTCTGTCCACGATATTCTTAGGACCTTTCTATAGTATGTCATTTCAAATGCAGATAATTTCTTTTCCATTGTCGATGTCATTGCCCACAGCTCACAACTGTATGTTGCCACTGGAAAGATATAACTTCTTAGTATCCACTTTGTCGGACACCCTCTGACCATTTGGTTATTTATATAACTTTTTATTTATTTTTATATTTATTTATTTTTTTTAATTTATTTTGTATTTATTTATTTATTTTTTTAATTTATTTTTATTTATTTATTTTTATTTATTGGTTATTTATATAACTTCTTAGTAGTTGTATTTGTTTTTCTGTGTTGCTCCTTCATGATTTATTCATGATGGTCTTGATGTTGTCAGTCCATCTTTTCCTAGATCTGCTCTTGGCTCTGTATGCTGATTCCATCTTGTTATAAGCTCTCATGGGAAGTTGATCGTTCATTCTCAAAAGTTGTCCTAACTATTTTATCTGTTGTTTCTCTATACATTCAATGTATGATGTTATACGTATTATCTTTCTGATGTTCTCACTGAGCATTTTGTAGAGTCTGGTCTCTCTAAAAGCCTTCCTTAGACATTTCATTTTGCAAGTTTCTATCTTTTATGTCTAGATGTCATTTGCCAAATCTGGCATTGGTAGTGTTGTGTTGGTATAAAGATGCTCTTAATAATTTGTGTCTTTACTTCCATGTTGATTTTTTGGTGCAATAGCGAAGGTGACAGCTGGTATGTCACAGCATTTGCCTTTTGTCATCTTGTTACTATCTCTCTTTTTGTTCATCCATCCTCTGTGAATATACTTCCTAAGTACTTGAACTCTTTGACTTGTTTATATTTGTGTTCTCTATTTCAATGTGTAAATGATCTGTTGATATTGTTATGTGCATAGTTTCTGTCTTTTGTGTGTTAATCCGCATGTTGTATTTATTGCTTATTCTTGATTGTGAGTTTGTAGTTTTTCTTCGTCGTCATACACGATGCTTTAATCATCAGTGAAAAGCAGTTCATTTTGTTTTTAAGTTGTTCATTCTTTGTTGTTTCGTTATATATCTCATTTTGTGTTTCTTCAATATTTGTTTCTTTTAATACTTGATCTAAATTTTAAGCCATATTTTCCATTCATGTTCAACCTCACATGTTCAACATTTATGAAACATTTCTGACAAGTGGGTTTTGAGTGGACCAAACAGGTGGAAATCCATAGGGGGATAGATAGATCAGTGCTGTAGTGTGGATCTTTTGTAATTGCCATCAGTGTTAGAGTGAAAATCAAACTTTATATCTCACTACTGCTTTCTATTGTATTATATCATCCTTGTATTGTGCTATATCATTCTTCTATTGTGTTATATCATTCTTTTATTGTGTTATATCAAGGGTGTGAAAGTTGAACACTTACTGCAGACATGAAGAGATGGATACAGGCCTTCAAATACAAATGTTACAAGTTCTGCACATCTTTTATAAATAGCATAGGACAAAGAAGTCAAACAAAATTGGCAGTCAACACAAAATGACCAATAAAATTACGGAGAATGTCAGCGCCACTTGAATCTCAAGTTTAGAAGAATGAGTCTGAAACATGTTTAGCGATTACTAATGCAGCATACTAATAATACGATAATCAATAATAAGTGAGATTTCAGTAAAACTCTAATCAAAATTTACTAATGAGAAAACACAAAGTGTAGTAGGTTTTATTGTGCACAATGACCAACTAAAGACAAATAATTCGGCTGTTACATTATTCTTTTCTGCACTTCAGTCAGTTTAGTCTGTTTATACACTTTAGTCTGTTTATACACATTAGTCTGTTATACACTTTAGTCTATTCTATTTATACACTTTCGTCTGTTTATACATTTTAGTCTGTTTATACACATTAGTCTGTTATACACTTTAGTCTATTCTATTTATACACTTTCGTCTGTTTATACATTTTAGTCTAGTCTGTTTATACACTTTAGTCTGTTTATACACTTTAGTCTGTTTATACACTTTAGTCTGTTTGTACACTTTAGTCTGTTTGTACACTTTAGTCTGTTTATACACTTTAGTCTGTTTATACACTTTAGTCTGTTTATACACTTTAGGCTGTTTATACACTTTAGGATGTTTAGTCTGTTCATGCACTTTAGTCTGTTTAGACACTTTAGTTTGTTTATGCACTTTAGTTTGTTCATGCTTTAGTCTGTTTATACACTTTAGGCTGTTTAGTCTGTTCATGCACTTTAGTCTGTTTAGACACTTTAGTTTGTTCATGCACTTTAGTCTGTTTATACACTTTAGTCTACTTATGCACTTTAGTTTGTTCATGCACTTTAGTCTGTTTATACACTTTAGTTTGTTCATGCACTTTAGTCTGTTTAGACACTTTAGTCTATTTATACACTTTAGTCTATTTATACACTTTAGGCTGTTTAGTCTGTTCATGCACTTTAGTCTGTTTATACACTTTGGGCTGTTTATGCACTTTAGTATTTTTATACACTTTGGGCTGTTTAGTCTGTTTATGCACTTTAGTCTGTTTATACACTTTAGTATGTTTATACACTTTAGTCTGTTCATGCACTTTAGTCTGTTCATGCACTTTAGTCTGTTTAGACACTTTAGTCTGTTTATGCACTTTAGTCTGTTTATGTACTTAAGTCTGTTTATACACTTGAAACCTTACTACTTTGTGATTTTCGTAAGTAACTATTAGTTTCAGTTTCATAATAACAATTCTTAGGAATAAAGAAGAAGTGAAATACAGAACTGAATAATCTATGTTATTGTATAGTATCTAGCTACAACCACACACACACACACATTTCAAATATGTTTTTCTAAGGTTTGCTAAACAATTACTTTTATCTACATAAATACAAATGTAGTTGTCTGTTAAAAGCACACAATAGCACAAGAGGGATCCTTTTATAGCGCATCATTGTATAACAAATTTTCCGATATAACAACACGGTATAAACGATATCAAACAGATGGATTGTTCAATGATTTTTCTTATGATAAGTTACACAATTCAGACTATTCTCATTTATAATATTATCATACTAATCTCTTCGTAGATTAATACGTAATACTATACAATTTGTGACGAGACGTGATCTTCTCAGATTCCCTTTAAGCAATAATAGGGAACCCGAAACCATTCACGAACATTTGGATATATGCGTGTGTATATCTACAAGATTTGGTTTTATCTCACTGTGCTATATTTACGTACATTAGATCTTGGTAATGCTCATTCTATAGACTGCCTCACAAACACATTGTGCACAAAACAAACACACAAAATCAGGGGCATACATTTCGTATATGGACTTTTTTTGCGAAAAGGTTTTCCAATTTTCCATCACATAGTGAAATGTACACACGAAATCGGACCACCCCTCCTTATGGTACGTGATGTTAACTTTTGTCAAAAGTGTGTGTGTGTGGAGGGGGGGGGGTTGTTTGACTTACTAATTGTTGGTGGTGACTCTCCCCATGTGAGCAACTTTCAAATTTTGTTAAGCCACTCCCGTCCCCACTTTAATGGTCTTAATCAATAGACACACCTTCAGACGTATATCTTCTCTTTCTTTCGTTTTGTCTTAGTCGTTAGATCATCGTCATTGCACTCTGGACAAGTCCATAGGTGCTCAGATCTCTCCTTGAGTGTAGCTGCCATTACACGTTGACTGACCATCATTCTTTCTTGCCCACGAAACCGCTCCTTTCTAGCGACACCGCATTTAAAACCAAATTCCTTTATTCTATTCATGGAACAAGAGTCATCGTCGCTCATGCAGTCATTTGCTCGTGCGTTTTCCCGTAGGGCGTTCAAAATGTCTGCTCGATCCATCTCTCCACCAACAGCCGTAGTAGCAGCGTGTGCGGCCAACCTATCTGCTCTCTCATTAGCCCTGACTCCCGTAAGTCCAGGCACAAAAATGAAAGTCACTTTACGCATACAGGAATTCTTCACTGCATCCAGCCACTGTTCCCAAATGTATCCCGAATTTGTCTTTGTTTTATATTTTAAAATAAGTTTATGACCAAATTCAATAAGGAACGATGTTTCGTTTCTCTGACTCATGTACACCCAGTCTGTGAAACAACCACCTTTTTAGATGGATTTGACATGTAAAGAACAATTTTATCTTTGAATGAAGCAGCACACCAAAAAAAAAACAAAAAAACATTGTGGGATCAACTCAGTTATGTAGCCACAAGTTTGCCACCAGTTATAGATATTCTTAACTCTTAGCATCATCATCATCAAGTGCCGTGCCGAATGGCGTTTGCGATCATATTTATCCATGTACATCGATCTTTCATATATGTCATCATCTCTGTTGGTGCCGTCAATCGAAGCCATTTAGTCAAACTGTCCAATATCTTTTCTCTGTTTCTTCCCCTTGATATTTTCCCTTCTATCTTTATTGTTGTCACTATATTCTCAATGCCACCTCTTCCTACTATGTGCTCAATAAATGTTGACTGTCTTTTTCTTATATTATCAATAATGCATCTTTTCACATCCATCCTTCTAAGAAATTCTTCATTAGTAATCTTTGCTGTCCAAGGAATGCGTAACATTCTTCGAATAAACCACATTTCTGCTGCCTCCAATGATTTTTGTGATTTATTTATCCATGCTATTATCCACTTATCTATTGTCCATGCTTCACTTACATGGAGTAGCACTGGTTTAATGTAGCATTTGAGGACACGTTTTCTAGTATCCACTGATATTGAATTGTTGCATAGGATATTTTTCATTTTATGGAATGCTGCTTTTGCTTGTCCTATTCTGCTTAAAATTTCGGTATTGCATTTACCACCTGAAGTTATTAATATTCCTAAATACTTGAAACTATTCACTTGTTTGAAGTGGATACTGGAAGTCCAATCTTATTTCAACACCTTGGTTGTTTTCTCCGTCGTCCCCGTTGATCTATTTTACTTCTTAGGCAGCTGTCGCTAAATTCATTCAGTTATTTTTGTGTTCACGTGATGCCTGCATATCCCACAATTCTCTAGCTAAGGTTAGTACGTTCAGCAAATGATCTCTAGATGGAAGGATATATTACCGGAGTTTCTACCTCACTGCTAGAGTTGGTTGTAAGCACATTCATTTCTGGGAGTTTACTTACAGTTTTGGCATTTTCCAGCCATATGTTTATAAGCAGCTGTCTACCAACTGTTTTGTTTTTAAAGAACCAATTTTTGATCCTTTCCTTCTTGTCAACAACCGTCAAGAAATCAGGGACCCTCCTTAATTATGTCAAAAATATTTTATCCCCACCCCTAAAACAATTTTTGCAGAAAAGGTACTAACAACTGTTTTTCCAATTTAAAAAAAAAAGAACTTCAAGCAGTTTAATTGATGTATGAAAACACTATTGTTGCCGTCAACTTTTGCCTCATTTTCTTAATTGATTTACTTTATGTACATCCGTTAAATTCAATCTGGCTCTCCCTGCGCATGCGTGCGGCTAGTGTACTGTCATCAATGAATACAGAGATAGAGCGGACATGTGTGGATACACGCTGTCACACAATTTAAATGAGAATTATCATTTTGGTCTGGAAGACTTGAAACAAAATGCGTAAACAATTTTTCTTTAAATACACAACAAGATATACATTTTGCAGGGAAATACACCCCCTTTGTCCGTGTCTGTGTCGCCACGAGGTACAAGAGAACCACTGTCTTAGATGCCTTACAGAAGTGGACACGTAAAGATGATTTGTCATAAGTTATATGGCAGAAAAATTAGACTGACACATAGATAAGTGTAGGTGTTTAAGAGGTTAATAACCCATCCGTTTCCCCTTGTAGCAAAATAAGACATACTTAGTATTATAAAATCCATGTGGGCAGACATCACAGTCATCGGAACATATCATGCAAGACTGCATTACACTAATCCAGTTAAGGGAGAAGCACTGACACGCAGAGACGGATATCCAAAGAAAGCTATATGGGAGCACCAAGAAGCTTTCAAATATAGCATTTATTAAGAAAACCAAACTTGCTGTGTAGACATGTTAAACTGTAAGGGAGCACTGAAGAGCTTTCTAATACAGCAACATTTATTAAGAAAACCAGACTTACTGTGTAGACACGTCAAACTTTGAACAGTAGAAGAAGAGAAGAATCACTATAAAATGACGACGAAATGTGTCTCTAGACTACATCTTGCTAATCTGCAGGAGCTTGAGATCACATGTAGAAGAAGTACTATAAAATTGCACAGGGAACACACCCGGTGTGGCTATGATATTTCTCATTTTTCTGAGTATATCTCACAGAATTGATATGTGGCGTGCCCATGTATTCCTCAGGGTGAGTTCTGACATAGACCACCCACTGCACAGTGAACTCCCTCGTGTGAAAGGAAGCAGGCTCAAAAGAGGTAAATTGTGGATGGGTCGTGCCGAGGATACCGTTAAATAGATATGTGCCCAGAAGGTATAACGCCTGGCGAGCTATAGATACCTATTTCTTTGGTCTTTCAAGAGGCGGCCAAGACCGCCATTTCACTCGATAGAGAGTGCAGTGAAAACAGCTCCGTGAGCGTGGATGCTGAGGTCATGGCACTCATCTGCGAGCATGCCGATGACACAGATGTTGTGATTTACACGGACAGGTCGGTCATCCATCACCACCGATACGTATGAGCTTTACTGCCAGATCAAAAGGAAGAACAGTACACGAAGTCAGTGGTGCCTTTACCGCAACAACAAGCAGTCTAACAATGGATGTATTTATCGTAACATAGGCACCTAACTGACTTGGAATCGCAAGCCTATTCCCGTGCTTACATACTAAGTGACTCAATGAATATGATTCAGAAAGTCAAAACAGGTGATGTACGTAGGGAATGGATGGAGTCATTAGAGAGAGCTAAAGTGCGGGCATCACTACACAAAAAAAATCACGCTTATCTTTGTCCCTGGACACACGGGCGTGGAGAGAAACGAACGGGCCGACCAATTAGCAAGCCTCTCCACCACAACAGATGGTCAGCCTATGGACCGAGCAGTCATATTCCTTGCTCTTCGTGGGTCCCCACGATCAGAGATTTTTGAGATGAATGAGCATGAGTTAATATCGAGAATGCGTGAATTGGGAGTGAGGATGGGCGTGGCCCGTAGAGAACACCTGACAAAGATTTCAAAAAGAGCAGTGAACTAACATAGAACCGGAACCATCAGCCGTTATATCATGAGAGATTTAATGAAGCGGAGATCTGAGCACCTATGGACGTGTCCGGTGTGCGAAGAGGTTAATCAACATACCTAATGCCTAAAATAAAAAAAAATGTTAACAATTCTCCCCCGTTACAGTATCATATCCCTACAGGGAGAATCAGGCAGGCAGATAAGGGGGAGTGTGTGTGTGGGGGGGGGGGGGGGTTGGGAGAGTGCGTTAAACAATCAAAATCTCCTATCCCTTAGGGAGTCAGAACAACAAAGAAAATGGCGAGAAATATCTAACCCCTCACCCTCTTCATTTTATAACTGGTGTCCTCCGAAAAAAAGTCATAAAAACAGCAAATACGAGAAGATATATAGTTATTCCTTATTTTAGGTAGTCTCCCCCCCCCCCCCCTTGCTTAAGACGTCTACACAAATGGTTATGTTGCGAATACTAGTTGTTTCCTAAAAATGGTCCACCAAAATGAATTTAAAAAAAAAAATAGGAACCGTTCCCTCTCTTCCAATAGCGTAGTCATAACTACGGCTCTGCAGGCAAAAAGTATACACGAGGAGCGTGTACATCTCTGTCTGTATTGGATTACAAAATGCAAAAAGTTAATCTTCACGTTATGAAATAATAATAATCATAAACCAGCTCGTAGATAAAAAGGCGTTTGGTGGGTTTAAAGACGCCCTTAGGAAATCTGAACATGATATTTAATACTAGGGGGCGGCCAATCGCGGGTAAACTCTCCCCCCCCCCTCCTCATATCCCTTATTGGATCGTTTTCACTAAGGTAATTATATTCTCACAAAAAAATGAACGAATTGCACATTTTTTTAAGGAAAATGAAAATGACAGTTTTAAGTACCCCCCCCCCCCTACCAAAGTTGTATCTATGACACTAGTCGTAAACCATCCAAAGCTTTCTCATTTAAAATCACATACTTTGAAATAGTTATATTCAAATGTTATCTCATTTCTTAGAAATAGATTTCTTAACACCAGATTTGCTTGCTCTAATTGAGGACTGTCTGAAAAGAGGTTGAACTTCTTGAGAAGGTTGAGAGACTGGAGGAATCACTGTTCTGCTGATGACATTAGTATGTCCATATGGAAGCTGAATATTTTGCACAGACAAGCTCTTGTTGTCTGTATGTGGCTGTTGTTTTGTAGGATAAGACTTGGCAGTCGTGTTAAAATTATTATTCATCGCTGCACTTGTGCTTTTCCTTGGTCCATTGTCTTTTGATAAGGGAGTACTGGCTGAATTGAATCTTAAATTATCACTACTACCATTATTACTAACAAAATTATTGCTGTTCCTTATCTGCAGTGGCGGAAGTGTGTGTTCTGTGTCATTTGAGTTCATTTTTTGTCCTAATTTCGAACTCGAAGCATTTGATGGAGCAATGGCGCGTACTTGCCCATGTAGCTGTTGGGTATGTAAGTGTTCTGTGATGGCTTGAACGGTGACACGCCCGTGCCCATGTATCTGTTGGGTGCGTAATAATTCTGTGTTCACTGGAACGTTGACACGTGTATGTCCATTTAACTGTTGAACGTATAACAATTCTGTGTTGATAGATTGAGTAGACTGTTGTGGAGAATTGTTTTCTGGGAATATGGAATCTTGTAAAACCTTTTTAATCTCGCGAACATCGCTGTGCATCTCTTTGTTATCTTCTCTGAGTCTCTTCATCTCCTCATTATTCTGTATCATCACCTATAATGTAATCAAGATGAGACGTACATTATTTTTGAACACTTGAATGAGGTATACTAAACGTACGATTATAAGTGTGCGACCGGGCATGTTAGACAACACATTTTAACAACTGATCGTGTTCTTGGGATGATAAAAAAGATCGGCACAGCTAGAAATAATCTTCTTCTTATTCTTCTTCTTTATTCATTCTCAAACTCCTGTACGATAGCAGAATGTAGTCAAGAGAAAAGAATGCATTGTGGCATTGTTTACAGGTTTGTGCGATATCTGCGCATTTCAACCTGACACATTCGACTTAGTGTGGCCTATGAGTCGTTATGACCTGCTAATGGATGGGGTAGCCAACTCCATTCCCCCAAGCTTCCTCAGTTACCTCCTACAACATGTATGGCAGGTAACAGTCTTGCTATTCTTTGCTCCCTTTGCGGGTGCAGTCAACCCACTGGCATAATCATGCTCTAAATCGTGTGCATTCTAGAAGTATTCAAAAGAATACTATCGTATCTGTCACCAAATGACATCTCAATATTTCATCTGTTAACAAATATCTCAATATTTCATCTGTTAACAAATATCTCAATATTTCATCTGTTAACAAATATCTCAATATTTCATCTGTTAACAAATATCTCAATATTTCATCTGTTAACAAATATCTCAATATTTCATCTAACAAATATCTCAATATTTCATCTGTTAACAAATATCTCAATATTTCATCTGTCAACAATCGACAGCTCACTTTTAATCTATCAACAAACGACACTGCAATACTGGTTAATATAATTAGTGATGACAAAAAGTGTGTGTGTGTTTTGCACGTATTCAATATATATATGTAAACGGTTCTTGTTTGGAACGCGTGTTTTAGGGATAATTAATCTAAATATTATAGCAACAATTAATCAATAATTAATTTGAATATTGATTATTTTTTGGTTAGGGGTTATGATAGTTGTGTTTTACATAACTAACCCTATCCCTAGCCCTATATATATATATACATTTATATTTTAATTAATAAATAATACACATAAACTAATAAAAATAGCCATATGAAATAATCAAATAGGTATGCACGTGTTCCAAACAAGAACCATGTAACCGTCTACAAACTAGCAGGATGTAATATAAGGAACAGAATGGTTTATTTACATGTATTTAGCTGCGTTTTGTACATTCTTTGTCTGTGATGTTTCCCCTCTGATCTAGTTTTAACCCTTCCAGTTCATCTCCACATTACATTTAACTCAGCCATGTGAACGTCTATAGTGTCGTTCTTTCTCGTCGTCTTCTGTTGTGTATGTAGTCTTGATAACAGCTTTTTGGTAGAAACATCCATTTGTATATGTCATTATTGTTTCCATAGATTAGCAAAACTTCATTACCCTGTTTCTAGGTTTACCTGTTGGATTTCAGTTTTGCGCAGTTAAGTACATAAACATGAGAAAACTGTGTTTGATTGTAAAAACGTATACCTGCAAAATGTGTATCTTAGTGTTGCATATTTAAAGATAATTTTTAATGAATTTTGTTCGATATCTTGCAGACTAAAACGATAATTCTCATTTAAAATGTGTGACAGCATGTATCCACACTGTCCGCTTTAGTTCTGTATTCATTGATGACAGTACACTAGCCGCACGCATGCGCGCGGAGAGCCAGTTTTAATTTAGTAGATGTACATAAATTAAATATAAGAAGTTTTAAACAAACTTATTTATGATTACCTCATGTAACCTACCTCTCTCATTCTCTCTATCTCATGCTTCATTGATTTAGATACATTGTCCAGGTCTTCCTTGAATTTGAGCTGTAATTCAGATCTTTCTGAATCTATAATCTTCAACTTTTCATTTTGTTGCTTAATCACCTTGAATAAGAAATAAATTATTCATTGTAAATGATTTATTGTCTCGTTGAAAAGAGAAAAATGAAGTGACAACAGAGGCGATTTATAAAAACTGGGAATCAGAAATTGGAGATCAAAGACCACAGACATGTACCGATATAGAGAAATTGTGTGTGAAGTAATAAGCTTACTTGGCATGTAACTCTAATAATATACTAATTTATGTATGTATGTATATATATATATATATATATATATATATATATATTACACATTATGCGAACTGTGTTCCTCGGTCAGAGGGTCAAAGGTCAACCAATTGCTCACGTTTTGCCGTACACATGGAAATTAATTCGCAATTCTGCTAGCGTCATCTCCTTCTTCATTAAATTTTCCATAAGTAGGGCAATTTATTTTGGTCTACGTTACGAAATGGAGGAACGTATTCAACATAAGAAAAAAAACGCTACAGAGCTTATCAATTTATATATATATATATATATATATATATATATATATATATATATATATATATATATATATATATATATATATATATATATATTGCATTAATATCTGCATACAGAAGCTGTAAAGGTCAGATCACAAGCAATGCAACAGTAAATCCTTTAGTAGATTAAGCCTAGATATTGAGGCTTCCTTGTCTTTGTGGAAACGAACATAAAATTTCGACTTAACCATTCTGAGTAAAATATCTTTACAAAAAGTAGTTCACACTGCTGAGAGTTGGAGTCCCGAGTATCACATGAAGCACCGAGGAGATCGTCTCTTTTCCTCATAAATAAATAAGTTTCACAGAATGATACAAGAGAATATTACCCATAAAGCTTGGGGATCGAAACTCTACCCAAGAATTCCATAAAATGCAATAGCAAACAAGAAGTCACGGTACATTATTGAACCAACGCCTTACTGCGAGCTCCTGTCAACATAAATAACATCAAGTGTAATTCCCAAAAACAATGTGTCAGTAACAATCAAGTTTAACACACAAAAATCGTGTTCTGCCGTTGTGTTTCTTACTCTCTTGTTGTGCAAATACCTGGAGGAGCTAAAGTCAACAGCTCTTTCACACTATTTAAACTAGTGTAGTGCTTCTTAAGTTTTGTGAGACCGTCGTTCTTTGGTTGAGAAACGCGGCACTATAGAGAACGTATTACTATATTACACATCATAAGGAACAGAGTGCGGATAACTTATGGGAAGGCCCCACGTGCTGTGAGGCCAGTTTCTAATCAAGAATCGTATATTACACGGAACTAGATAGAACGTATTACTACATTACACGGCACTAGAGAGAACTTATTATTACATTACATATCGCATATTACTTTGAAAGGATAGAATGGAAGCAATAGTCACATCTAACCTTCATAGCTGTAGCAAGTTCCGCATCCACTGTAGCCAGTTTTGATCTAAGTTGTTCCATTTCTTCAGTCAACATACCAATTTCTTCCTTCTTTTGACGGTACAAAGGATCATCGTCCAGTTTCAATTGCTCTCGTTTCTTCTGGGCTCGGACCACCTTAGTAAAAGAAAATAATGAATAATTAAATATTTTAATGAAGCAGATTCTATAGATGTGCTGTACTTAAGAAGGACGTTAAGAAGTATATATTAGATATGTACTGTTCTTATGAGCGCGGTAGCCTAGTGGATAGTGAGCTTGCTTGCACAGCTTATCTGTCTACAGCGTACCAGGTTCGAAACCACGTCCGGACATATAAAAAATTCGGGTTGTGATTTCTTACTTGACACGACCACTCCTCCAGTCGACTCAGCTGTAAAAAAGTACTTGACGCATGAGTTAGGGAAGGTAAAAAAACAGCAAGGAAGGGAACTGGCCATTCCACTTAATTGTTGCTGCGGTTTAGTACATGAAGAGTTATCTTCACCCCCAACGGCGACGGCCGTGTTACGTAGAACACAAGTTTTTGAAAGTTTTACTTGAACACGACAGATTATCTTAAGACTAAGGACGTATGAGGAGTAAACAAGAAAACATACAAATTACAATACACAAGACATTCTCAACGTTTCGAACTGCTAGGTCTTTCTTAAGAATATATAAAACAAACAGTGAAAAACAATGTTGCCACCACAGAGGCACTAGATACACTATTGACATGTAAGCAATACAAAGTTCAAGGTGACAATGATGAATATGTAATTGGGGGGGGGGGGCGGGGGGCGGGGGGTCTTTGTTACCTCTAATATTTTATGGTAGTGTGTCCTGACATAACCTAATTGGATTTTGTCTGCTGTTTGAAATGGGCACGACTCTTCAAAAGAGAGGCAAACTCATTAACTACTTACCTACCTACGGTGACAATGATGTATGCGGAAACACGTAGTCATGGAAACATGTAGTCATATTTCTTTGGAAGGAAGTGATAGTCCGTCGTGTTCAAGTGAAACTTTTTTAAACATGTGATCTACGTAAGTACTATTGTTACGTTTCACTGCAGTACTACCTTATGTTGATTTTTGAAGGGAACGAAGAAGCAGATTTTAGAAATGTACTGTCTTTATGAAGGAAGTGAAGAAGCAGATGCTGAATGGAGCGAACAAGTAGCACAAACCCTGTTGGCAATGGAGGCACCAGAAAGTAAAACCAAGTCTCTTAAATAGTCGGATTTGGCTATGCCTATATGAATATTATAAACATATATATATATATATATATATATATATATATATATATATATATATATATATATGGTTACATGCATATATTTTAAATTTATATAATATGTTTGTGTGTGAATGTATGTGTGCTCTTATGTCATGTGTTGCCTTTCAGCGTTAGGTACAGTAGAGATTTTCAAATATGCACAAATTTCCGGGTTTTTACATTCCGCACTTTTATTCGATTTTTAAAAATGACTCTTATAACGAAAGACTACAAAAAAGAACTACTGTAACGATTTACAATTATTTCAATGAATATTTTTTACTTTGTTTGAATTTTGTGATTTTCGTCTTATTCTTAAAATCAGAGATTTCTCTTATTTAACTTGCATGAGCATTGATGAGATGTCAAACTGGAAAAATGCAAAATTCGATTTCCAATCAATACTTGATTAAGAAAGGAGTTTTGCTATTGATGATAGTTAGTGTTGTGATCAATATAGAAATGTGAAATTATTCTTTTAAACATGTTTTCTGGAACAATAAGAAGAAAACGGTGAATTTATATCGGATACAAATTTAGAATGAATGAAAAAAATACTGTCACAATAAGCAGTAAAGTTGGTACCAGATGGTGACACATGGCTGAGAGGTTAGAGTGTTGGTCTCACACTAGTGAGGTCTAGAGTTTGATCCCCGGTAAGGAATGGGTTTTTTTCTGTCGAAGGATAAATTTAAAAACTCACCCTGTACATGACAAGGCGACAACAAGAGCATGCAGCCTTTATCACACATATACAAAATCCCTCCCTGCAAATCATTGACGGGAAAAATACAGTATTTGACAGGTTTTTCTGAACAGATGGTAAAAGAAAGATAGGAAGACAAAAAAAAACTATTTGCAGAACAACCATCAAAGAGGGTATGACCATTGGGTCTCAACAGTATGTAAATTTGTAAACTCGACGTCACTAGACAGAGTTGAACCCGTGACCTCATGCATGACCATCTGTTGTATAAAAGACCTAAATGCAGAAAGTAAACAATATTTCATTCGTTAAGTTTTTGATTATTATCTTGTTATTCGTTGATAACTATTTATAGACTAGTCGTCGCCCGTCAAAAATAGTCAAGGCGGACCAATGAAACGCACAGAAATAATCAAAATACCGGAAAACCAGTCGTCTAGGTCATGAGCGCACAGGTCTGTAGTACACTACGGTCGATCTCGCCTCATGCGCAGACAAATGAAGACCGTTGACAGTATAGGGGATCTTCTCGCAACAAATTAAGCCTTCATCTGTTCCTTGTCTTGATTATTCTCGTGTTTTCTTTTGGTCACTATTTTTATACTGGAAGCGCATGCAAAAAATAGCCAAGGCGACTCCAAGTATATAAATAGTGACCATTCGAAATTACGACAATAATAAAATACATTAGGAATGAAGGCCTAATTAATTCTGTTGAAAGGTCTTTATCGGTGAAGGTTTTGGCACAACTATGCTGAGCACACTGCATGGGTGACATCTAATGATATAATTATTATATCTTTCGATCTATTTCCTTCTCTTCCATTGGATTATATTACACTTTCGAACTATTTCCTTCACTTCCATTGGATGATGTTACACTTTCTAGGCATTTAGTATCGCTCACTAGATTTAGTTGTTTGAATCTTGTAGGAAACATTATAGCAAGATAATTGATGCTGTTAGGTTATATAAAGAGATATAGCAAATAGAAATGATGTGTACTATAAATAGTGGCTGGTGACAATATTTAAACATGTACTTCTGTGTAACATATCAATTCTCCCGGAATCATGAAGACTCAGTCACGACAATCTCATATAAGACCTGTTAACTAGAAATTTCACGCTACCGGACGCGGAGAACTTGTTGGGCTTTCAGTTGGTCACTTGAAGTCTTGAAGTCTTCGTGGATATTTTTGACATGCGATTTCAAGTTTGTAAATAGGGATCAATCGAAAGACCAAAATTAATCAAAAAATGCAACAAATGGGGTCCTAATTAATTCAGTTGAAAGGTCTTTTTTGGAGACAGTCATAGTTCAGCTTGTTCATAAAAATTACTAGCCCCGTAAAAGAATGTTATATGAACAATAATAACGAAACATTTACCTGTCTGTGAATTTTACGAGCTTTGTTCTTGATTTGGTCAATCATTTTCTTCAAGTTATCTATCTCCAGGCATTTGTCTCGAATAGCCTTATCTTTCTGAGCAGCAGATTTCTTCAATTCTCGAATGTTCTCTTCTCTGTGAGTTAATGATTCCTTCAAATAATCAATTTCTGTTTCTTTAGTCTGCATCTCTGAATCTTTGGCTTCCACGAGTTTAACTTTCTCGTCATTGTAGTTTTTCTCACTAATCGTAATCTGACGTCGGATAGCATCAATCTGTTTCTGTAGCATCTGGTTCATGTCCCTGTTTTAGGAATAAAGAAATTCAAAGTTTGAGTTAAGTAATCAGTGTAACCTAAAATTATTTATTGTTTGGTGTTGCTGGAAGTTGTTATTTGGCGACCCAAAATATAAAATCTACTATCATTTTTTAATGTTTCACAACCTGGAGGCGGGAAGGGTTGTGTAAACACAGATTGACATATAGGTCTATATAATTTATGTTGTCATCGTAGCATGAGAAAAGTCTGTAGGTTTTACTAGTGGCTGGCTATAATGCTACATCATACTATAAAGGATAATGTGACTATACTAGATGCTTACCATAGCTACGACCATGTAACACTAGTTCCTTACCATAGCTACGACCTTGTAACACTAGTTCCTTACCATAGCTACGACCTTGTAACACTAGTTGTGTACCATAGCTACGACCTCGTAACACTAGTTGTTTACCATAGCTACGACCTTGCAACAGTATACTCTACGAGGTCTTGGAAAAATCAATCTCAATAAGCATCCACACAATACTTATGAAGGCGCAAGCACACTGGGCAGGTCATCTTGTGCATATGGAGGACTCGAGTCTGACAAAACAAATATATTATGGAACACTCAAGGCAGGAATTAGAAACGCTGGTGGACAGAAAAAGCGCTTCAATGATATGCTCAAGTCATCACTGAAACATCTTAAAATTGACGTAGGCTCGTGGGAGAACATCGATCAGTATAGAACAGCATGGAGTTACAGCCTTAGAGCGGGAGCACTAGCGGCGGAAGAGACCAGGCAAGATACTGCAAGACAGAAGTGGGCACGGAGAAAAGAAAAAAAAAATCTCAACGTCCCACAGACACCCTCTACAGTTGTCAATTCTGTAGTAGAACATTTTGTGCGCGCATTGGATTTGTTAGGCATTTAAAAACGCACTATTAACTTTATTATTTTGTATTACTTATTGTTATTATTATTATGGTTAAGTTTTTGATCATCGTCGATTACGACGGACGAACATCAACATCAACATCACCATCAACATCATCAACATCAACATCATCATCAACATCATCAACATCAACATCATCATCAACATCATCAACATCAACATCACCATCAACATCATCAACATCAACATCATCATCAACATCATTATCATCATCATCAACATCATCATCATCAGCATCAACATCACCATCAACATCCTCAACATCAACATCATCAACATCAACATCATCATCAACATCATTATCAACATCAACATCATCATCATCATCATCATCATCATCATCATCATCATCAACATCATTATCAACATCAACATCATCATCATCATCATCATCAACATCATCATCATCATCATCATCAACAACATCATCATCATCATACTCTAATAGAGCTTATGATTATATACTGAAACTTATCTTCCAGTGAAAATCTCTCCAATATTCATATTTACTTTTATAAATGGTTCTTGGTGTACGTTCTTTTGTTGCTCCCCCCCCCCCCTTCCACTTATGGGTAAAATGCATGTCTTTAAAAAAAATATCTTACCTGTATCTTCAGTGGTCAGAAAATAGTATATCACACAAGGACCGTTCATTCTGTTTGATCATATTTCCATTGCAATCCTACAAGTGGCAACAATATAATTTATCCCATCCAGGGACTACTGAAGCTGTTTGGTCATATTTCCAATGTGATCCTTCAAGTGGCAACAATATCAGTTATCCACATTACTCTAATGTTTATTCTGTGTAATAGTTTTCTTCTTCTGTGTTCGTTCTCAAACTCCTGCAGATTAGCAGAATATAGTCCTGACAATGGAATGCTGTGTTATAGTTTACAGCTTTGCTGAGATATCAGCGCTTTTCGACCTGATACATCCGACTTCAGCGTGGCTTGTGGGCCACTTTGATCCTGTATGTGATGGGGCAACCAGACACATTCCATAACATCCTTAGTCACATCTTGTGACATGCAAGGACGGTAAACAACGGGGGTATCTTTTTTGAGGGGGAAGTTAAATGGAGAGATAGAAATAAGTCTTCAGAGATAGTGAGAGAGGGGAAGTAAAATGGAGAATTTTGTGAAGAAAGAGAGAGAAGAAGAGAAGACCTACAGAGGAAGAAAGAGAAGGAAAGAGAAAGAAAGAGAAGGAAAGAGAAGGAAAGAGAAGGAAAGAGAAGGAAAGAGAAGGGACAGAGAATGAAGATGAGTGCAAGAGAAAACGAGAGAAATGAGGATAGACCGATTGGAAAAATTGGAGTGGAAGACAGATTTCGTGAGTGATTGAAATAAAACAAGAGGAGAACATAGTAAAGTGGTCAGCGTGGGAAGGGAGAAGAGTAAATGATGAAGAGAGAAAGTGGTCAGCATGGGAAGGGAGAAGAGTAAATGATGAAGAGAGAAAGTGGTCAGCATGGGAAGGGAGAAGAGTAAATGATGAAGAGAGAAAGTGGTCAGCGTGGGAAGGGAGAAGAGTAAATGATGAAGAGAGAAAGTGGTCAGCATGGGAAGGGAGAAGAGTAAATGATGAAGAGAGAAAGTGGTCAGCATGGGAAGGGAGAAGAGTAAATGATGAAGAGAGAAAGTGGTCAGCATGGGAAGGGAGAAGAGTAGATGATGAAGATAGCAAAGGGAAAGCAAGGGAAGATATGAGATTATGAGAGGAAAGGGGAGGGTAGATGATTTGAGGGACTTACCTGACACCATCTAGTACTGTATACTCCTCACTCTTCTCACAATCATCATCGGATATGGAGCTAGTTGGGGTCAGCACAAATAACCTCTCTGGAGACACTGAAGGAGAGACTTGTTGGGGTATACCAAACCCCTTCACTTTCAATTCGTCCCTTGGCTGTGAATGTTTTATGAATAGAATCACTTACTCATGATAAACTGCTTCTTCTTCTTCTTCTTCTTCTTCTTTCTGTCCTCATGTACCTTTCGGTGTCGAGGGGAGAGTGAATGTACGGTCTTTTGCCTTTCTATTTGCCTCTTCCGCTGTTATATTTCCGAGTGTCTCTAATACACTATCTATCCACCTTTTACATGGGCGTCCAATAGGTCTCCTGTTTTCGTATCGTTTGTTAAGTGTTTTTTTGTGTGTGTGGATAATACTTTGCTCTTTCTGTCTGGTTATGTGGCCGTACCATTTAACTTGTTGTTTCTGTATGTATTCTATTGCTGACTTGATCCCTAATTGTTTCCTTAGTGCTTTATTTCTGATTTTGTCTCTCAAGCTAACTCCAATCATACATCTCACACATTTCATTTCAGTGGTGTTAATCTTATGTATTGTTCTAGAATCTAATGTCCAAGTTTGACACTGATAACAAAATGTTGGTAAGAAAATGGTGTTGAAAAGCGCGTTCTTTGTTTCTAGTGTAATATCGTTGTTTCTTAGTAAAGGTGTTAATTAGCCAATGACCTGACAGGCCTTATTACATCTTGTATTTATTTCTGCTACATGTTTATTGTCAATTCTCAATGTTCTGCCCAGATATTTGAATTCATCTACTTGATAAACGAGAATATGTAGAATCAGTTACTCATGATAAACTTCGATAATGTATAGGGTTCTATGTGTTAACTATTGTCTATTGTCTTTTCTCAAGTGAATGAAGGTTGATCCCCACTTGCCATTAAGCGTAGGGGTAGGAGCCTCAATTGTTGTTCCAAGGCCAGATGTGTCGCCTTGGTTGAGTTGAGTGCATGTTTGTTCATGGTTATCTTAATGTTTTTTATCCAGCGTTTTCTTCGTGACCGGCTACATCGCATATAGTACTTTTTGATCAGCCTAGTGGGTCACAGAAAAATAACCCGTGGGGTCATAATTTGGCCCACGGGACGTATTTTGCGAATTGCTGCTCTAGAATAATCACATACTTGCAATAATTTTCAATCATTTTGTTATTGCTTACACAGTTTCCAATTTCAAAGTCACACACAATATTTAATTAAACAGTTTCAAAGGCATACACAACAGCTAATTAAACAGTTATTCTGAAGTGTGTAATTCAATAAATTTCATGAAATGTTTATATATTTTCTGAAATGGAGTTTTCTCTTGCTAAACTTTTCATTGTCGTTACATTCAAAACCACATTATATTAGATATCACCTCCAGATTTCACGCTGTCAAAATTCCTCAAATTATCACATTTGAAAATACTATTATGTTAGGACATTTGTAATATTCATCTACCGGTATATATCTATGTTCCTTCAGCGTCGAATATGGTGCATAGGGCAAAAAGCAGAGCTCTCCAGTTCCAGTGATGCTACTGTGTGTAAGTCATGCATTTTGTTGATCTCCTTAGCGTAGTGGATAAGCTGTTCGCCTTGTGTTCAAGATGTCATTGGTTCAAATCCGGCTAGTGTCGTCTTGTTTACAAGGTGGATTTATTAGAAGATTCCCTGTGGATTGTCACTTGAGGCTGCGGAGTTACGTGCTATGAGTGGTACTATCGACAGGCGGCGTGCCTCTTCGTTGAGAGTGACGGAGTACATATGGGAAACCAAGTACAGTGAAATCAATTCTCTACAACTTTTGAACCCTTTTTGAACCCAGTCACACCCTCTTTGATGGGTATTCTGCGAAGAATCTCTCTTAGTTTTCCTCTTTTCCTTTTGCCATCTAGTACCCAATTTAATGCTTGTAGTGTCAAGACTGTTTTCATTCATTGTAAGTACATATCCGATATAAGTCTATCATTTTCTTCGTATTGTTGTAGAGACATATTACTGTTTGGAGTCTTTTCTTGCTTGTTCGACTTGATTCTTCCCATCCAATATCCAAGAGTTTTCCAAGACATTTATTTTCAAATGAATTTAGCTTCTTCTTCAGTGCATTTGTTATTTTCCAACTTTCACAATCGTAGGGTAACACGGATATCAAATTGGAATTGAATAGTCGTAACATATATTCCTCAAAATGTCATGCAAGAGTCGAACGCTTAAGAATATGAGGTGTCAAAGTTTTCAAACTGAAACACGTACAATCGAGATTCTTCACGTTACAGATTAGAGACATTTACATTCACACTTACTCAAGTTTTTAAATTATAATATTAACATTCAACATTATATTGCTGGAAAGTCTGTTGATTTTCGGCCCCCATCGGGCCAGAAGACCATATTTGATGGCTTTCCATCAAAAGTCCAAAACATTGTAATTTTTTAGACTATATGTCCGCTATTCAAGCACTAGAATGTGATAGACATTGTAAGCCTCAGCTAGTTGAAATATATCACCATGTCAACCAGCTGCTTACATCTTATGAAGTCAGCATTGCTATACTTCCATTGTTATATGGCTTCCTGTCAACTCAAGCACACCTGGCAATGACAAGGCAGACAGACTAGCACAGAAGGAAGCACAACAAGAATAGTAATAGACACAAACAACAATGCACACAGATAAAATGATGTTGAAATCTGTGAGCAGAGAAAATTGGATGAACAGATGAGAAACAAAGGGAGGGAAATCTATAAATATATGACCAACCCAAATCATAAAAACAACATTAATCTCATGGGAAGGAAAGACCAGAGTATCATATTCCAACTGCACACATATGTACATCTTAACAATCACCTGAACAGAATACAACCACAACACATTCCAAAGTGCCGGATGTCCACACATTGCTATGAAACTGTTGCCCATCGCCTTTCTGAATGTCCAGCGCTGAATGACATCAGGTAAATGCTTCTCCCTCCAGAACCAGATACATGGAACTCATTATATGGAACAAAACAATAGATCACAAACACATGCATATATCACACAATGGCATTGGGTCAAAGGGCATGAGCCCATGGACTGTTGGTTCAGCAACCAACCAACCAACACTTAACATAATAATTTTCATATTATGAAATTTCAAAATCAACATTAATGAAATTTCTTAATGATAACACGTTCAACATTTTTCAAGTTTTCCAATTATAACATTTCAATGAAACCTTCTTCTTCTGCGTTCGTTCTCAAACTCCTGCAGATTAGCAGGATGTATTCCGGAGAACGGAATGCGTTGTGTTATAGTTTACAGCATTGCTGCGATATCCGCGCCTTTCGGCCTGACACATCCGACTTTAGCATGGCTTTGGGTCACTGACCCTATATGGGATGGGACAGCCAACTCCATCCCATAACCTCCTTAGTCGCCTTTTACGACATGCGTGGAAGTTAAACAGCGTTGCTATTCTTTGCTCCCCTTTCGGGCCCCGGTAACACACAGGCGAATGAAACCTTATAAAACTAAACTTTACTTGTGTTCACAATAGAATAACTAAATGCAACCTTTTGTTGTTTTTTTACAATAATGATGGTCAATCAGTTGATAAACAAACTAGACTGAAATATACAAGAACTACAACTTACACAAGGAGCTGTCTGCTGCCGTGCCATATTTGTGTAGATATGGCTGTCTCAACCGGCTAGAGGTGTCCCAAACTGCCACCTGTCATGTTGAATATCATTTGTTAAATCCCACAATGAACTAAACCAAAAGATGTATTATTACTATTTACTAAAAATCCGTAAATAAATAAGAAATGATCAAATAATCATAAGAAATATACGTGAAATATTTATTACATGCATGATAAACATATTGTTTGAGTAAATAATCATCATTAACTGTCACTCCGTAACAAATGTTGCAATGTAGTCGTGATGAGGGACAAACTCACACTCCATTGAAATTCTATTATTGTTTGAACCGCCGTCATTATCATCATATTCCTTACTATCAACACCATCGCCATAGTCATCATCAACATGAGCCCCATCAATCATCTAGCATTATCCTTGTAACTATGATCACCATTACCATCACTATCATCGTCCTCAGCATCATCATCATCATCATTATTGTAATGTGTAACAAATTCGTACTCCATCTTACATTATCATCATCTTTGACCAGTTTTTTATTTTATATTTATTCCGTGATATCATCACATCTCAGGAGATTATACAATTTTAGGTCCTCTTTTTGTTTGATTCACTCAAGACCCGTACAACACAACACAAACACGTGTCACAAGACTGTATCTATAAACTAAAGTAATACATTAGACATTGACCAAGGTAACCAGGTTTAAGTAAACAACTGTGATTAATGTAGTTACAGTCGTGTGAAAACTTAATATCTAAAACTTTATCAGTATCAACTAACAGTTGTTCAAACATTGTACACTTCCGGTTAAGTGCAAGTTTAGTCTATGTTTACGTCTGACGTTTTGTCAACGTAGCTTACATCATTCTCATAAGAACTGTGTAAGGGGCAAACGATTACTAATACAATGCACTAAAATAATAGTAGAAAGGTGATTGATTAATTGCGAACTCCAGGAGTTGCAGGCGATTAGCTCTTACTTCTTATGTGCAAACTGGTGGGGATCTCCCTGGCGTAGTGGTTAAGCTGTTCACCTTGTGTTCAAGAGTTCGAATCCGGCTCGTGTCGTCTTGTTTATAAGGTGGATTTTTTCGGAGATCCCTGTGGATTATCACTTGAAGCTACGGAGTTACGTGCTATGAGTGGTACTCTCGGCAGGTGCGTGCTCTTCGTTGAGAGGGACGGAGTACATATGGGAAACCGAGTACAGTGAAGTCAATCTTCTACGGTTTTTAAACCCTTTAATGGGGTGGTTTTTCTTAGCTTTTTCTTATACCCAGGAGACTTCAGCTTTGGCTTAGTGCAATGACTATTGAAGGTATAGATGATAGACAACGTCTCTTATAGAGTCTCGATATAACGACATATGTCATCTACTAAGGTTTTCTATTGCATGCGTTGTCTGTCTAGTGGACCATTGGTGAGAGACCACAGACGCAAACACATGCGTAATAGTAGAATGGTAGCGGTAATGACAATGAAAGTGCAATCTGAAATTCGCGGTAAGTCTCTAGCAATTTTCTTCTCAAGCCCGTAGATGCGGCTTGTGGATTGTTGATTTCAAGCCCGACTCCCCCCCCCCCATAGCTTAGGAAATAAATGGGATAGGGACATTTAGTGTTAAGAAGCAAGCTACAAACGCTGGTACCCCCCTCCCCATTCCTTTTAAATTAATGAGTTTTGTAGACAAAGGTCACAAAAAATCTCACGAAAATCAAGGAATTATTCACCGAAACGTTTTAGAAACATTTAACTCCAATTCGTGACCAAAGACTTACCTACGGTTCTGCTTCTCTTGCATGCATTCTACTGATTGTCTTAATTTTATGCATTTAGTCTTACATTTCCGATTCTGCGCCAAAAATGAGGACCAGAAGATCACACGTAATTTGGATTGTACAGAATGAGGAATTCATGTGATCTTTTTAAATATGTTAAATATCCGTATTATTACATGTCATCTCGGATAACGTAGCCGGGTATGAATCTCCACAACATTCTACTAACAGAACTGTGTGATCTCCACAACATTCTACCAACAGAATTGTGTGATCTCCACAGTATTCTACCCATAGTACTGTGTGATCTCCACAGTATTCTACCCATAGTACTGTGTGATCTCCACAACATTCTACCAACAGAATTGTGTGATCTCCACAACATTCTACCAACAAAATTGTGTGATCTCCACAACATTCTACCTACAGAATTGTGTGATCTCCACAGTATTCTACCCATAGTACTGTGTGATCTCCACAGTATTCTACCCATAGTACTGTGTGATCTCCACAGTATTCTACCCATAGTACTGTGTGATCTCCACAGTATTCTACCCATAGTACTGTGTGATCTCCACAACATTCTACCAACAGAATTGTGTGATCTCCACAGTATTCTACCCATAGTACTGTGTGATCTCCACAGTATTCTACCCATAGTACTGTGTGATCTCCACAGTATTCTACCCATAGTACTGTGTGATCTCCACAGTATTCTACCCATAGTAATGTGTGATGTCCACAACATTCTACCAACAGAATTGTGTGATCTCCACAACATTCTACCAACAAAATTGTGTGATCTCCACAACATTCTACCAACAAAATTGTGTGATCTCCACAACATTCTACCTACAGAATTGTGTGATCTCCACAGTATTCTACCCATAGTACTGTGTGATCTCAACAACATTCTACCAACAGAATTGTGTGATCTCCACAACATTCTACCAACATAATTGTGTGATCTCCACAACATTCTACCTACAGAATTGTGTGATCTCCACAGTATTCTACCCATAGTACAGTGTGATCTCAACAACATTCTACCAACAGAATTGTGTGATCTCCACAACATTCTACCTACAGAATTGTGTGATCTCCACAGTATTCTACCCATAGTACTGTGTGATCTCCACAGTATTCTACCCATAGTACTGTGTGATCTCCACAACATTCTACCAACAGAATTGTGTGATCTCCACAGTATTCTACCCATAGTACTGTGTGATCTCCACAGTATTCTACCCATAGTACTGTGTGATCTCCACAGTATTCTACCCATAGTACTGTGTAATCTCCACAACATTCTACCAACAGAATTGTGTGATCTCCACAGTATTCTACCCATAGTACTGTGTGATCTCCACAGTATTCTACCTATAGTACTGTGTGATCTCCACAGTATTCTACCCATAGTACTGTGTGATCTCCACAACATTCTACCAACAAAATTGTGTGATCTCCATTCTACCAACAAAATTGTGTGATCTCCACAACATTCTACCTACAGAATTGTGTGATCTCAACAACATTCTACCTACAGAATTGTGTGATCTCAACATTGTACACGTAGAACTGTGTGATCTCCACAACATTCTACCTACAGAATTGTGTGATCTCCACAACATTCTACCTACAGAATTGTGTGATCTCCACAACATTCTACCAACAGAATTGAGTGATCTCCACAACATTCTACCAACAGAATTGAGTGATCTCCACATTGTACACGTAGAACTGTGTGATCTCCACAACATTCTACCCATCGAATCAAAACTATATATATCTTCTCTCTTTGACGTCCACTGTCTCTAACCCCTCCCCCTTTTCGATTTTACCTTTCGTAATATTGTATTTTAAGCTCTCTATCACAAGATGTGGCTAATAAATGTGGATCGTTTTCTTTTCCTATTGTTTGTACGAAACTTTATTTTGGTATAATTGTTTTTTAGTAAATTCTTATTATTGTTATTATCTGTGAACTTTCCAACATTGTTCGGAAGAGTCACATCTCACCCGATTGGTGGCACAATGAATCAACTTGACAGTATTTCAAATCAATTGTGTTTCGTGGATTCAAAAAAGTATCATTATTGGATATAGTTCAGTCTCCATTTTTGAACATTGTCTTTTACGTAGACAACTTCTCGGAGATGTAATTAAACAGAAAGCATAAATGAATCAAAATAATTCGATGTTTATACGAAGTAATGAATATACAGCTCATTATCATTATGAATTTAGTTTGAGATAATACGAAGATTAGTTGGAGAAGATACATATGCAATCAAAGAAAGAAGTTGTTGGATTGGTTATCAATATCACCAACTGAACGTATCAGCAACAGAAAGACTGAAATTTGTGAAAGAACATGATCTCTACGCCACTCAGTATGGTACATGATTGATTGATTGATTATTGATTATCGTTTACCAGTAATACTATTCGTGTGCTGTCTAAGTTAATTAATAAATGAAGGTTAATTTAATTTTTTAAATTTTAAACATGTGCTTGTGTAATATATTAATTAGTTTCTTTTACGGAAGTTGGGTTATGCTAATGTGATCTTTGCGAACCAATCGGAACAAGTACAATACTTTTATAAAGAATATGGAAACAAAATATTGTCCTCAATACATGAAGGACCAATATAAGGAACATCAGCCGTAATGCGATCACACCTACAATAAGTAAAGTTATTGTAATATTTAGTGGTAAAGCCTGAATCCTGTGACAAAACTACACGGGTTCATTGTCACACGTTGCTAGCGGTTTCCACAACAGAATATAGTGTTTGTTTAAATTTTATGTTTCAAGTCTACTTTATGTCTAATCATCTCTAATTTTGCAGCTAGGAGTCGCAGGATTGAATGACGATCGGTTTTCAGGCTGTGACACGTTTAGTTGCTTGATACTCCGATTGTTAATCAATTGTCAAATTTTCTGAAGTTATTGGTCAATGTTTAGAACAGTTTGTGTCAACACTCAAAACCATAACCAATTTGATAGACCTATCGTAGTTTCATTATTGCTAGACGTGTCATAGTTTCATCATTGCTAGACGTGTCATAGTTTGCTAGACATGTCGTAGTTTCATAATTTACTTACAATAACTATCGGCAGAGAACTAGAAAATATTATAATTAAATATCTTGGGTCAACCATTAATAACACTGGAGACTGGTCAACTTTGGTCAACCATTAATAACACTGGAGACTGGTCAACTTTGGTCAACCATTAATAACACTGTAGACTCATCAACTTTGGTCAACCATTAATAACACTGGAGACTGGTCAACTTTGGTCAACCATTAATAACACTGGAGACTGGTCAACTTTGGTCAACCATTAATAATACTGGAGACTGGTCAACTTTGGTCAACCACTAATAACACTGGAGACTGGTCAACTTTGGTCAACCATTAATAACACTGGAGACTGGTCAACTTTGGTCAACCATTAATAACACTGTAGACTCATCAACTTTGGTCAACCATTAATAACACTGGAGACTGGTCAACTTTGGTCAACCATTAATAACACTGGAGACTGGTCAACTTTGGTCAACCATTAATAATACTGGAGACTGGTCAACTTTGGTCAACCACTAATAACACTGGAGACTGGTCAACTTTGGTCAACCACTAATAAAACTGGAGATTATTCTTCACAACATGGTTAATAATAACGATACAAAAAAGTTACTTATGATATAAAAGTTACTTATGATAAATATGTAGCAGGTGTCTGAAATAAAAACACAATATTTTTTCTTTTGAGAACCTGTATTTCCCCATTGGCAATACATGACTACAATACTTGGACAATGATATCCGCAATGGAAAGGAAAATACAAACATTTGAAATGCTTTGAAAATGTTGTAGGAATATCATAGACATAAAAGCTGCCAAACTCAGACTTATACAAAGATTTTGGACATAAGGAGGACTGCCTCCTCAAAACTATTAAAAAGAACACAAGTTAGCATATTTTAAGTACTCAAATAAGATAAACAGTTAAAAGACTAATCATGAAAGAAAAGAGATAAACGGTTAAAATACTAATCATGAAAGAAAAGAGATAAACGGTTAAAATACTAATCATACAAGGAAAGAATCGTTTAGAAAGACTAATCATAAAAGGCAAGAAACGGTTAAAAAGACTAATCGTACAAGGAAAGAGATAAACGGTTAGAAACACTAGTCACAAAAGGAAAGAGAAAAAGATGCAGTCCAAGACGGATACAGAATATGAATGACCTTTTTAATATGACACTGGATGAAGCAGTACAGCTTGCACAGAACGTGAGGCTTACAGAATGGCTGTGAGGGCAACTTTCTGTATAGGGTATATCATATTTTTTTTTAAAAAGACTCTACAGGACATACATGTTCTAAGGGCAAACAAATTACAGATTGTTTATTTCTGATATAAGTAATAAACCCCTGTTAGATTGTTTATTTCTGATGTAAGTAATAAACCCCTGTTAGATTGTATATTTCTGATGTAAGTAATAAACCCCTGTTAGATTATTTATTTCTGATGTAAGTAATAAACCCCTGTTAGACATTTGACTAATTCAGGTGTAGATTGAGGTATTCTGGGTATGATTAAAAACTGAGGGAACCTCTCCACTTCTCCAAACCCACATACCACATAGGAAACAAGTTCTCAAGAAACAAGTTTCAAAAGATACAATGACAATGGACGTACACTTAAGCTGTATGGACAACGAGAAAAATGTAGGTGCCTATAGCCAATGATGAACAAGAGAAGAAGAAGAAAAAGGGGAACAGAAATAGGAAGAAGTAGGGGAACAGAAATAGGAAGAAGAAGGGGAACATAAATAGGAAGAAGAAGGGGAACAGAAATAGGAAGAAGAAGAGAAAGACTAAGTGGAAGAAAAACAAAAGAGAAGAGGGCGAGGAAGAAATTTATGAAGATGAAAAAGCAGGATGATGAAGAAAACGAAAATGGTGATAAAGGAGGAGGAAGATGACAAATATAAAGAAAACGATAAAGCGGATCTGGAAAAAATCAAAAGAAGATCGGGACGAAATTGAAGAAGAGGAAAAAGAAGGAGGGTGAGGAAGAAATTGAAGAAAAAGGAAGGCGAGGAAGACACTTAAGAAGAATGAGAAAGAGTTAAAAAAAAAGAAAAAGTAGTAAATAATATTATACTAAAACATTTTCCGATACCTATAACTACATAGGACAAAATAAGATTATAACCCTATTTACTGGCAGCTAGATTTCTTCCTACCAATAGAAATGAACACGTCCTCCTGTGCAAATAATACAAGCCATATTAAAAGAAAACCTGGCAGCATATATTTTCTAGTGTTAAATATGTCTGCAAAACTTACAAGAAATCAGCAACCTACCTTTAACTATTTGGTTACTCTTCCAGGTGTGACGGTGTGCCATAACGACACTCGTTCGTTCTGGAACGGTGTGTAGGAATTCATATTTTATCTTTTCCGAACAAAACAAAGGGATCAATTGATCTAGTGAAGTCTGTTGTACAAGTGTTGGAAACGGCTTAAATGTCACCAATATCTTTCAATTGTAGGTGCACAATACTTGTTCACCGTGTTCTGTCCTATTTTCTGTGTTAGGTAATAAAGATCTTAAAGGGTTGTCCATGACTTGCAGTCAACAATTATATGAGAAGAGGGTGGGTGGTGGAGAGATTGACAAAAGTTTGACAGTTGTTGACGAGGGAAAGGGGAGGGAGGCTTGACAAAAGTTGACGTCAATAATACTATATTTCAAAGACAAATTAAATTTTATGAATGTGTAATTTTTTTCTAAAAAATATTAAACAAAACGTGTAGTTTTTGTTAGTTTTTTTGTCTGCCTAAAATTGTGTTGTTCCCACATGGAGGAGGGTTGATATTAAAAAATATAATTCAACATAGGGTTCACTAAATTCTTGCCACGTGGAAAAGGTGCAGAATGTTGGCGAAAAATTGTTAATATGATTTATGGGCATACCCGACGTCTTGACAAAGTAGAAATATCATTTGGATAAGACTAGATACTCATATTAGGTGATTTTGAGGGAAAAAAATTGTTCACGTCAGCTTCGTTTGTGAATATTTAATACTTTATTTTGTAAATATTCGCTCCCATATTCTCTCTGATTCTCCCTTGTAGCAGGATAATGTTCCTACTAGTTCTCTCCCTCTGGTTCTCCCTTGTAGCAGGATAATGTTCCTACTAGTTCTCACGCACCCTCTGGTTCTCCCTTGCAGCAGGATAATGTTCCTACTAGTTCTCACACACCCTCTGGTTCTCCCCTGCAGCAGGATAATGTTCCTACTAGTTCTCACACTCCCTCTGGTTCTCCCCTGTAGCAGGATAATGTTCCTACTAGTTCTCACACTCCCTCTGGTTCTCCCCTGTAGCAGGATAATGTTCCTACTAGTTCTCACACTCCCTCTGGTTCTCCCTTGCAGCAGGATAATGTTCCTACTAGTTCTCACACTCCCTCTGGTTTTCTCATGTAGCATGATAATGTTCCTACTAGTTCTCACACTCCCTCTGGTTCTCCCCTGTAGCAGGATAATGTTCCTACTAGTTCTCACACTCCCTCTGGTTCTCCCTTGTAGCAGGATAATGTTCCTACTAGTTCTCACACTCCCTCTGGTTCTCCCTTGTAGCAGGATAATGTTCCTACTAGTTCTCACACTCCCTCTGGTTCTCCCTTGTAGCAGGATAATGTTCCTACTAGTTCTCACATTCTCTCTGATTCTCCCCTGTAGCAGGATATGTTCCTACTAGTTCCCACACTCCCTCTTGTTCTCCCCATGTAGCAGGATAATGTTCCTACTAGTTCTCACACTCCCTCTGGTTCTCCCCTGTAGCAGGATAATGTTCCTACTAGTTCTCACACTCCCTCTGGTTCTCCCTTGCAGCAGGATAATGTTCCTACTAGTTCTCACACTCCCTCTGGTTTTCTCATGTAGCATGATAATGTTCCTACTAGTTCTCACACTCCCTCTGGTTCTCCCCTGTAGCAGGATAATGTTCCTACTAGTTCTCACACTCCCTCTGGTTCTCCCTTGCAGCAGGATAATGTTCCTACTAGTTCTCACACTCCCTCTGGTTTTCTCATGTAGCATGATAATGTTCCTACTAGTTCTCACACTCCCTCTGGTTCTCCCTTGTAGCAGGATAATGTTCCTACTAGTTCTCACATTCTCTCTGATTCTCCCCTGTAGCAGGATATGTTCCTACTAGTTCCCACACTCCCTCTTGTTCTCCCCATGTAGCAGGATAATGTTCCTACTAGTTCTCACACTCCCTCTGGTTCTCCCCTGTAGCAGGATAATGTTCCTACTAGTTCTCACACTCCCTCTGGTTCTCCCTTGCAGCAGGATAATGTTCCTACTAGTTCTCACACTCCCTCTGGTTTTCTCATGTAGCATGATAATGTTCCTACTAGTTCTCACACTCCCTCTGGTTCTCCCTTGTAGCAGGATAATGTTCCTACTAGTTCTCACACTCCCTCTGGTTCTCCCTTGTAGCAGGATAATGTTCCTACTAGTTCTCACATTCTCTCTGATTCTCCCCTGTAGCAGGATATGTTCCTACTAGTTCCCACACTCCCTCTTGTTCTCCCCATGTAGCAGGATAATTTTCCTACTAGTTCTCACATTACCTCTGATACTCCCCTATAGCAGGAAAATAGAACTGTGAGGCTTACAGAATGGCAGTGAGGACAACGTTCTGCAAAGTGCACGTCACATATATCTATATATATCAAATTTGAAACAAGAAGAGAACATAAGTAATGGTTGTTTCAAAGAAGTACACACCGTCAAGATGCAGTATTAATATCAATGATGAAAAATGAAATCAAGTGGATAGTCAAGTACCTTAGCATCATCTTAACATCAGATGATAGGTGCTAAAATGAGATCTAGAGCAGGAAAGCACAGACCAAATCAACATCCCCCCTTACCAAAAAAAAAAAAAAAATGTATGCAATGGAGTAGTATCAATGCATTCATCAGTAAGTGCTAGGATGTTATATTGAGCCAATCCTTCTGTATGGATGCGAAGCATGGAAGGTAAACATGCGAGCACAAGTTAAGATGATATTACTGAGATGTGGTTTTTGAAAAGAATATGAAAATTCCATGGACAACCAAGAAAACTAATGTAGAAGTCCTCAGAAATGCTTGAGTAAAAAGACAAATTACAGCGAAAATTAGAAGTAGATAGACAATATATTTACGGCATGTGATGAGAAAAACAAAACTCGAACATTTAGTAACCACTGGAAAGATCAAGGGGATAAGAGACAGAGGAAGACAAAGAGAGACATTTCCCGATGTGTTGTTACTGTGACACAAAAATAAGTCACCAAATAAATTTATTAACACCACAAGAGACGGAGTTGTGGAGAAACATGGTCGCCTACGCATCTGGTAATATCACTTGATTGATTTATCTGTCAATTTACTAAACTTTAGAACTTTAGTTCTTGTTATCAATTGTTTTGATTATGCTTTAGTCTATCTTTTGACACATTCACATCCAACATTTTATCTGTTGTTTACTTTATATTCTTTATTCATGCAGTAATCCATTTGATTTCTTCAACATGTTTTATAACTTAATCTCTATTCCTCAACTTTTTTGTTTTTCTACTTTTAATTCATATTTCTTTGTGATGTCAAGTGCTTTCTCTACTAGTTACATTCTGTTATTTCTCTTTTTTTCTGACATCTTTAGTGTTCTTTTCTCTTCTTGTTGCAATACTTCTTGTAGCAATACTTATTGTAACAATACTACTTGTTGCTATTATGTATTCTTAATTTTTCTCATTGGCATTGTTTCTATGAATATTTCCAATTTCAACTTCTTTATCTTCCCTTGTTTTTCTTTTCCTCTTCAATTTTTCTTTACCTTCCTCCTCTTCCTTCTTCTTTTTCTTTCTCTTCTTTGTCTTCTTCTTCATATTTTTATTTTTCTTCTACTTTTTCTGCTTATTACTATTTCCTACGTCTTCTTCCACTTCTTTCTTTATTTCCTCTTCTTGCTTTACTTCATCTTTTTCTTCTGCTTCTTTTTAATCGTCTTCTTCTTCCTCTTCTTTTTCTTCCAATTCTTCTTAATGTACATCTTCTTCATCCTCTTCTTTCTCTTCTTCTTCTTCCACTTCATCTTCTTATCTTTCCTTTTTTTGCTTTCTTATCTCATTCTTCTTTTGTTATCACTTTCCTCTTCTTTATCTTATTTCTGATCTTCTTCTTACTCTCCTTCATTCTTTTCTTCCTCTCCTTTATCTTCTTCTTCCACTTCTTCTCTGTGTTCGTTCTCAAACTCCTGCAGATTAATATGGCGTAGTCCAGAGTACGAAATGCGCAGTTAATTGATTTACAGCTTGCCTGCGATTTCTGGGCCATTTTGATTCTGACACGTCTGACTTCATTATGTCTTCTGTGTCGATTTTTCCTGCGCTTTTGGTCAGCTTACCCCAGCTCCAAAATCTCCTCTAACAACATCTGTGGCAGGTAAGAGTTGCCATTCTTTGCTTCACTTCGTTCCCGGCAACACACAGGCAATGAGTCTTCTCTACTTTCGTACATGTGCCTCTTTGTCCCTGTCCCCTTGTATAATCGAAATAAATCACTCAACGTGTGGGGTAACACCGAGCTCTTTACTTGTATTAAGTCCAGGGTGTCTATAAAGTCGATGTGCACTAAATTTGTACACAAATAATTAGGAATCTATTCGTTACGTCTTTTAGTTATTGTTTGGATTTCGGTTGGTCAATATTTACATACTTGGAATCGCATGCTAAGATAACCAAGTCGACTCCAAGTATATAATTAGTGATCAACCGAAACCATAACAATAACATAAAAAACTTAACGAATTCGTCCTAATTAATTATGTTGGAAAGTATTCTTTACTGCCGGCGGCCTCAACTCAATTCTTGTTCTTCTTCTTCTGCGTTCATTCTCAAACTCCTGCAGATTAGCAGGATGTAGCCCAGAGAACGGAATGCGTTGTGCCATTGTCCATTCTTACAGCTTGACTCAGTCGATTGCTGTTGCTGTTAGCTTGTATTCCCTGACCAAGTATGATGATAACCACAGCACATAGAGCATGTGTGATGAAACAAGTGTTGAATAATGGAGGTATATATATATATATATATATATTCGGCAGATGTTAGTAAATTCGTACAGATGTTTCCTGATGCATAAGTCTCAACAATTGCTGTAGAAATAACTTTGCCCAATGACCTAATATTGTATTGTTTATTTTTCTTCATAAATGTTGTAATGTCGATACGTCACACAGATCGGCACAAAATACCCACAATACATTTAGCTTAGTTTCCCAAGCAGTGTTATTGAGTGCACATCGACTTTATCACATCATTTGTGACTTGTCATTCACGGGACGTTGTCGTCACAGCCTCTCGGGTATATGCTAGCAGCCCAGCCTCCTCAGGTGTCATGTTTAGAATGTTTTTCTCACAACCTCTTGGTTCTATGCTAGCAGCCCAGCCTCTTCCAGTGACAGGACGTTGTCCTCGCAGCCTCTCGAGTATATGCTAGCAGCCCAGCCTCCTCCAGTATCAAGTTTATAATGTTTTTCTCACAGCCTCATGGTTCTATGCTAGCAGCCCAGCCTCTCCGAGTGTTATTTTTAGAATGTCTTTGATATCTTGTGTCCATCGTAGTCTTGAAATGCCTCTTGTTCTATTTCGCGAACCTTTTTCCTCCATGATTAATTCTTCTAAATAATTGTGTCTATTTATATGTCCACAATTTCAGCTTGCACTTTTTTGGATAGTTTTTAGAAGCCAGTCTCCTAAAACTGCACAAAGACCCCCTATATGCTAGTCTTTACGGACGTCTGCGTTGGTTCGTCTTTTTGTCCATGTTATTCTTAAGTCCTTTCTATATCATTTCATTTCGAATGGCAACGATTTCTTTTTCATTGCGTATGTCATTACCCACGTCTCTATTTTTCTACAGCTGGAAAATATAAAGCAACCACCACAGAAAGATATAGCTTTTTAATAGTTGTAACTGTGTTTTTAGACTTTACGGACACCTTAAATTAAGTTGCTTACCTCTAGACCTCCTTATAACACAAGTGGAGTGGGGAGTACGTTTGAGGACGGGATTAAATCAACTAGACCACTTCAAATTTCCAGGCAGCTTCAGAAATATTGTGTTAAGTGCGTTAACAGACGTGGCGATATCACAAAATATAATCGATATAGTACTAGAAGACAATATTATTAGGATCTGCAGACGACGATATCGTGCCAAGTGACGTACCAAGGTTGACAATATCTAAAGGTCGTTTGGCCGTGTCTATGATATTAATCTTCAATTCTGTAATATAGATAGTATCCATATTGTAATATCCGTATGTAATATCCGTATTGTAATATCCGTATTTTTAGACGCGTAATGTCCAGGTGACTTGTTAAATTGTGCACCTAGATGACCGAATTCTATAACCTTTGATATCCCATATACCCACAAATTTAGTACACTACAGCATTTTAGTAGTAACATCCCTCATTCTTACGTGTAGATATCAGGTTTTGTTGGGTTGATTTTCTATTAGTTTTGTTCTATAGATATCCTGTTCTGCTCGGCCAATTTTCTGTTAGTTTTGTTCTATAGATATCCTGTTCTGCTCGGCCAATTTTCCGTTAGTTTTGTTCTATAGATATCCTGATCTGCACGATCAATTTTCTATCAGTTTTCTTCTATAGATATCCTCATTTGCTCGATCAATTTTCTATCAGTTTTGTTCTATAGATATCCTGATCTGCTCGATCAATTTTCTATTAGTTTTGTTGTCTAGATATCTTGTCTTTATCCTTACAGATTATAAATTTCCAGTTACCATTTATATTCCTGAGAACTTGCGACATGTTTATGTGACAGTTCTTTGCTCATTGCTTGTTATGTTGTTTTATAGGTCAATTTTGACAATACTAAATTAAGTAAAAAAAGAACAATACAAATATACTTTTAAAACAACGTTATTCACTGCTTGTTTGTCTTTGAAAGAGTGCAGTAAGGATATAAACTTTGGTAGTAAGTGTTGTTTGACTATAGCAGTCGCTACGACGTGTATATGGTGAATTTTTTATTTTACTGCATCCTGCCCTTACATGATTTCTGTTTATTGCTTTTTTCTTCATCGTCTTTTATGTCCGGATCTTCTGGCGAAACGGTGGAGATTTTGGACGGTCGTGGCACCAGTCTCAAACACGGCCGTAGGTTGTTGCGCAACCGGACGCAATGGTAAACTATTGTGCATAAAATATTGCCTACAAAAAGGATTGCAATCAAATAAAATTCTGGTTTGATTGCTGCTACGTTCTGAAAGGATGTGGGCACCAACTTTTCGACTTCTGTTTCCCATTTGTTTAGTTGTCTATATACAACGTTCTGTTCTGTTGATAAATGTAGCTGTATCAATAGGTTCTTCAAGATTCAAACAATCTAATGACACGCCGAGTGGTGTATGCGATCATGTTTCTCCACAAATCCCTGCCTCTTATGTTGTTACTATGTTCAGTTGGTGACATATTTCCATGTGGTGGTGATATCTCATCCACAACTTTTCCTCTCTCTCTCTCTCTCTCTCTCTCTCTCTCTGTCTTCTTCTGCTACTTCTTCTCGTGATTTTCAGAAGTTACTAAATGTTCAAGATTTGACCTATAAATCTTGCCTGCTTCTTCTTCTTCAGCGTTCATTCTCAAACTCCCGCTGGATCTCTCTTGTATTATGGCAATGGCCCTACTAGATTTCCAGCAGGATGTATTCCAGAGAATAGAAATGCGGTGTGTCGCCGTATCATGTGGCCCAATGGTCAGACACATCCATCTTCGATGGTGTCGGATTTTAATCTTTGTTACACTTTATCTCTTTACTCTAGCATCTCTAAGGGTTTATACAATAGTTTGATTGACTGTCAATTGTATTTTAACAATTCTTCTGAAAAACCATATCTCAGTAGCCTCCAGTTTGTTTGAATTTTTTATTTATTCACTGTCCATGCTTCACATCCACAGAAAGTATCGGTTTGATACAACTGTCTCATTACATATCCAAATCAAACAATATTATTCTTCACTATAAACACATCTTAATAGGACAATAAAGTATTCAAAAGATAACACTAAGAAACAAAAACAATGGACATAGCTAGAATTCTAATACTCCAGTGCCTTCAACTAAAGTTGGATTAATAGTTGAAGCTAGAATTCTACCACCACAGTGCCTTCAACTAAAGTACTAAAGTTGGATTAATAGTTGAAGCTAGAATTCTACCACCACAGTGACTTCAACTAAAGTACTAAAGTTGGATTAATAGTTGAAGCTAGAATTCTACCACCACAATGACTTCAACTAAAGTACTAAAGTTGGATTAATAGTTGAAGCTAGAATTCTACCACCACAGTGCCTTCAACTAAAGTACTAAAGTTGGATTAATAGTTGAAGCTAGAATCTACCACACCAGTGCTTTCAACTACAGTTAGAATGATAGTCGAAGATATAATTCTACCACCCCAGTTCCTTCAACTAAAGTTGGATTGATAGTAGAAGGAATAATTCTACCACCCCAGTTCCTTCAACAAACATTAGATCAATAATTGAAACGAAAGTCCCTAGTGATGCTGATGATATAATCCCTTTAGCTGAGGGTAGGTACCTCTTAACAGTTGATAGCCTTTCTGACAAATACCCATGTTCTTTTCAGCTGTGGAACCGGTATGGATGAATGTTTAGTGTCTCCGAAGGGAGTAATTTATGTGCGTCAGTATCCCAGGATTATATTCTGCATGTGGCACAAACACAAATCTCCGTGCCAAATATCTTCATTCTTCTGTCAGATTTGGTGATCCTTCCACAGTGATGACATATCTAGTGTTCCCCAACACCTACGAGTCTGCCACAGAAGGACACATATGCAATGTGCGCTTACTTGCAACTCTTCGTCATTCATGAGGATTATTTGATGGAAAAATCATAATTTTCTTCTTCTTCTTCAGCGCTCATTCTCAAACTCCCATTGAATCTCTCTTTTAGCAGGACCATGGTCCTATTAGATTTCCAGCAGGATGTAGTCCAGAGAATGGAAATGCGCTGTGTCGCCGTTTTATTTGCGCCAATGTCCCGACACATCCGTCTTTGGCGGAAAAAAAGAATAATTAAATGAGACAAGATGTGACAATGATAATTTTTTTTCACAGGTGACAGTTTGTCAGTCTATAGCCCCAATTTCCTTAGTTGCTTCCTACGACATGTCTGGACAGAACACAGTTGCCATATTCTTTGCACCCGAAAACTAGAAGTCCAGGCCCGAGTTTCCGCACAGGCAAATATCATACTAATCTGCGAATATTGTATTAAAAACACAATATAGTTCGTTTAAGAAATGACCTAGTAACCTGAAGTCCAAAGACAGAAACATAATCAGATTGAGAACTAAGCGTATTCCCCCCCCCCCCTCATGCAAGTCTGTGTATGCTTGAGTGGTGTATGTGTGTAAACGTATCTGTTAGCGTGTCCAAGGTTGCAATATTGGTGCTTTTCGCACCAGATCTGGTGCTTTTTCATATCATCTTGTGCCAACATTTTTGAAACAGCGCGGCCGCACTATTTTAGTGCTTTTCAAAAATTTCCTGGAGCATTTTAGTGTATTTTGTCATTATTTAGTGTTTTTGGTTACTCTTCAAATGATTTGTTTTGTTTTCTTCAAAAACTTTGGTTTATTTTTAAATGTCTGATGTAATCCAGATCCTTGTTTTCTAGTCACTGGTAGTTTTTCCCAAATCTATGTTTGACTTTAGTTCCGTGTTCGATATCAGTGACAAATCAACTACAAAGTCATTCTAGCAAAAAATTAATGTGATATTGGCACTGATCCATACCTCTATGGTTGAATATCTACAAAATCACACACAAACGCACACGTAAAAACACGTATACACACGCAAAAATATAAGGTCCATGAGTGCACACATACACACACATGGACACACCAATATTCAAAATATACGTACTCTTTTCTTGAAGGCAGCAAGATTGGACCTGTTACCTCGTTAGTTCGTGACTGCCGGTTTAACATACAGATAGCGTGTAATGTATTTATGTGTTTCCCAGTGTGCAGAACGTGTGTTCTTGTATACGTGTTTACAAATAAATAACCATTGACTGTGAGTAAGTTTAAAAGATTTTTATTGGTTTTGTAACTTTTAAATTGAAGATCCATTTTCTGAAAGCTGCGTGTAGACAATAATAAATTCTGCTATTGTATAATAATTGTGCTATTGCATTCTTTCAGTATTTAATTCAATATACTTCTTTTAGGAGAATATTATTAAAAGTTAAGAATTATTTAAACGCTAGCTACTAATCTATACACAAATATTTAAATATAATAATATTATCACTGTTTTGTTCATTTGATTAATTTTAAAGAATTAGAATAGCTACTAATCAATATAATATTTAGACGCAACAAGAGTATAAATATTTGAGACTGAACACATTTTCTAACTTTTATAAAGAATTAAGAACGATGGTTATATATATACAACCACATTTTATAATAACATACTGCTGTTATATTGATTTTGTTCACTATTATAAAATACTGATGTTATATTTGGAAAATTCAAAGGGAGAAGAGATAGAGGTCGACAAAGAGAAAAGTTACTAGATAGGTTTGTATCGTGGCACGGTAGAAGCTAACCAACCGAGCTTATTGACAACACAAGAGACAGAGAGTCGTGGAGAAACATGATCGCCTACGGCAGTCGGCATGGCACTTGATTGAATCGATGTTATATTGATTTTGTTCACTATTATAACATACTGCTGTTATATTGATTTTGTTCACTAACTGTTCAATTTATATTTCAGATTATTAAGTAGACATTGCAAGTGTCCATATCAATGTGGAGGGTCTCTGTGGATCTTGGTTGTTGGAAATTATGTTCGTTCAGCGCGTGAGATTTCAAATCTATTCGTATCCTGCGTGTATTTAAGTGGTCGTCTGCATTGTTATAATAATCACCGTTGTCACAAGAGGAATAATTTGCTATAAAATTGCACATTTGATCCTGGAAACATTTTTAAACTCTTGAAAATAAACAAAACATGGCGGCTAATGGATCATCCAATTCAAAGGTTAATAGTTGTTTATGTGCGTGTATTTTTATTCATTATTGTTTATCTGTGACGGAGTGGTACAGCGCCAGTCTGTGACGGCCAAAGTACCGGGTACGATCTCCGTCACAGACAATTATCCATCCGGACCGTTCAGAAAGCACGGGCAAAATACGGAACGTATTTATACTGCCTAGAAAATCACTACAGCCAAAAAATGCTGGGATGATAGTCATGTCCTGAACTGAATATGCTATCAAATTTATTTTTCAACTGTTCAATAAAAAGTAATACTGCTAGTAAAACTGTAAGAAAATAGTACTTACATAGATAACAAGTTAAAATGTCTTACTGAACGATGACTAACACACTATCACTGTTGGATGTTCACGTGAAATAATACACACAACAAAACACAGGATATAATCATACAAATAACAATACACATGACATAATCGACGTTTCGACCAAAAGGCCTTATTAAGATACGCACATAACATTAGAAAACATTAGACCATACCACCCAAACCTGCCCGAAAGAAATATGGATGTGAGATGCCGGAAGGATAGGAAGAGGAAGTACATAAAAACGTAATAATAGGTGAAAATGAAACGAACAAACAGTTGACGTAGATGACGGAACACAATGAATAAAGACAGGGATTTTCTTTTTCATCTATATTCATTTTGTTCCGTCAGTTCCGTCTTTTTGTTCGTTTCACTTCCATCCATATTTACGTTTTTATGTACTTCCTGTCCTGTTCCTATCCTTCCGGCATTGCATTTCCATATTTCGCTCGGACACGTTTGTGTGGTATGGTAATTTCTACTTGTCGTCTTCTGATGTTATGAGCGTATCTTGATAAAGGCATTTGATCGAAACGTCGATTATGTCCTGTGTATTGCTATTTGTATGATTATATCCTGTGTTTTGTTGTGTGTATTATTTCACGTGAGCATCCAACAGTGATAGTGTGTTAGTCGTCTTTCAGTGAGACTTCATTACTTGTTTCCTACGTAAGTACTATTTCCACTATTGTTCAGCGATTTTGTTTTTAATTTCATTTGGCGGTATTCAATTGCTAGTACCGTCGATCACCAATCAATCATAGTAGTTGGGAGTATTCAGTTGCTACTCTAGTCAATCCTCAATCAATCAGCAGAAAATAAATACTTGAATTTTCAAAGCCATGGCTAAATTGGAATCGTCACCAAAACTACTTGTTAATCGATGTTCTGCTGACAAAACTACTAGTTATTTGATGTCATGATGACAACTTCATTATGTTGAAATGGACCGAGCATTTTTGCCCGGATTCTACTTACTTTATTCTTGAATAGAAACCATCGGCATACGGAACATTCCCATATATTCCCGTTCCAGCAACTATCCAAGAGTATGTGGACTCAAAGTCCCAGTCAGATATTGATTATGTGTTCTTCTTCTCTTTCTAGAGATCACTTTATCTCCTCTTACCACCCTATGTTGCCAGAGCCCGAAAGGGGAGCAAAGAATAGCAACACTGTTTACCTTCCACGCATGTCGTAAAAGACGACTAAGGCGGTTATGGGATGGAGTTGGCTATTCCATCCCATATAGGGTCAGTGACCCAAAGCCATGCTGAAGTCGGATGTGTCAGACCGAAAGGCGCATATATCGCAGCAATGATGTAAACCATTATACAACGCATTCCGTTCTCCGGACTTCATCCTGCTAATCTGCAGGAGTTTGAGAACGAACGCAGAAGAAGAAGAAGACTCTCCTCTTACAATTGATCATTTTCATTTCTGCCGTATTTGAATATTTGCATTATCACTTATATCAGTGTTGTCTACTCTTTTTAGTAAATTTACATCTTCCCGTATTAGGTTAGCGATATCTCTTCTAAGTAATGTACCATCAGCCACAGCATTGCCCAGCAATGCGTCTGCTCTTTCGTTGCCTTTTACCCTGCATGACCAGTGCAGTATATTCCTGTAATATTTTGAACTGCTGAGTTGTTCAGTAACGCACCTGACCCATTCTTATCTTAACCTACAAAAGCATTTGACTGTTGTTGCGAAAGAAAGATGGGATGGGACAAAAAGTTGACGTCAACAACGCATTATATACACCAATTACGTGAAGACATGTTATCTAGTTGTGTTGCGTGATTCCATCGCTGCTGAGGCTCCTCTCGGCCTGACATCTCCAATTTCAGCAGCAGTGATTGCTGGGGCAGGACTGTGGTCCTGCTCGATGCCACGGATGGTCTGACCAATCTTAGTTTCCAGCCTCTGTTGGCTGGACTAAACCACATCTTCACTTCAAAGAGTTGACATCGATGGTGATAATATAAAAATCACATGTGATTTGAATCATCACATATTCCAGATTAAAGCAGGAGCTAGATCTTAGATCATATCCTTCACACTGTACCGCTCTATCACGAGGCCTGGTGTTCTAGGGCTACAAGGACCCACACTAGAAAATAAACTATAAGCCACAACGATCTCTAACGCACAGTAAACTTTATCTCATAAATGAATATCATTGATTTATGTGACAAGAGACCATTTAGCACAAATAAAGAAGAAATACAACAGATGAAGAGGCATAGAGGATTGACTTAATTGTACTCGGGTCATCCCATATGTTCTCGTCCATCACAATGACTCAAATGCAGATCAAAATACGAACATTCCTATAAATGGAGATGGCTGTATTAAAGATAAGAGTAGACAAATTATATATGATAAGATAGAAGTATTGACAAGATGGACAAATTATGTGACAGATCTGTTTGATGACCATGAAACAAAAAACTTACAATATAAAACAATGATGGACCAGTAATACTGAAATAAGATGTGGTAAACGGAATAAAAACAATAAAATGGAGAAAGGCTGTAGTCGATGACACCATAACAGCTGACATAATAAAAACTCGTGGTGAATCTTGTGTGTAAACTATCACAGAACTCTGCAATGACATATATGAATCTGGCCATATTCCTAACATCATCAGTACCCAGCCACTACCTACGAAGTCCAGGGCTGTGGATTATGCAGAATACAGAACAATAAGTTTCATGAGCCACATAATCAAAATATTACTCAAGATAATACATGAAATAATTAAAAACAAGACAGCTATTGAGGTCGAAGAAGAACACTTTGGTTTTAGGAAAAATAAAGGAGCTAGAGAAGCCATGCGTAGTATCGGATAACTTATTTAAATTATGTTTTGTGAAATTATGTGAAATTACGTTTTGTGAAATTATGTGAAACTGTGTTTTGTGAAATTATGTTTTGTGAAATTATGTGAAACTATGTTTAGTGAAATTATGTTTTGTGAAATTATGTGAAAATAGGTTTTGTGAAATTATGTTTTGTGAAATTATGTGAAACTATGTTTTGTGAAATTATGTGAAATTATGTTTTTTTGAAATTATGTGAAATTATGTTTTCCCAAGCACCCAGCGTTGCAAATCGACGGGAAGGCATGGTCATCTGAGAACAGCATAGACAGTGACAGAGATACAGTTCCTGTAGAAGTATCTAGCACACCGACATCTCCTGTCTATTCAATTCCCACACAGCAGGTAGGACAGATTAGTATAATCATTTTTCATTAAATTGCCATTTCTTCTTTTCCTTCGTTCGATATAAAACTCCTGCAGATTATCAGGATGTAGGCCAGATAACTGTATGATTTTTCTCATGGCTTGCAGGACTGCCGCGATATCTGCGCCTTTCGGTGTAACACATCGGACTTCAGCATGACTCAGAGTCACTTTGATCATATTTTGAATTGTCAACTCCGCCACATAACTTCCTTAATCGTCTCTTACGACATACACTGAATGTAAACAGTGTTGTTCTTCTTTACTCTTATTTTGGGCCCGGGAAAAAACACAGACGAAACTGCCATGTACCTATGCTTATTAATTCGGTTCCTGGTCTGGCCCTAGCGATTACGCCGTTCTCTTTGTTATTAAGAGGTCGCGGTTTCGGATCCTGTTATTTACGTCTCATTTATAAAGTAGACTTTTCGATCCCTGGGAAGTATCGCTTGAAGCTACGGAGTTACGTGCTATATGTGGTACTCTCGGCAGGTGGAGTGTTACTGTGTTGACAGGACGGGGAACATATGGGGTAATCCAAATGTATTGAAGTAAATATGCCTTTTGTGTCTTTTATTATATATTCAATACTTGACAACAACTGTTTGGTCGAAACGGTGTTTCTATCTACTAATGTTCTCTGGTCATGATTCCATGAATTTTGTTTCTGCTTGTCATTCTTCTTCTATATGATCTCGGTTCCCAAGAATTAAGAACAATGAAGTTCTTGTTTCCTATGTGCACATTTGGTTTTTTATTTGGGGAGTGGTGGGGTGGAGGCGGGGCGCCTACAGAGCTCTTTTATACCTAGAAGACACCAACGCTAAGCTACGTATGCAATGTTTTGAGAATAGGCCTTAAATATCCTCGCTTAAAGAAGGGGAAAGGTCTAAGTGTGTATGCTGAAGGCGGGATCCACCATTTGGTATGCAGGAATCCAATCACATTGAAGCTCGGAACGTTTTGATGGCTACTTTTTGTCACACAATTCACATTCTTCATTGTCATAATATGTACATTTTTAAATACAATTCACATACACCATTGTCATAATAGAAACACTTTTGAATACAATTCGTAAAACTGCATTGTTTCAACATGACCAAACTTTTGACCACACATTTCGTACAACTTTACTGCTTCAAAACCTTACTTTTTACCACACATATCAAACAACTTCACTGCTTGAAAACCTCCACTTTTTACCACACATTTCATACAACTTCACTGCTTGAAAACCTCCACTTTTGGCTACAGATTTCATATAACTTCACTGCTTGAAAACCTCCACTTTTGACCACACATTTCAAACAACTTCACTGCTTCAAAACCTCCACATTTGACCACACATTTCAAACAACTTCACTGCTTCAATACGACCAATTCTACTTGCTATATGAGTGCCCCAATTTCTGAAAGTTAATGTAAAGTGTATTCTATTCTAATTATATTCCAGGTCATCGAAATCAATAGGAAATTGGTAAATCAGATTGAAATATTGAAGATGAAGGTGAAGATCGATGAAAACAAACGTGAGATGGTAAAGAAAGACTTTCAAGAGAGCAGTAACCAAAAATTGAAGATCAAGGAAATAGAGATTGAAAAATTGATATCTGATTTGAAAGAAAAGGAAGAAAATGTCCAGGTGTGTATCAAGTCTTCTGTTTGTTTTGTAACTAACAAATATATGAATAAAGTAAAACAGTAGAGACTGCGAGGGAGAGGAGATGGCTACCGGCCACATATAGCAGAGTCAATGAAAAGTGAGATCGTTAACATCTCACACTCCTACGGCGTTAATAAATGCTATGGGTGAACTTAGCTTTACTTCATTCATTCATTTTACTTTTGCGCTGAAGTTAGCGCATAGGGCAGAGGTCAGATCTCTCCAATTCTGTCTGTTCAAAGCTATTCTGTGCAGTTCTTGAATAGTATGAATGTTGGGTGTTTTACTTTCTCAAAGTATTGTTCTTCTGAGTGTTTCTTTTGGTCTACCCCTTGCTCTTTTGCCTGTAGGTATCCATTCAAGAGATTGGTGGTGTATTCTGTTGGTGTCTGCGAGTAGGGCATGCCCGATGTAGGACCAACTGCGTTTTCTGATAACATCTGTGATGAAATTTTGATGTGTCTCTTCTCTGATTTTATCATTCGATTTGAATTCACTCCAATGTGTGTTAGTTATCCTACGAAGACATTTGTTCTCGAAACTCTGTAATTTCTTTTCTGAAGATAAATAGGTTTTAGCTTTACTTACTATATGAATACACAATATTTTATAACCACGACTTAAAACTAAGAAAGTCACACACACACAAAAACATATCTCGAACGCGTTCAAAGCATGAAAACAGACATCTTTGTCGCTTTGTTTTACCTGCGCAAATAGTTCTTCTCTTACACATAACGTTGTTTTGTCTGTGCAGACAGTTCCTCCCTTACACATAACGTTGTTTTGTCTGTGCAGACAGTTCCTCCCTTACATATATAGTTTTTTTACCTGTGCAAATATTCCCTCCCTCACATATAAAGTTGTTTTCTTTGTGCAGACAGCTCCTCCTTAAATATAAAGCTATTTCATCTGTATAGAGAGTTCATCATTACGTATAAAGTTCATTTGTTTTTGCATACACAGATTCTAACTGATGAAAATCAACGCAAACACACAGAGATCAATCGTCTACAGAAGTATGTTGACGATCTCAAGCGAGATGTGCAGGCATCGAAGAAATATGCCGATGATATTCAACGCAAGTCTCAATTTCTGGACTATATATATCGTACATTGTTACTGTGTTATCGTACAATGTTACTGTGTTATCCTACAATGTTACTGTGTTATAGTACAATGTTACTGTTTTATCGTACATTGTTACTGTGTTATAGTACAATGTTACTGTGTTATAGTACAATGTTACTGTTTTATCGTACAATGTTACTGTGTTATCGTACAAAGTTAATGCCTTATAGTACAATGTTACTGTGTTATAGTACAATGTTATTGTGTTATAGTACAATGTTACTGTGTTATCGTACAATGTTACTGTGTTATCGTACAATGTTACTCTGTTATAGTACAATGTTATTGTGTTATCACAATTACAGTTATTACAATCACCGCTACCAATTATTATAAGATAATTATCGTCATATTGCATCACCATGGCATCATTATCATAGCCAATATAATAATAAAAACCAGTTATCACAATCATTATTATTTGTCATCGGTTATAGCGTTATTATAACTACCTTCATCGGGACACCAAAAACATGAAGTTATGTCACTCTTTCTTGCATTCTTTGCATTTTTTATATACTTTTTTAAAGACTTTTTACGAAGACACGTCCATTTGATCTGTTTTTCTCTATCTGAGTAATTATATTACGTCTCTCTTTTTGCTTATCGTTAAAGCGTTCTTGGGTCCTTTACCTGAACGCGTGCCTACCACATATTTTGCTTGTTTACAGAATGTTAACGAAGTTACATATTATGTACAAGTTCATTACAGATTCGTTATATTACGCATAATTGGCGTGCGGTTAATGACGTTATGTCACTGGCAGACCATGTTGTCAAATTGAAAAATATGATTTCTTCTTCTGTCGTTCGCCTGGAACATGTCTATATCTGAAGTTTTGTTTTTTCTATAAACTTTACGAGGATTTAATACCACGACTACGCATCGGAGGATACGGGATGTTACTAGAGTTTAGGAAGGGGTGGGGGGTACTAGGGTTAGAATCAACTCTAACCTAAACCCTAACTCCCCGTACTGTCGCGTACATTAGTAGTTTGTGAAGTCAATCTGGCGGTTCATTTTCTTTTTGTGAAATGGTTGCCGTATCAATGCTGAGCTCGGACGAACACAGTTTTTGTCTGGGTACTAGGGTTAGAATCAGCTTTAACCACATCCCTAACCATCCCCTCCCTCTCCTAAACTCTGTATAGCTGTGTTTAAAAGGGAGACAGAAACTGTGTTCTTCTTAGTTCAGAATTGATACGGCAGCCATTTCGCTAGTAGAAAATGAACCGCCAGAGTGACTTCACAAACTACTAAACAACTACGTTCGGCGATGACATCACAAGCTGCTAAAAAATTACAATCGGAGAATTATTTAAAAACTATGAGCGCTGTGAGCGACAGTAGGCACCCTTTCAGGGAAAGTACCAGTGATGGTCCTCAAAACAGTCACTCTCATATGTTATCTCCACTTATGCCTGAAAAGGTTTTCGGAAGTAAAACAGTATATATATTCGCCTTATTTCTTTATAGGAAATAGAAAATAACATAACGAATAGAATGTGCCTGTTTAAATGAAAGGTACCGTTTAAAGTAGCCATTCATTCATTAACTCATTACCCGCCAGGGTCGTAGGGGTAATATATTAGATGCGTCGACAGACAGTCCTCCAGCTATGTCTATCCTCAGCAATACGGATGTGTGGACAAATCATGACCTGTTCGATCTTTAATAATGTATGCCCATGATGTTTTTTGACCCCTCGGATTCTTCCGCCTCAATTTTACATTGCAATATTGTTTTTCGACAGTTAATCCTGTAGGAATACATGCCCAAACCATGAAAGTGTTCATCGTTTTACTATTTAAATTAGTGACTCTTACAAATAAAAAATTATGAGAACTTATGAATAAATTGCCGAGTCTGAAGTCACCAGAATATTATGTTGTCGACATTTGATATGGACACTATATCATTTCTCACAGAATATCAAACCAATGAGTTTCAGCAAGCTCTTCATTACACTGACCAGCACACATTTTTCATTTAGCTTTACCTCTGAGAATATTTGATCTCCTTAGTCCAGAAATTGAACAAATTTACCGATATCAGATCAAGTTTTTCGCCCGTGTGTTGCCGGGGCCCATAAGGGGAGCAAAGAATAACAACACTGTTTACCTTCCCCACGCATGTCGCAAAAGGCGACTAAGGAGGTTATGGGATGGAGTTGGCTGTCCTATCCCATATAGGGTCAGTAACCCAAAGCCATGCTGAAGTCGGATGTGTCAGGCCGAAAGGCGCAGATATCGCAACAATGCTGTAAACCATGACACAACGCATTCCGTTCTCCGGACTACATCCTGCTAATCTGCAGGAATTTGAAAACGAACGCAGAAGAAGAAGAAGATCAAGTTTTTGAAATACAGATATATATATATATATATATTTCTGCATGACGGAAACTACATGTTATTCCATGCCTGATATCTGAAATATCTAAACTGTTTCCAGGTATTGTAAACCTGCTAATTCTCAATGTGGTATAAATAACGTTTATTTTGCAATAAGCCGAAAGCTTGTCTCCTGGGTATGAAAGAAAGCTCTGAGATACCTCCCCACTGCACATAGGAAGTAAGAGCTAATCGGTCGCAATCCCGGGGGTTAGAAGAAGAATGCATGTTTTCCTTTTTTAATGGTTTAGTAAGAAATATCTCTTATGATGACCCACGCTTCTTTAAACCGCGAATCCAACTTGGTTGTGTAGTGAGCTATATTATAGTCAACAGAGAAAAGGCAAGTCCCTAATCTTTTATACAGTTCTGTGAACTCATCAGTTCACTCTTCAAAAGTGACGCTATTTGCTTTTTTCCGGGATTTCCATTCATTACTTTGTGTATACTTTGTGTCGACAGCAAATGAAAATCACGGTAAAAGTAAAATAGCATAACTTTTGAAGGATGAACACCGATGATTCTACAGGACTGCATATTTGACGATTAACACAATAAAGTCTATTTGCGTCAGCTGAAGTCTTGTTGAATACATAAGGATTTTTATTATATCTCCAAAAAATAAAATCCAGTCCCAAAGGTGTTTAAGCTCTGAGACACTTCATTGTTCTAAGGCCTGCGTTATAGACATTCGACCAGGTGTTCCAAAATTAAATTCATATTCATAAATCTTGTTTTGTGAACTGGGTCAAAGTTTCATCCAAGATTAATTTTCAGGAAATTCTGTATCTACAGGACACTTAGACCTCCTACCGAAGGTACCATTAAAGAAGGAATTAGCTTATGTCGAACAAGACACAGAGATTAGCAAACTTCGAACTGAAGTAAGTGTGAATATATACCAGCAATCATTAAATATAAGTGTTAATATATACCAGCAATCATGAAATATAAGTGTTAATATATACCAGCAATCATGAAATATAAGTGTTAATATATACTAGCAATCATGAAAAATAAGTGTTAATATATACCATCAATCATGAAATATAAGTGTTAATATATACTAGCAATCATGAAATATAAGTGTTAATATATACTAGCAATCATGAAATATAAGTGTTAATATATACCAGCAATCATGAAAAATAAGTGTTAATATATACCATCAATCATGAAATATAAGTGTTAATATATACCAGCAATCATGAAAAATAAGTGTTAATATATACCATCAATCATGAAATATAAGTGTTAATATATACTAGCAATCATGAAAAATAAGTGTTAATAAATACCATCAATCATGAAATATAAGTGTTAATATATACCAGCAATCATGAAATATAAGTGTTAATATATACCAGCAATCATGAAAAATAAGTGTTAATATATACCATCAATCATGAAATATAAGTGTTAATATATACCAGCAATCATGAAAAATAAGTGTTAATATATACCATCAATCATGAAATATAAGTGTTAATATATACTAGCAATCATGAAATATAAGTGTTAATATATACTAGCAATCATGAAATATAAGTGTTAATATATACCAGCAATCATGAAAAATAAGTGTTAATATATACTAGCAATCATGAAATATAAGTGTTAATATATACCAGCAATCATGAAATATAAGTGTTAATATATACCAGCAATCATGAAATATAAGTGTTAATATATACTAGCAATCATGAAATATAAGTGTTAATATATACCAGCAATCATGAAATATAAGTGTTAATATATACTAGCAATCATGAAATATAAGTGTTAATATATACCAGCAATCATGAAATATAAACTAATATATACCAGCAATCATGAAATATAAACTAATATATACTAGCAATCATGAAATATAAGTGTTAATATATACCAGCAATCATGAAATATAAACTAATATATACCAGCAATCATGAAATATATGTGTTAATATATACCAGCAATCATGAAATATAAACTAATATATACCAGCAATCATGAAATATAAACTAATATATACCAGCAATCATGAAAAATAAGTGTTAATATATACCATCAATCATGAAATATAAGTGTTAATATATACCAGCAATCATGAAATATAAACTAATATATACCAGCAATCATGAAAAACCCAACACTTTGGTTTAAATGTAGAAATGTTTGATACAGATTTTAAAATACACAAAACAAGTAAATTTACAAATCTGATTCATTTACGGACGCACATGTGCTGTTTTCTAAAAAAAAGTGAACAAACTCAGGACTGTCACCTAAGCAGTTGTCTACACTAAAGTTTACAAAAACTTCGCACTCACTGTCAGTAATTCAGGGACATGATTAATACCCCTTGTATGACCCCCCTGTATCTGACAAATTAGGAAACACCCTTACAGAGCAATGTTTACATTCTAGAAAGGTGGAAAGAATACTGTAAAGAAATGTACTCAGAGCCACCCCAAAATGATCTAAGGAGCCAAATACACAAGAGCCAGAGCTTACAACAGAAGAAAATAGATCAGTAATTCACAGTTTGAAGAGAGGAAAAGCGGCAGGTTGTAGCGACATAACAGCTGAAATGATTAAAACCTGGGGCGAAAGCAGCATTAATATCTTGTATCAGCTATGCAATACTATCTGGAGAACGGAAACCTGGCCAAGGGACTGGAAACATTCAGTATACATACCAATACTGAAAAATAATTCTTACAGATGGGAATTGAACCGGGTCCGTTCTAGCAGCACCGAATCAGCACTTCGCAACACAAGTAAACAGGTTTTCCGTACTTGACCAACCACACCCCCCCCCAAATGTGATCTTGTCAAGACATTCAAATAGTAATGCAAAATTACATAAACAGATTACTGGGAATACCTAACTACGAACAAATTTAGATGAAAAGGTATATAAAAAATATGCAATAAAACAAACAGGACAATTTTCGACGTATCGGTCCAAACGGGACCTTTTCAAGACATTTATAACGTTTACACCAAAAGAATCAACACAAACTTGATTACTGATTTTGACCGGGTCATGTTTCACTTACGGGAAACGTAACCTGGTACCGGATGCAGAAACGCACAAGGAATGTAAGAGAACATGGGAGCTTTCAATATGCGACGGATATATTTTTTGCGCACTATAGATGAGTAATGATGAGGTGTCATATAACTTGTCTTTGGTGATTGAACCGTGTGATGGATGATTGAAGTGGGTGGAGGATGATTGAAGTGTGTGGAGGAAGATTGAAAAGTGTGGAAGATGATTGAAATGTGTGGAAGATTATTGAAATGTGTGGAAGATGATTGAAATGTGTGGAAGATGATTGAAATGTGTGGAAGATGATTGAAATGTGTGGAAGATGATTGAAGTCTGTGGAGGATAATTGAAATGTGTGGAAGATGATTGAAATGTGTGGAAGATGATTGAAATGTGTGGAAGATGATTGAAATGTGTGGAAGATGATTGAAATGTGTGGAAGATGATTGAAATGTGTGGAAGATGATTGAAATGTATGGAAGATGATTGAAATGTGTGGAAGATGATTGAAGTCTGTGGAGGATAATTGAAATGTGTGGAAGATGATTGAAGTCTGTGGAGGATAATTGAAATGTGTGGAAGATGATTGAAGTCTGTGGAGGATAATTGAAATGTGTGGAAGATGATTGAAATGTGTGGAAGATGATTGAAATGTGTGGAAGATGATTGAAGTCTGTGGAGGATAACTGAAATGTGTGGAAGATGATTGAAGTCTGTGGAGGATAATTGAAATGTGTGGAAGATGATTGAAGTCTGTGGAGGATAATTGAAATGTGTGGAAGATGATTGAAGTCTGTGGAGGATAATTGAAATGTGTGGAAGATGATTGAAATGTGTGGAAGATGATTGAAGTCTGTGGAGGATAATTGAAATGTGTGGAAGATGATTGAAGTCTGTGGAGGATAATTGAAATGTGTGGAAGATGATTGAAGTCTGTGGAGGATAATTGAAATGTGTGGAAGATGATTGAAATGTGTGGAAGATGATTGAAATGTGTGGAAGATGATTGAAGTCTGTGGAGGATAACTGAAATGTGTGGAAGATGATTGAAGTCTGTGGAGGATAATTGAAATGTTTGGAAGATGATTGAAGTCTGTGGAGGATAATTGAAATGTGTGGAAGATGATTGAAGTCTGTGGAGGATAATTGAAATGTGTGGAAGATGATTGAAATGTGTGGAAGATGATTGAAGTCTGTGGAGGATAATTGAAATGTGTGGAAGATGATTGAAGTCTGTGGAGGATAATTGAAATGTGTGGAAGATGATTGAAGTCTGTGGAGGATAATTGAAATGTGTGGAAGATGATTGAAGTCTGTGGAGGATAATTGAAATGTGTGGAAGATGATTGAAGTCTGTGGAGGATAATTGAAATGTGTGGAAGATGATTGAAGTCTGTGGAGGATAATTGAAATGTGTGGAGGGTGATTGAAATATGTGGAAGATGATTGAAGTGTGTGGAGGATGATTGTAATTTGTGGAGGATGAATGAAATGTGGTTTGGATGAATGAAATGTATGAAAGACTATTGAACTGTATGAAGAATGAATGAAACATGTGGATGATGAATGCAATTCTGGAGGCTGATTGAAGTGTGTGAAAGATGATTAAAGTTTGTGAGGATGATTGTGTCCAACTCTCACAACCATACAGCACAATAGAAAGCACTAGTTAGTTACACTCATTTTTCTTTTAGAGCAAAAACTCTGTTATACTTGTATTTGAGTATCTCTGTTAATTCTGGGATATTTCTAATCTAAGGTAAACAACTTAAAGAAATATTTAGCTACTCTGGAGGAAGAATTATCCAAAGCTAATGAAAAAATAGCCCAGCAGGGAAGCAAGATTCAATTTCTGGAGATTGATGGAGGAAATATTCAGATTAAGTTCAAAGAAGACTTAGCTAAGGTGAGTAATTAAATATGTCAGCTGTAATAATAACATTCATGTTATTATTATGATTTGTTCATTTCCTAATTTTCTTCGTGAAAACGATATGTTATATAATATGCCGAGATCTGGTAATGAATTTTGAACTTTTCACGATTCCTTGTCAAAAGCAATACTGCAGGGAACTGTCGAGGGTGGAAGAAGCAGAGGAGGACAAATAAAGACATGGACAGACATCAAGGAATGGACAGGGCAAGATATTTCCACACTCATCCGCATCGCTGAGGATAGAATTCGCTGGAGGACTCTGTGTGCTGAAGCATCCAATGTGGTACCCCTACGACCCTGAAGGGTTATGGGTATATTGATTGATTGAATGAATTTTGTTATATATTTTGTTCCTCCACTTGGACAAACACAAACACTGAATAAATGGGAACAGACTTCAGTAAAACTGTTTGCTCTATGGCAAATATATATCATTTACATAGAGCATGTGCCAGTATTTCGTCTGCATGATTTACATAGAACATATGAAAGTATTTCGTCTGCATGATTTACATAGAACATATGAAAGTATTTCGTCTGCATGATTTACATAGAACGTATGAAAGTATTTCGTCTGCATGATTTAAATAGAACATATGAAAGTATTTCGTCTGCATGATTTACATAGAACGTATGAAAGTATTTCGTCTGCATGATTTACATAGAACATATGAAAGTATTTCGTCTGCATAGTTTACATAGAACGTATGAAAGTATTTCGTCTGCATGATTTACATAGAACATAGGAAAGTATTTCGTCTGCATGATTTACATAGAACATATGAAAGTATTTCGTCTGCATGATTTACATAGAACGTATGAAAGTATTTCGTCTGCATGGTTTACATAGAACGTATGAAAGTATTTCGTCTGCATGGTTTACATAGAACGTATGAAAGTATTTCGTCTGCATGGTTTACATAGAACATATGAAAGTATTTCGTCTGCATGGTTTACATAGAACGTATGAAAGTATTTCGTCTGCATGGTTTACATAGAACATATGAAAGTATTTCGTCTGCATGGTTTACATAGAACATATGAAAGTATTTCGTCTGCATGGTTTACATAGAACATATGAAAGTATTTCGTCTGCATGGTTTACATAGAACGTATGAAAGTATTTCGTCTGCATGAAACTATCTGAAATAAGAATATAATATCTAAAGTGGAAAAAACAATACAATTATGTGCAATTACATAAGATTTCTATTTTGTCCAACTACGCTTGTTTATTCTATGTATTTATGTTCGAGTGTTTTTGTTGTGAGTAATGTTGATAACAATATTAGGGGGAACATATTGTGACAGTGTGTAGCAGAAATATTAATGGCTTGTTGATTGGTTGGTTGCTGATCCAGTTTTCCATGGGCTGATGTCATCATTGATGAGTAATGACATCGTCGGTCACATTGGTAAGTGTAGTACTTCATTGTAGTTCATTGTGTCATGGTTTGCAGCTTTGCTGCGCTATCTATGCCTTTCAGCCATACATATCTGACTTCAGCAAGACTTTTGGTTCACTTTGACCATATTTTGGATTGGACAGCCAACCCTACCCCACAACCTTCCTTCTTAGTCGCCTCTTATAACATGCATGGTATGTGCGACAGTGTTGCTATTATTTGCTTCCCTTTTAGGCCCCTTAACATACGGGTTCTTGGTATATGTTTGTGGCACTGGTGACAAACAGTAATTGACTACTTTTTCTCAATTCTCATACAAAGCAGGAATTTTAATGATTATTTCCCTTTAATGACATACAATGGTTTCAGTAGATCGTCGCGGCACAATATACCTTTACACGACAGAAACCCGAAACCAAGTGTGCTTGCTAAATATGTAATACATGTTTTGCCTTATGTCTAAGATTAAGGAGAAGTGGAAAAACATGAATATTGATGTTGAATGGTAGTTGGTTGTAGCAAATAGTATCATCATCGAACCCGTAAACATTCAAGAACGTAGGGGTACCACTCTGGAAACATCAACACACAAATTTCAGACTTACCTACCTATTCTCATTTACTTATTTAGGTGTGATGAACCTATAATCATGTTCAAGTTTTAATATTTTCAAACCATACTTTCTTTAACCTCTTCTTCTTCCACCCTCAACTGTTCCCCGCAAGATAATTTTGAAACGGGAATATTGACCTATCACGTGGCCAAACCGCAATGGTTTGCGCTTTTTGTCACCGCTATGAGATATTCTTATTGCCCATCAAGAATATTTATAATGTTTTTCCACGTATATTCTTACTTGCCCATCAAGAATATTTATAATGTTTTTCAACGTATATTCTTACTTGCCCATCAAGAATATTTATAATGTTTTTCAACGTATATTCTTACTTGCCCATCAAGAATATTTATAATGTTTTTCAACGTATATTCTTACTTGCCCATCAAGAATATTTATAATGTTTTTCCACGTATAGGTTAGTTTTATGTTTCGTATAATTGATGCGCAATATTCATCTGTCAGACTTGTTTTCAACAGCAATGACTTATTATTGCAATACTGCCATTTCTTTACAGGTCACACTTATTGTACGGAATGAGATTGAGAAATCGCGAGATATAATGAGCAAGCAATGGGAGGAGATGCGAAAACTTCGAAAACAGAACGAAAACATGAGACAAGATATTAAAGAAATCAAAGAAATGATTACCAGCGCGCATAGCCCACGGGCATCCCAAGATCACGCACAAGGCCCCAGCACATCTTTAACCAACCAACTTCCGCTTGTTAAACTGGACACAAATAAAACCGCTCAAGGAAAAAAGAAAATATGGTAGATTGAAATTACTTTATATAAATGCAAAAGATGGTATGTGAATTTTTTTAAATAAAAGAACTATGTAAATTAGAATAAAAGATGGCTTTCCAGTTGTCAAAGATGACATAGACTACCAATGTATACATGATGATGATGGACATGAAATAACTCGTGTGTCGTGTGTCCTCTCTGTAACGTGACTGAGACGACAATCTGACTAGCATAAGGTTGTCACAAAGGCGTGGTTGTTTTGTGGGAGCTAATACATGCATGTTTAGTCCCTGAAGGGATGCATTTCCATTGCTGCTGTATCCCAGTGTTCTCATGTCATGCGTAGCGCAGTACATACTTCTATACCATCTCATCACTCTTCTGTCAGATCTGTTGACCCATCCACAGTGATGGTACATCTAGTTTCCCCGTCACCTAGGAGTCTGTCATATTATACGCCCGTGTGTTGCCGGGACCCGAAAGGGGAGCAAAGAATAGCAACACTGTTTACCTTCCACGCATGTCGTAAAAGGCGACTGAGGAGGTTATGGGATTGAGTTGACTGTTCCATCCCATATAGGGTCAGAGACCCAAAGCCATTCTGAAGGCGGATGTGTACGGTAGAAAGGCGCAGATATCACAGCAATGTTGTAAACCATGACACAATGCATTCCGTTCTCCCAACTACATCCTGCTAATCTGCAGGAGTTTGAGAACGAACGCAGAAGGAGAAGAAGAAGTAATATTATAAGGACAAAAGGTGCATTAGCTGCTATCCTGCTTCTATTTGTCATTCAGGGCAATCATTTTATAGAAGACAAAACTAAAAATAGAAGACAAGACGAAGAATAGAAGACAAGACTAAGAATAGAAGACAAGACTAAGAATAGAAGACAAAACTAAGAATAGAAGACAAGACTAAGAATAGAAGACAAGACGAAGAATAGAAGACAAAACTAAGAGTAGAAGACAAAACTAAGAATAGAAGACAAAACTAAGAATAGAAGACAAGACGACGAGTAGAAGACAAAACTAAGAGTAGAAGACAAGACTAAGAATAGAAGACAAGACTAAGAATAGAAGACAAAACTAAGAATAGAAAATAAAACTAAGAGTAGAAGACAAGACTAAGAATAGAAGACAAAACTAAGAATAGAAAATAAAACTAAGAGTAGAAGACAAGACTAAGAATAGAAGACAAGACTAAGAATAGAAGACAAAACTAAGAATAGAAGACAAAACTAAGAGTAGAAGACAAGACTAAGAATAGAAGACAAAACTAAGAATAGAAAATAAAACTAAGAATAGAAGACAAGACTAAGAATAGAAGACAAAACTAAGAATAGAAGACAAGACTAAGAATAGAAGACAAAACTAAGAATAGAAGACAAGACTAAGAATAAAAGACAAAACTAAGAGTAGAAGACAAGACTAAGAATAGAAGACAAAACTAAGAGTAGAAGACAAGACTAAGAATAGAAGACAAAACTAAGAGTAGAAGACAAAACTAAGAATAGAAGACAAAACTAAGAATAGAATACAAAACTAAGAATAGAAGACAAAACTAAGAATAGAATACAAGACTAAGAATAGAAGACAAGACATACTATGACAATGGTGATTTTCATGATTTTCATCCCTTAACTTTTCTTAGTCGTCTCCAACAATATGCGAACTCTTGACTGGGCTGCGATCACACTGGGTTAATGAATAATGTAATATAGAAGCATCAAGGATTTATTTTAAATAAAAATCATACCGCAGCAAACAGGATTGTAACCAAGTCCGCTCAGATGGCACCTACTCGCCTCGCAACTTGAGCAAGGCATTAAACGTGTATATTCCCAAGCCACTGTGAACATGGACCTGACGAACGACACACAAACAACAACACACGCACTGCACAGGTATTTTGTAAATTTCTCGTGAGCCACAAACATTTTAACATGGGATCAGACTGAGAACATTTGAATTTTCTAGAGTTCCATGAAGTCGATTCATAAACAAATCATTAAAAGAAACAAAACAACCATCGAATTTTTCTCAACAAATATTATTGTTTATGTATATACAAACTGTCATGTTAGTGAAACAGAAATTATATATTGTATTTGCGAACTACTTCGGTGTGTGTTGATATTACAAATTTATATAATAAATTCTTAGAAATATTTCTGATATGTTGTATTATTTGTATTTTAAATTTTATATAAAAATTCCAAAATCACTAGATGTTTTAATGGAATGTCCTTTAATTATACCTACAATTTTTTTTTATCCCCCATCCCTTAATTGTTAACAAATTCTCAAGACTTCAGGGACTCTCTACTTAATTATGTCAAATCCCCCCTCCATTCTTCATATCATAAATTTTTTTTAGCAGCACGAAAGAAGAACGAAAAGAACTGTATTACAGTTATTGCGCATTTTTCGAAAAAAATGGTTCAATTTCGAACAATTTAATTAACGTATAAAAATAAACAATTTTGTTGATGTCAGCCATTTGTCAAACTCCACTCACTACTACTACTATTACTACTACTACTATTACTACTACTACTACTACTACTACTATTACTGCTACTACTGCTATTACTACTACTACTGCTACTATTAGTACTACTGCTACTACTATTATTACTACTACTGCTACTACTACTACTATTTTACTACTACTACTACTACTACTACTATTACTGCTACTACTACTACTATTACTACTACTACTACTACTACTATTACTACTACCACTACTACTACTACTATTACTATTGCTACTACTACTACTACTATTACTACTACTACTACTATTACTACTACTACTACTACTACTATTACTATTGCTACTACTACTACTACTATTACTATTGCTACTACTACTACTACTACTACTACTATTACTATTGCTACTACTACTACTATTACTATTACTACTATTACTACTAGTGCTACTACTACCATCATTATTAATGTATTACTACTATTATTACTACTACTACTACTGCTACTACTACTACTACTAATATGTGACTAGTGCTGAAAAGGCGCAGAAGACATAGAGGATTGATTTCACTTTACTAGAATTTCCCCAGAAGGACTTCCTTTCTCTCAACGTATGGCACACCACCTGCAACATTACCACTCATTAAACATGACTTCTTCAAACAATAATGCCCAGCTACTCCAAAAATGCACTTGTAAACCCATCTTCACGATCAGAGTTTGAACATGGGACTTCTTGATTACAGGGAACATGACCTAACTGACATGCCCTATGTGAGGTAGTTTCCTGCTGCTACCACTACTAATTTCACCATTGAACAACCTCGTAAGTTAAAAAGTACATTGGTGTAAAGATTGAAACGATCCGTAAAGAGAAACACAATAGATATACCAAGAGACTGATAAATCAGCATCTAACTGCAACTGTTGGTCGTTACAACACAGATGAATTTATTAAGATGGATATAGACGCACATATGAACTCGTCCGGTGTTAGTTAGTTAGTTAGTTAGTTAGTTAGTTAGTTAGTTAGTTAGTTAGTTAGTTAGTTAGTTAGTTAGTTAGTTAGTTATTCCCTTAGGGCCAATGACGGCACATAGGGCGGATGTCATATATTTCCATGTCTCTCGTTTCATTGCAATTTGCCTTAGATCTTCATTGTTAACAATGTTTCTGATACCGATAGTGAAACGCCGTTCGGTGTGCACATTAACTGATGACGTCAGAAACAATATTCTAAAAAATATACTCTCGACGCTGTCACTATTTTTCATCGTTTTTTTTCCACATCATATTTCTATGATACTTATCTCCCCCTTCACCTACAATTAAACAACAACACACCTTCTCCTAACAAGCGCATCGATCTAAAAGAATATTTAGGATATTTCTCAATGTTATGATTGTAATCTTCTGACTGTTTCTAGTTACACAGTTTTAATCAACATTGTTATTTCCTGTTAACTTCTCGAGCCGTAGGTCAGAACTACAGGTCATGCTTTTGACTTACTATTGCAGATCCAACAGGCAAACAATGCTGCTTCTACAGCTATGTTCCTTTGTGACGTTATTTCTATGTGATAATAAATCTCACAATGTGTTTTCACGTCTGAACAATTTTACCGTAGAAATCAAATTAAAACGTCCAGCTCAGTTTTCGTCAGTAATCAGTAATGATAAACTTGAACCTAGCGAAACTATTTTTCAACCATTGTCAAAACAAGTCAAATTACCAGTTACAAATATAAAATGGCAAAACATCTACAAGAAACATTTTTGGAAGACACTGAGATATGCATTTATCAAAGCACTTCAAAACACAAGCAGTTCTCTAGTAATGAATATTGGTAACGAAGACAATGTTCGTTTTGATAATTATCGTAAATTTAAATTGAAGAAAAATAAACGACATGTTAGATATTTCGATGAAACAAATTTTGTTGATCTGAAAACCAAACCAAAAAAGACAAATTATTTTGATATGACAAACACAAAATACGGGGCAAATCTTGATGATATTATAACCAAACAATACAAGAAACATTTTCATGGTCTGAGAACCAAACCTAACAAGAAAAATTATTTTGGTCTGAAAACCAAACAAAATAACACACATTTTGATGGCCTGTTAACCAAACAAGGCAAGACAATTTTTGATGTTTTAAATACCAAACAAAGCAAGACAAATCTAACTATCTTGACTCATGGACACATAAAACGAAGATCGAAAGATAGACGTTTTTTGACCGGTGTTCATTCTTCCTTAAAGGAACACGTCAAAGAAGGTAAAACTTTATGGAAAATGTCCAAAAAAGAAATAGCCAAGGCGTTTGAGACTTACTATAAATGTATTGAAGAAAGAATAGAATCATTGAAACAGGAGACGTTTCCTATCAAGGCACTCCTGGCTGTTGAAGGAGAGAGAGTTCAGATGACGTGCAAAGTATGGTAAGAGCAAATTTTCTATAAAATACTCGGATTAAACACACTTGCCAGTACATTACCGAGCGCCTGTAAGGGGAGCAAATAATATGAACGCTGTTACTTTGTCAAGCATGACGTGATAGGTGACCTAGGATGTTGAGGGGGGAGGGGGTTGAGCTGACTTACATCCAGTCAAGGATCAATGTGAGTCAGACCACACGCTAAGTTCGTTGTGAGTCCCAAAGGCGCAGATATAGCAACCAACAGGGCCGGCCCTAACAATGGTGGGGCCCAATGCGAAACGGATTTCGTGGGGCCCAGTCTGGGTAGGGAAGAGGATAATAAAATAAATTATAATATGAATTTATGGGCCTATGAAGTGCGGGGCCCACTGCGGCCGCATAGGTTGCAATGGCCTAAGACCGGCCCTGGCAACCAAGCTGTAAACCATGACGCAACGTATTCTGTTTTCCGAACTACATACTGTTCTGGGGGAGTTTGAAAATGAACGAAGTCGAAGAAAGAGCTCAGTTCGTACAAACTCAAAACTGATCCAGAGATTCTCAACTACTTTTAACCCCCCCCCCCCGCTCAACTACCCCCCCCCCCCCCCCTTCAATAATTTTAACTACCCCCACCCCCGCTAAACCATGTTTACCCTCCTCCACTTAACCACTTGTAATCCCCCTTCCCTACACTCAACCACTTTAACTCCCTCACTACAAATCAGTTGGTAGCATATCGTGTTCAGAAATTAGTCATCAACCCATCACTTTGGTTGATGTACTGATTTTATAGAAACGTTTACGTTGAGTAGGTTGTCATTGCTTTCCGAACGGTCCAGAAGCACAGGTGCCTGTGTCTGAAATCGAGCTGAATACAATGATCGAGATTTTGTCTCCATATTTCTCATAATCAATATGTGTCCACATATTTATTTATGATTATTGACTTCTGTTGATCGAACCATCTGTATTGCCTCGCAGTTCTGTGGGTTCCAACGTCGTAGATCACACGCCACACAGGGTGGAAATGGGTAGGTGGTAGCTGGGGGTAATTTAAATGTTAAGTGAATAATTCCAGAATTCGCTATTCACAGCGATTGTTTTATTTTTGTTTTGGTTCTAGTTGTCCTCATCTAGAGTTGGTCCTATGGGTCCTAATCTAGAATTGGTTCTAGGGCTCCTTATGTAGATTATATATTGTGACATACAAATTAAAAAAATTAAAGTCCGAATATACACATCGGTCAGCTGGTCTTCTTATTCGTCTCGTTCGCAGTGTTACCTGTCTACATGCCCGGTTTTCTGAATAAATATTGTTGCATTTGAAAGATCCTCAAGGTTCCCATACAGTTTATCATGTCTGCACAGCTAGTTCGGTTTTTTAAAATATTTATTTCTTGTATTCTCAGTGCTGCCATGCAACTTTTTGTGGATATTCGTCTCTTTGGGTCGGTGTTCCTCACTTAACTGGTTTAGTGTAATGCAGTCTTGCAGAATATTCTGCGTGGTCTATTCTGCATGCCCATATGGATACAAAATTGGTGGAGCACATGCTTAGTCTATTTAATTAGTTGTGCTCTTTTCTTGGTACGTGATTTCTTGGTCTCTTTGTTGCTGTGTTGCTCCACATTTTGCCAGCATATCTGCCTCTTCATTCCCTTATATGTTACAGTGGGATGGTATCCGCTGTAGTACTACCCTTCTTTGGATGCTCTCTTCTCGTATGGCTTCCTTCAGGGCTGGCAGTTTTCGCTGTCAACAGCTGGTCTCACAATGAAGAGGATAAAACCCGTTAATATAATGAATTTATGAATACAGAAATTAGCTAGAGAGTGAACGAAGTTAAAAAAACAATATGAATATATCCCACTGGGGGACAGGATAAAGATGTAAGAGATGTTTAGGTGCGGGAAGGAAAAAAAACGTTTTGAAATCATTGTGTTAGTTAACATTACTTTTATTTGTAACAACTTCTTGCTTGAGTATTGATATATTTTTTAAACTGGAAAATACGTTTTAGGAAGAAGGTATTGTTTTTATAATAACATTATTGGAAGTGACCACGTTTGAGATGTACGAGCGATGACAATCTAGTATTTCTTGGAGAAATGTACGTTAGAGTCATGGGGTCAGTTTCAGGTCTTCTTTAGTGTCCAAGAGATTTTCTGGTACCAGTTTCTGCGGCAATACATCAGCCATTTGTGTTCAACACAATTGCCTATCAAATGCGAATTAATCATAGAATGTATCGTTGGCAAGACCATGTTGCTAATCACTGAGCCACCACGACCTACTAATTTTTGCAGCAGCTCTTCTTCTTCTGCTTTACCTGTAAGACTCGCACAGGTGTTCAAGACGTAGTCAGAAGAAAAGAATGTGTTGTTTTTCTGTGATATATTTGTGCATGTCAGATTTACACATCTGAATACAGGATTGTCTTTGAGTTAGTTTAATCTGTAGGATGGAACAACCAATTACTTTAATCTGTAGGACGGAACAACCAATTACTTTAAAATGGAACTAGCAATTTCTTTAATATGTAGGATGGAACAACCAATTACTTTAATCTGTAGGATGGAACAACCAATTACTTTAATCTGTAGGATGGAACAACCAATTACTTTAATCTGTAGGATGGAACAACCAATTACTTTAATCTGTAGGATGGAACAACCAATTACTTTAATTTGTAGCTTGGAACAACCAATTACTTTAAAATGGAACAGCCAATTACTTTAATCTGTAGGATGGAACAACCAATTACTTTAATCTGTAGGATGGAACAACCAATTACTTTAAAATGGAACAACCAATTTCTTTAATATGTAGGATGGAACACCCAATTACTTTAATCTGTAGGATGGAACAACCAATTACTTTAATCTGTAGGATGGAACAACCAATTAATTTAAAATGTAGGATGGAACAACCAATTAATTTAAAATGTAGGATGGAACAACCAATTACTTTAATCTGTACAATGGAACAAACAACCTTACCCCAACACGACTTTAATCTCCACTTACGATATGCATGACAGGTCACATTGCTGCTAATGCTTGTTCCTGGTTTTGGACCAAGGCATGCACTGTAGAATTGTAGTCAATATTTTACCTTGTATTTCTTTAGTAACATATATAATGTAGTAATTCAATTGTCAGGGCTCAATGGCAAGAAATTTGCTGGAAAGTCAGCTATGTAGATCACTAGATCATCGTATATGAGAATAGAAATAGAAGCGGGTACAGCAGCTCTCACTTGGCTGGCTATGCAACCACCAACAGACTCAGTGATTATATCTAACTCTCAAAGTATGCTGCGCAAAATAGAAAAGTGTATGATCAAAACTGAATGCGTCACTCTTCTCAACAACGTGCAGAGCATTACATGGACATACTGTTCAGGTCATGCTGGGGTCAGGGGAAACGAAAGATCCTTTTTCTTGACTGGTAAAGCCTTGGTAAACTGCACCAAGATAAGAAGAGACAGGATTTAATTGTTTAGAGCAGTCATGGATACCCTAGAAGACGAGGAGGAAGACGAATGTGACAATGTACATATTCAGATAATGGTAGAAATGGGAGTGACTAGAGGCGATGGGAGAAAGTGCTCCCTCTCCGGAAAGATCAGAAAAACGTGTAATCAGCAACTGACCGGGACACTGATCTTATACACTTTTATATGGCTAATGGAACGGCAAGCAGAGCAAATATAGGAGTGCCCCCAGTGCTGTGACGCTTTTTCCGAATTTTGATTGATTGGTTGTGGGATTCGACTAGGCCATCTCAGGATACCTAGTGATGTTGCTTTCAGCTTGAGTCCTAAAACGGATTATTTTGGTTATATCGCGAGGCTGGATAATTGCACAGGGAACTGACGAAAAGTACTTGAGCCTTGGCGAAAAAACTGACGAACGTTTGCAGAAGTTTGCTTTTAATCCCGGGACGAATTTCAGATGAGAAGATTAGATTCTCTCTTGGAAGATTCCAAGTCCACAGCAGGTTCATACCTCCGCTGGAGATCATTCAATCCTTGCTGGCTTAGCCAGATTGCTCTGTTGCTCGGGGTACTCCATCAAGAGGAGCAGCGTGGTCTCAACCAATATGAGTCCTGGTCCTGCCGAGCGAAGCGAGCAACCGCTTCAACGTCTCTGTACCCCGCTTGTTCCTAATCAAGAGTCATTTATACTGTCTTCTCTCCTACCTTTCATGGTCCCTGCGAGTCCCATTTTAATTGTAGTCCTGTGGACTCATGGTTGAATCTTTCAAAAGTGACGCTAATTGACTTTTATAGTGGTCTTCATTGGTCACTAGTAGTGTATCAGGGATGGAACGATACGTGGATATGACATGATATGACATGATATGCCATGATATGCCATGATATGACATGATATGCCATGATATGACATGATATGACATGATAAGACATGATAAGGTACCAGATCCAATAAGGTGATCGGATGACGACCGGGCGAACCCGCGCGGTGTGTGTGTGCCCGGGATCACGATATCGGCGGTGCGGGCGACGCGGGCGCGGCGGGCGGCGCGGGTGGGGTGGCGAGGCCCCCGACCCTGAAAACTGGAAAAGGGGTGGGTGGGATTTTCCCTTTAGATTTTGTGATAAAGAAAACGTCTATGGAAAGTTACAATGAATGAGGTCAGTATAACCAGGTCATACGGTGGTGGGGTCATCTCTACCATATGTAGATCTAGGTCAATTCCTTAGAAGGAATAGTACTGACGTGTGTGCCCCTTGTGTTTAAAATTCAAATTCTGACCAGCAAAACACCATAAAATTTTATGGTACAAGGTCAATTAACCATCTGGTGGGGCACGGAAACTTACAGTGAATGTTGTCAGCATAACCCGATTACGCTGTCGGGGTCATCCATAATACTACTCTATTTAGATCTGGTTCAAACTGTAGGATGACATAACAGAGATGCATACATTTCCACAGAGAAAATGGGCTGGAAACTTAGAAAGAATGAGGTCAGTATAACCGGGTTACGCTGTCGGGGTCATCCATAATACGACCCTATTTAGATCTGGTTCAAACTGTACGATGACATAACACAGACGCGTACTTTTCCACAGAGAAAATGGGCTGGAAACTTAGAAAGAATGAGGTCAGCATAACCGGGTTAAAAGATGGGGGTCACATATACCTCTACCATATTTAGATCTAGGTCAATTCCTTAGAAGGAATAGTACTGACGTGTGTGGCACTTGTGTTTAAAATTCAAATTCCGACCAGCAAAACACCATAAAACTTTACGTTTCAAGGTTGATTAGCCATCTGGTGGGGCACGGAAACTTACACCAAATGTTGTCAGCATAACCCCGGTTACGCTGTCGGGGTCATCAATAACACTACCCTATTTAGCTCTGTTTCATTGTGTTGAAGCTCAAATTATGTTCCGAAAAACATTGTAAACCATGAGGCTACAAGGTCAATTAGCCATCTATTAGCTCACGGGCTATTTCAATATATGCTAATTAGCGTACTTTTCCACAAAGAAAACGATACGGGAGTCTTAGCACGAATGATGTCAGCATAATCCGATCACGCAACCAGTATATGAAAGTGAACACCCTTTATCTATCTTAGCTGTCTCTGTATATAATCACTATAAGCATGGTTGGTGTCCGAATGTAGGGATTTCGTTTTGTGATCATGCTATATTATTATTAATGATATTAATATACTGATACAAATGTTATTTAAATTATTAGTTTGAATTTCAAACAGTATTTCACAAAATATTTCCAACTATATGAAATAGTTTAAAACGAAAAATAAATCCCCGTGTACACTCCAGCAATAAACCCCACAGGTAGGGTTTAACGGCTTAATTACTGGCTCGAGACGGCGTACGCGTGTCAATCGATAATCACCAAGCGTGACGGCTTGCCCACAGTGTAAAATGTATTAGAGTAACACAGACACTGACAAAATAATTGGGGGTAATTATAAGAAACATATATATATGCATGACGCATACATAAGCGTGAACATATCGCATTCATAACATTCCTTGAATTACTGAAAACGGTTAAAAATTAGTCTTACTATTAAACAATGAAAATTTTTAAAAACTGGTCTGTTAAATGCTTACAATACGGCCACCTGGTAGAGGTTAACACCTTTTGTTCTGACGCTCGTCTCTGGCGTTTTTATGACTGCAATTTTGCATATTTGTAAAATCTGACTCTACAACGCAATTTAGCAATGTGTTATGAGTGTTCTCAAACTCCCTAAGTCTTCGTACATATATAGTTAAATATACCCCGAATGTAGGGATTTCGTTTTGTGATCATTCCTATATTATTATTAATGATATTAATATACTGATACAAATGTTATTTCAATTATTAGTTTGAATTTCAGACAGTATTTGACAAAATATTTCCATCTCTATGAATTAGTTTAAAACGAAAAATAAATCCCTGTATACACTCCTGTGATAAAACGACAGGTACAGCGTAACGGTTAATTACTGGCTCGAGACTGCGTACGCGTATCAATCGATAATCACCAAGCGTGCCGGCTTGACCACAGTTGACTTCGGCCTTTTCTTTGTTTATCTTCATGTTAAAGGTTTGGTATGTTTGATGTAATCTGGGTGTTTATCTTTGTATGTGTTCTTATGACGCTGGTAGTATGGTTTGGTTGTTATATTGTTTTCTTCAGTTGTTTTTGTTGCTTTGGTGATGTGATCTAAGTATGTTATATATATATATATATATATATACACACATACTTACAGATATTTTCAAAGCTCTGTAGCGTGTTTAAATCTTTACAAAAGAAACATTTGCCATCTATGCACATTCTCAAAACTCCCCCTTACAGTTGAGTGATTCCAAGTTGTTGTAAAACATGGTTCGTGGTTGCCACACAATTGGAGTTATTAATAAACAATTGGAGTTATTAATAAACAATCTCTTTTAATGTCAAATTTTAAAGAAAGAAGCGCATTAGTCATAATATGAATAAGGGTCTCCACACATTCTTCTGTGCCTTGGCCAATGGTTCTCATTATTTTATGCTTATATTCAAGTGCTTCTCACATTGTAAAATTGAAAATTATGGTGCTGGGTGGTTAATATAACTCATATAACAAAAATGTTCTCAGTATATTCACACTAGCTTCTATCACATTCTACCCTGTTTAATATTTTCTTAGTATGTTCTCACTAGGTTCTGCAACTATTTTCTCACTTTGCGCTTTAGCCATGGTCGCCGGGTGGTCTCTGTATGAGCTTCAACTATGTTCTACCATATTATCAGTATGGTCTCGCTAGCTTCTAACATTGTCTACTTTGGGTCAATATATTCTTAGTATATTCTCGGTATGTTCTTCAATTATGTTTTCAGGCCCCGCTTCAATTATGGTATCTCTCTTTTAAGTTATTGTTTCTCTGCCAACAGTTCTCATAATAACATATATCCCACACCGCAAACACCATGTTTATCAGTTTTCTGAATTAGCAGGTCATAACAACACAACCCGCTTTTCTTGACTTACATGTTACATTGTTCTATTTGTATGTACCAACATGTTTCATATTACATAGGTACCCTACCTTTAAATAACACAGAGGAAAAGGCCAAGGGGTCTCACACCTTTAGGGTGGTTTGGGTGCTTGAATTAACTTGACTAGCTTATGACCCCAAACCATGCTGGGGTTTTTAATGTTATCTTGGTCTGTGTATAACCCTTGTATAAATAAGTTCTGGGCTCAGTAGGTCTACCTATAGCGAATATATAGAGAGCGAAGGTTCTGTTCTTCTTGATCTGTGGATAACTTCTGAGTTCTGTACCGGTCAATAACTTGAACCTCTGTAGTTTATAGAAGCTTTCTTTGTAGCAAGACATAGCATATAGTACAACGAAACAGACAATACACATATACAAATATAAAAATGATTAAAGTCGAACCATAAAACGTGATAGACATATTTTTTCAGAGATATAAAACATATTTATTTATGATGTGTGTACCTTTTTCCAAAATAATTAAGAAAGAATAAAAAAAGGTTCATGGTATAATTGACTGGTCATAGAATGAGTCACAGTTGGTTGTAGTTTTCGTCTCTTGGTTGGCTTCTTCTTTTTCTGTTCTGGTTGTTTGTGGATTGCTACAGGTATCTCAGATACATATGTGAGCTCGTAGTCGGACGTGAGATACATCTCTAGATTACCAAAATACTACTCTGTGGGTGTAGACATTTTGTTGGCTGTATTAGTAACTGTGTTTGCAGCTGGAGCAGTTGAATCGGTTTTTGTGCCAAAAACACCACACACTCTATCAAATTCTTTCAGAATGACCCCTCGGAGGTCTACGAGGTCTACAAATTCTTGACGCCTCATTGTGATGCCAGTTCTAGTTGGCTACTTTATATTTGCATCACCATAGTAACGCCGAACATGGATAAGTGTTCTCTTGAATGATGTTACGGCTACAGCATTAACACCATCACCTAATGGTTTATCATATCATTGCCTCTGGAAAAATAGGTAGTTGAGGACCTCATATTCCTAATTATTGAAATGACAGTACACCATATTGAAATGACAGTTTATTTTCCCAGTGTGTGACTGTGAAACGTGGAAATATAAGCGGCAGTGGCACATCAAACCCTTTTAACATTAATAGAGCAAGGACAAATGGTGAGTTAGTCAACTTAATCATTGGGCTGGCTCAAAGCTTTTTTTTTTAAATGATGAGGTCTGTCTAAAGTGTAAGCCTGACTATTATTTCTTCCCTGGTCGTAGTGATCTATGATCTTACGTCTATGGGTGCTATCAAGCAAGGGTGAAATGACTAGCTCAAGCTCATTGACCCGCCTTTGAAACCGTTCCCGGTCAAAGCAAAATAACTTCTTGTATAATGATGAGCTTCAGCCACAAAAATATAGGTAGTTATCAATTTACCCCCTGTAGCAAAATGAACCTGTAGAGTAAACAAGCGGAATATCCATTAGCTCGGCTTGTTACAGTTACTTATAGGTTAGCACACTAAAGAAAAAAAAGTTCGCATTAGCTGTACGTGCATATTATTATACACTAGTTACTCCACCACGGATATAATCCTCCCCCGGTGTAGTGATATCATAGGAAGAAAAAGTACTACGACAAAATAGTCTCTGTTCGGTAATGATATTATTATTATAATTTTTATTTTTAATTTTTTTGGTCAAAGGTTAGCCTAAACACAAACAACTAAACTCCAATTACCTCCTTACAACAACAACCAATATATATGTATACATACACATACTACCTTTCTACGACCCTGTTTGCTTTCAGTTCCTGAGACAGCGTGACAACGGGTGATGGTAGCTGTAGGATAATCATGCTCCCATTTAGCATTAATCTGACTAAGTGATGGTAAACATGATTCTAGACTATTGGTCCCTGACTCACCAGCTAGCTGAATGGTTTTTGTCTCTGATGATGGGTCTGATACGGCTTCACTTCTGGGTTTAAAGAGTGTGGCTAGCGTTAAAGGTGAATTAAAGACAGAGCAGCTTATCGGGGACATCGACATATCTTCATTGTCTGACCACCCATCACTGTCTTCATTACTACCAACGCCCTCAGTTGCCTCAGAAGCTGAACACCAAGAAAAAAGGCTCCCAAGTGGACATCTATCGATCTGCATTTTCACTGGCGACGTTGGTCGTATCGGCTTTTTGTTGTTGGGGTTTAAAAGACACTAATGATGGAGAAGCCACACCTACCAGCTGCCTACGGGTAATGTTAGTGCCTATAAGAGTGAAGTGTATTATAGGGTTTGTGTGCCGCCTTCAACATTAACCGCTACCAGTAATAATCTGCCGAACTAGCTAAACTCACCCGCACCGCATAAACAATAGCTAAACATATAGGGCAGCTTGTTATGGGGTGGTACCTGAGCGATACGTAGTGAACATTTTATTAGTGTGTAACCTATACATAAAGGATGAAAAAAGGCTAACCTTCGTCATTGGCTTAAACATGCACACCTCTGAGAATGACATCTCAGCACGGGCTATAAATACGAAAGCATATGATTCTGATACTAACAAACGAGCAAACACCTAGTTTTATATACGAACCAGCTACACCAATCGCCTGTATTGCACTATTGAAGCACAACCGAATAGGCAATACAGGTTTGGTACTGTGCACACACTTTGAGTAACCCATTCATCCCATTGGGTGATGTGTGTATATTTGTAGGACCAAACATTTAAAAAAAAAATCATACGTTATCGACACTTACTAATAGAAACTACCGGAACTTGGTCATTTTGAAGAATGACTTATGTAAGTAATGTTGTTAATATCTGAACAGGTGGTTTGTTATTCTAACAGGATTTTCGATCATAGTATTGTTTTTGGCTCTTCTTCTTCAGACAGGTGTTAACGGGCACATTCGCTACCTTTTCTATGGTATTTTGATGTTAAATTTAATATCTGACATGTGTGAAATTCTATAGGGTCTTGGTTGTTGGTCCGTTTTGGTAGTTGCCAGCATGTGGGCGTGAAACAAGTTGGTGTAAATGTGAATACATTTGTGTATTTTTGGTGTGTCTAGATACACTAACATCCCGGTGATATATTTGGGTCTTATTTATTACTATTGTTGTGCTCGTTGTATATGTATATTGTTTGAGCTGTGTATGTATAGCCTGAATATGAGTTAGGGCTAACTATGTTTGGTATCTGCTTGGGAATTGGCTTATTTACGCAGTCCATCTATTTTCCACAGACCAAGACGTCCACCAAAACCTTCCGGTGTGTTCAATGCTTGAAACCTTTCAGTCGCCTTTACACACTGCAAAGACATACACAAGATCTGCACCTTAAAAAAAGACATAACTGTAATTTTTGTGTTAATGTTTACACAGACGCTTCAACATTAAGACAGCACAAGCAGAAGTGTCATACACCCCAATTAGTAACAACGGATGGGACTTTTAAACCTAGCGAGGGGTATCATAGTAATTTAACACCAACCAAGAACATGATACTAGTTGATCCCCAGGTGGTCGACACCTTGATGTATAAAACAGTCTATAAACCACCTGATTCTACGGGTGAGTTGGATCAAGATATGCGGGGGGTTTTAGATCGTGGTGATTTAACCAATCATGAAAAATCTACACTATACCAAAAAACATTACAACAGTATTTGAATCGACTCAGTCAATACAAAAACATACCGATGAAGCTATTAGAGAGCACGCAGTGTTCGGTACCAAGTGCCTTAATACAGAAAGATGAAGAACCCACTGAGAAAATTCCAGAGAAAGGCGAAGTGATGTCTAAGATGCCACCGCTTCAACATAGGCGGGCATCTAAAAGAACAAAAAGTAAAACAATGGACAAAAGTCTGATTTGGGATAAGTGGTAGAAAAACTGCAGAAGGCAACGCACCATTACACAACAACTTGTCACCTGTTTAAACTAATATGATACTTATATGTTACAGTAATAAACAAAATAAAATAATAAAACCACAACCATGTTGTTGTATTTTGTCTGTATTTATGTATTTGTGTGTGTGTGACTATGTGTAAAAATAAAAAGATTGCTCATAAACATTAAAAAAAACTATGACGATTTCCCTCCTAGCACTGGATCCCGTGTAGATCCAAGATGAGAAACCCGTGTTACACGGGCGCCCGTGTTACACGGGCCCGTGCAGCACGGGGTCTTTTAGCCTGTATCTACACGGGATCCAGTGCTAGGAGGGAAATCGTCATAGTTTTTTTAATGTTTATGAGCAATCTTTTTATTTTTACACATAGTCACACACACACAAATACATAAATACAGACAAAATACAACAACATGGTTGTGGTTTTATTATTTTATTTTGTTTATTACTGTAACATATAAGTATCATATTAGTTTAAACAGGTGACAAGTTGTTGTGTAATGGTGCGTTGCCTTCTGCAGTTTTTCTACCACTTATCCCAAATCAGACTTTTGTCCATTGTTTTACTTTTTGTTCTTTTAGATGCCCGCCTATGTTGAAGCGGTGGCATCTTAGACATCACTTCGCCTTTCTCTGGAATTTTCTCAGTGGGTTCTTCATCTTTCTGTATTAAGGCACTTGGTACCGAACACTGCGTGCTCTCTAATAGCTTCATCGGTATGTTTTTGTATTGACTGAGTCGATTCAAATACTGTTGTAATGTTTTTTGGTATAGTGTAGATTTTTCATGATTGGTTAAATCACCACGATCTAAAACCCCCCGCATATCTTGATCCAACTCACCCGTAGAATCAGGTGGTTTATAGACTGTTTTATACATCAAGGTGTCGACCACCTGGGGATCAACTAGTATCATGTTCTTGGTTGGTGTTAAATTACTATGATACCCCTCGCTAGGTTTAAAAGTCCCATCCGTTGTTACTAATTGGGGTGTATGACACTTCTGCTTGTGCTGTCTTAATGTTGAAGCGTCTGTGTAAACATTAACACAAAAATTACAGTTATGTCTTTTTTTAAGGTGCAGATCTTGTGTATGTCTTTGCAGTGTGTAAAGGCGACTGAAAGGTTTCAAGCATTGAACACACCGGAAGGTTTTGGTGGACGTCTTGGTCTGTGGAAAATAGATGGACTGCGTAAATAAGCCAATTCCCAAGCAGATACCAAACATAGTTAGCCCTAACTCATATTCAGGCTATACATACACAGCTCAAACAATATACATATACAACGAGCACAACAATAGTAATAAATAAGACCCAAATATATCACCGGGATGTTAGTGTATCTAGACACACCAAAAATACACAAATGTATTCACATTTACACCAACTTGTTTCACGCCCACATGCTGGCAACTACCAAAATGGACCAACAACCAAGACCCTATAGAATTTCACACATGTCAGATATTAAATTTAACATCAAAATACCATAGAAAAGGTAGCGAATGTGCCCGTTAACACCTGTCTGAAGAAGAAGAGCCAAAAACAATACTATGATCGAAAATCCTGTTAGAATAACAAACCACCTGTTCAGATATTAACAACATTACTTACATAAGTCATTCTTCAAAATGACCAAGTTCCGGTAGTTTCTATTAGTAAGTGTCGATAACGTATGATTTTTTTTTTAAATGTTTGGTCCTACAAATATACACACATCACCCAATGGGATGAATGGGTTACTCAAAGTGTGTGCACAGTACCAAACCTGTATTGCCTATTCGGTTGTGCTTCAATAGTGCAATACAGGCGATTGGTGTAGCTGGTTCGTATATAAAACTAGGTGTTTGCTCGTTTGTTAGTATCAGAATCATATGCTTTCGTATTTATAGCCCGTGCTGAGATGTCATTCTCAGAGGTGTGCATGTTTAAGCCAATGACGAAGGTTAGCCTTTTTTCATCCTTTATGTATAGGTTACACACTAATAAAATGTTCACTACGTATCGCTCAGGTACCACCCCATAACAAGCTGCCCTATATGTTTAGCTATTGTTTATGCGGTGCGGGTGAGTTTAGCTAGTTCGGCAGATTATTACTGGTAGCGGTTAATGTTGAAGGCGGCACACAAACCCTATAATACACTTCACTCTTATAGGCACTAACATTACCCGTAGGCAGCTGGTAGGTGTGGCTTCTCCATCATTAGTGTCTTTTAAACCCCAACAACAAAAAGCCGATACGACCAACGTCGCCAGTGAAAATGCAGATCGATAGATGTCCACTTGGGAGCCTTTTTTCTTGGTGTTCAGCTTCTGAGGCAACTGAGGGCGTTGGTAGTAATGAAGACAGTGATGGGTGGTCAGACAATGAAGATATGTCGATGTCCCCGATAAGCTGCTCTGTCTTTAATTCACCTTTAACGCTAGCCACACTCTTTAAACCCAGAAGTGAAGCCGTATCAGACCCATCATCAGAGACAAAAACCATTCAGCTAGCTGGTGAGTCAGGGACCAATAGTCTAGAATCATGTTTACCATCACTTAGTCAGATTAATGCTAAATGGGAGCATGATTATCCTACAGCTACCATCACCCGTTGTCACGCTGTCTCAGGAACTGAAAGCAAACAGGGTCGTAGAAAGGTAGTATGTGTATGTATACATATATATTGGTTGTTGTTGTAAGGAGGTAATTGGAGTTTAGTTGTTTGTGTTTAGGCTAACCTTTGACCAAAAAAATTAAAAATAAAAATTATAATAATAATATCATTACCGAACAGAGACTATTTTGTCGTAGTACTTTTTCTTCCTATGATATCACTACACCGGGGGAGGATTATATCCGTGGTGGAGTAACTAGTGTATAATAATATGCACGTACAGCTAATGCGAACTTTTTTTTCTTTAGTGTGCTAACCTATAAGTAACTGTAACAAGCCGAGCTAATGGATATTCCGCTTGTTTACTCTACAGGTTCATTTTGCTACAGGGGGTAAATTGATAACTACCTATATTTTTGTGGCTGAAGCTCATCATTATACAAGAAGTTATTTTGCTTTGACCGGGAACGGTTTCAAAGGCGGGTCAATGAGCTTGAGCTAGTCATTTCACCCTTGCTTGATAGCACCCATAGACGTAAGATCATAGATCACTACGACCAGGGAAGAAATAATAGTCAGGCTTACACTTTAGACAGACCTCATCATTTAAAAAAAAAAGCTTTGAGCCAGCCCAATGATTAAGTTGACTAACTCACCATTTGTCCTTGCTCTATTAATGTTAAAAGGGTTTGATGTGCCACTGCCGCTTATATTTCCACGTTTCACAGTCACACACTGGGAAAATAAACTGTCATTTCAATATGGTGTACTGTCATTTCAATAATTAGGAATATGAGGTCCTCAACTACCTATTTTTCCAGAGGCAATGATATGATAAACCATTAGGTGATGGTGTTAATGCTGTAGCCGTAACATCATTCAAGAGAACACTTATCCATGTTCGGCGTTACTATGGTGATGCAAATATAAAGTAGCCAACTAGAACTGGCATCACAATGAGGCGTCAAGAATTTGTAGACCTCGTAGACCTCCGAGGGGTCATTCTGAAAGAATTTGATAGAGTGTGTGGTGTTTTTGGCACAAAAACCGATTCAACTGCTCCAGCTGCAAACACAGTTACTAATACAGCCAACAAAATGTCTACACCCACAGAGTAGTATTTTGGTAATCTAGAGATGTATCTCACGTCCGACTACGAGCTCACATATGTATCTGAGATACCTGTAGCAATCCACAAACAACCAGAACAGAAAAAGAAGAAGCCAACCAAGAGACGAAAACTACAACCAACTGTGACTCATTCTATGACCAGTCAATTATACCATGAACCTTTTTTTATTCTTTCTTAATTATTTTGGAAAAAGGTACACACATCATAAATAAATATGTTTTATATCTCTGAAAAAATATGTCTATCACGTTTTATGGTTCGACTTTAATCATTTTTATATTTGTATATGTGTATTGTCTGTTTCGTTGTACTATATGCTATGTCTTGCTACAAAGAAAGCTTCTATAAACTACAGAGGTTCAAGTTATTGACCGGTACAGAACTCAGAAGTTATCCACAGATCAAGAAGAACAGAACCTTCGCTCTCTATATATTCGCTATAGGTAGACCTACTGAGCCCAGAACTTATTTATACAAGGGTTATACACAGACCAAGATAACATTAAAAACCCCAGCATGGTTTGGGGTCATAAGCTAGTCAAGTTAATTCAAGCACCCAAACCACCCTAAAGGTGTGAGACCCCTTGGCCTTTTCCTCTGTGTTATTTAAAGGTAGGGTACCTATGTAATATGAAACATGTTGGTACATACAAATAGAACAATGTAACATGTAAGTCAAGAAAAGCGGGTTGTGTTGTTATGACCTGCTAATTCAGAAAACTGATAAACATGGTGTTTGCGGTGTGGGATATATGTTATTATGAGAACTGTTGGCAGAGAAACAATAACTTAAAAGAGAGATACCATAATTGAAGCGGGGCCTGAAAACATAATTGAAGAACATACCGAGAATATACTAAGAATATATTGACCCAAAGTAGACAATGTTAGAAGCTAGCGAGACCATACTGATAATATGGTAGAACATAGTTGAAGCTCATACAGAGACCACCCGGCGACCATGGCTAAAGCGCAAAGTGAGAAAATAGTTGCAGAACCTAGTGAGAACATACTAAGAAAATATTAAACAGGGTAGAATGTGATAGAAGCTAGTGTGAATATACTGAGAACATTTTTGTTATATGAGTTATATTAACCACCCAGCACCATAATTTTCAATTTTACAATGTGAGAAGCACTTGAATATAAGCATAAAATAATGAGAACCATTGGCCAAGGCACAGAAGAATGTGTGGAGACCCTTATTCATATTATGACTAATGCGCTTCTTTCTTTAAAATTTGACATTAAAAGAGATTGTTTATTAATAACTCCAATTGTTTATTAATAACTCCAATTGTGTGGCAACCACGAACCATGTTTTACAACAACTTGGAATCACTCAACTGTAAGGGGGAGTTTTGAGAATGTGCATAGATGGCAAATGTTTCTTTTGTAAAGATTTAAACACGCTACAGAGCTTTGAAAATATCTGTAAGTATGTGTGTATATATATATATATATATATAACATACTTAGATCACATCACCAAAGCAACAAAAACAACTGAAGAAAACAATATAACAACCAAACCATACTACCAGCGTCATAAGAACACATACAAAGATAAACACCCAGATTACATCAAACATACCAAACCTTTAACATGAAGATAAACAAAGAAAAGGCCGAAGTCAACTGTGGTCAAGCCGGCACGCTTGGTGATTATCGATTGATACGCGTACGCAGTCTCGAGCCAGTAATTAACCGTTACGCTGTACCTGTCGTTTTATCACAGGAGTGTATACAGGGATTTATTTTTCGTTTTAAACTAATTCATAGAGATGGAAATATTTTGTCAAATACTGTCTGAAATTCAAACTAATAATTGAAATAACATTTGTATCAGTATATTAATATCATTAATAATAATATAGGAATGATCACAAAACGAAATCCCTACATTCGGGGTATATTTAACTATATATGTACGAAGACTTAGGGAGTTTGAGAACACTCATAACACATTGCTAAATTGCGTTGTAGAGTCAGATTTTACAAATATGCAAAATTGCAGTCATAAAAACGCCAGAGACGAGCGTCAGAACAAAAGGTGTTAACCTCTACCAGGTGGCCGTATTGTAAGCATTTAACAGACCAGTTTTTAAAAATTTTCATTGTTTAATAGTAAGACTAATTTTTAACCGTTTTCAGTAATTCAAGGAATGTTATGAATGCGATATGTTCACGCTTATGTATGCGTCATGCATATATATATGTTTCTTATAATTACCCCCAATTATTTTGTCAGTGTCTGTGTTACTCTAATACATTTTACACTGTGGGCAAGCCGTCACGCTTGGTGATTATCGATTGACACGCGTACGCCGTCTCGAGCCAGTAATTAAGCCGTTAAACCCTACCTGTGGGGTTTATTGCTGGAGTGTACACGGGGATTTATTTTTCGTTTTAAACTATTTCATATAGTTGGAAATATTTTGTGAAATACTGTTTGAAATTCAAACTAATAATTTAAATAACATTTGTATCAGTATATTAATATCATTAATAATAATATAGCATGATCACAAAACGAAATCCCTACATTCGGACACCAACCATGCTTATAGTGATTATATACAGAGACAGCTAAGATAGATAAAGGGTGTTCACTTTCATATACTGGTTGCGTGATCGGATTATGCTGACATCATTCGTGCTAAGACTCCCGTATCGTTTTCTTTGTGGAAAAGTACGCTAATTAGCATATATTGAAATAGCCCGTGAGCTAATAGATGGCTAATTGACCTTGTAGCCTCATGGTTTACAATGTTTTTCGGAACATAATTTGAGCTTCAACACAATGAAACAGAGCTAAATAGGGTAGTGTTATTGATGACCCCGACAGCGTAACCGGGGTTATGCTGACAACATTTGGTGTAAGTTTCCGTGCCCCACCAGATGGCTAATCAACCTTGAAACGTAAAGTTTTATGGTGTTTTGCTGGTCGGAATTTGAATTTTAAACACAAGTGCCACACACGTCAGTACTATTCCTTCTAAGGAATTGACCTAGATCTAAATATGGTAGAGGTATATGTGACCCCCATCTTTTAACCCGGTTATGCTGACCTCATTCTTTCTAAGTTTCCAGCCCATTTTCTCTGTGGAAAAGTACGCGTCTGTGTTATGTCATCGTACAGTTTGAACCAGATCTAAATAGGGTCGTATTATGGATGACCCCGACAGCGTAACCCGGTTATACTGACCTCATTCTTTCTAAGTTTCCAGCCCATTTTCTCTGTGGAAATGTATGCATCTCTGTTATGTCATCCTACAGTTTGAACCAGATCTAAATAGAGTAGTATTATGGATGACCCCGACAGCGTAATCGGGTTATGCTGACAACATTCACTGTAAGTTTCCGTGCCCCACCAGATGGTTAATTGACCTTGTACCATAAAATTTTATGGTGTTTTGCTGGTCAGAATTTGAATTTTAAACACAAGGGGCACACACGTCAGTACTATTCCTTCTAAGGAATTGACCTAGATCTACATATGGTAGAGATGACCCCACCACCGTATGACCTGGTTATACTGACCTCATTCATTGTAACTTTCCATAGACGTTTTCTTTATCACAAAATCTAAAGGGAAAATCCCACCCACCCCTTTTCCAGTTTTCAGGGTCGGGGGCCTCGCCACCCCACCCGCGCCGCCCGCCGCGCCCGCGTCGCCCGCACCGCCGATATCGTGATCCCGGGCACACACACACCGCGCGGGTTCGCCCGGTCGTCATCCGATCACCTTATTGGATCTGGTACCTTATCATGTCTTATCATGTCATATCATGTCATATCATGGCATATCATGTCATATCATGGCATATCATGGCATATCATGTCATATCATGTCATATCCACGTATCGTTCCATCCCTGATACACTACTGTCACTGTATTACTTGGTCACTGTATATACTTTGTATTGGAAGCCAATACAAATCACGGAAAAGATCACATAGTGATACTTTTTAATGATTATTTTATGAGTCCAGAGTATTAAGTAATTTATAAAGGACTCGGTCATAGCAGTTTAAAAATTATATTAAGCAAATTTGTATCCCCCTATTTACAGTTATCGACCTGACCAGAGTGATGAATCGCAGAAAGCAGTTTGGCAGGTGCTTCGACACGATACTACGTCTCTGGAGGAGCTGCCTCATGAGAAGAGGTTTGATGTGTCGAGGGATAACACTTTACTTATAGAAAAAATTGATGTTGGAGACGCTGGTTAGTTAGAATTGAGTTAAGATTTATAAACTATATTAGTTTATTAGAATAGGACGTCAGTCAGACAACCACACCAAGTTTTTCCGTAATATACAAGGCAACATAATTATTTTCAACCTCATCGGATACGTTTAAAAAATTATTATTGGGATTTCGGTTGGTCACAGTTTATATTGGAGTAGCCTTGACTATTTTTGGCATGAGATTCCAAGTATATGAATAGTGACGAATACGTAACGAATGAAGTGCTAATTAATTCTGTTGAAAGGTCTTTATAGAGCAGGTCATGGTCAAACAAAGAAATCTACTCTTGGTGTGACAGACAGGTATGAAATCGTGATTGACGGCAGCGTTTAGTTGATATACTGTCTGGGCAGTGAGATGTGCGAGGATACACTCACGGATGTGAGAAAGTGGAAGATACACTCAGGATTGAGAGAAGAGTGGAAGATACACTCACGAATGAGAGAAAAGTGGGAGATACACTTACGAATGAGGTCAGAGTAGGATATACACTCACAAATGAGAGAAGAGTGGGAGATACACTTACGAATAAGGTCAGAGTAGAATATACACTCACAAATGAGAGAAGAGTGGGAGATACACTTACGAATGAGGTCAGAGTAGAATATACACTCACAAATGAGAGAAGAGTGTGAGATACACTTACGAATGAGGTCAGAGTAGGATATACACTCACAAATGAGAGAAGAGTGGGAGATACACTTACGAATGAGGTCAGAGTAGAATATACACTCACAAATGAGAGAAGAGTGGGAGATAAATCACGTATGAGTGAGGCGTGAAGCAGACACAACAATGAATGAAACCGGAAACATGCAACTAAAGTGAGAAAATTGATACGTCTTGAATGAGAAAAGTGAAAAACGACAGAAAAACGAAAGATAGTTTGAGAGAAACATTAGGATAGAGATAATATGAAAGCTGTAAGAAAAGCATAAGTGAAACGAAGATGAGCAAATAAAGAAGGAGGTAAGACCAATGAAGAAACGAAGAATTTAGACACCCTGAGATTCAGACTCTGGTCCCATTCTTTTACATTTTTAATTACTCCTTGAAATATATTTGCAATTGTGATAAGAGTGGACGATACAATCAGGATTGAGAGAAGAGTGAAAGATACACTCACGAATGAGAGAAGAGTGGGAGAACACTTACGCTTACTTTTGTCAAAAAGTATTTTTAAATAAAGCAATGATGCCATCTAGGTTACAAAAACATTTGACTAAAATGCATTTTTTTAAATTATAAAAATTAGTCCTATTTTCAAGTACTAGAAGAAAATAATATTAAGTGTCCAACTACATTAAAACAAAATTTTGAGAGTCCACTAGACAAGATACTGACGGATGACATGTATCTTACAATATTTCATTATTAACCGCAAAAGCTGGGAACCACACAATTGTTGAGGAATTAATCTTGCCGGCAGTAAAAGAAATCAAAAACTCTGTGTTTCATACGCCAGCCTCAGATATCATCGGGAAAATTCCTGTGAGCAATAGTTCAGTGCAAAGAAGAATAGATGAAATGGCTGAAGACGTTGAAAGACCATTGTGCGATTATTTGCAGACATGTCAATTTTCTATTAAACTCGATGAATCAAGGCTCTCAAATAATGAAGCGCTACTCTTATCATATGTACAATTCATAAAAAATGGAAACGTCTGTCAAGAATTATTATGTGCTAACAATTTGAAAGTGGGTAGAATATATATTTAATACCATGAATATGTGTTTGCAAGAGAAAGACATTTCTATTCGTAATATTTTACCTTCTGCTACTGATGGTGCTCCAGCAATAGCAAGGTGCCACAGACGTTTCATAGCGTTTCTGATACAAGCAGTACCAAATGTACTCGCTATACATTGTGTATTTTATTATCAACATTTGGTTGCGAAGAATTTAAGTGAACGCCTGCATACGTCGCTCTAATACGTTATTAGAACAGTCAACAATATTAGAAGCAATTCATTGTGACATTGTTTATCCAACTTTCTATTGAAAATGATGAGGATTTCAATCGTCTGATATTTCACACATAGGTACATTGGCTTTCAATAGGTATTTGAATCGATTTTACAATTTTTTTGATTCTGCACAAGAATTTCTAGCAAATACAGACGACGGATTGACGGCCAACTTCAGTACATCCAAAAATGATATCGCTTATTTGACAGACTTATATAAAATATTTAATGAAATCAATCTAAAATTACATGGTTATGAATTGAATTGAATTAAGACAAAATACATTATTGCCACTTTTGTAGAGAAACATCTTCTTTTCAAGCGGAATCTAGTCCGAGGGAAGTATAGCCACTTTTCAAATTCATCAGCAGTCTCTCTGAAACGGGAAGAGTTACTTACATACTGCCAACACTTGGAGGTTCTCCATGTTGATTTCAATAACCGATTCAAGGATATTCTAAACATGAATATACCAAATTTGATACTAAATCCTTTCTCACATGTACATACAGCAGGATCGTCATATTTAGAAGATGAGCTAATAGAACTCGCAACAAATGAATAACTGAAATAAAATTATGTAGTGAATCACACAAGTTCTGGTTTTAGACATTAATACTAACACTCTACCAAAAATTATGGGAAATAGTGCAACAATTATTAATTGCATTTCCATCTTCCCATGTGTCTGAGCGTGGTTTTAGTGATGAAGCGAATTTACTCTATAAAAAAAGGAACCGATTACATCGAAATGAACAATTTTGCAATATATTTGATGTTGTTTTAAGTATTAAAATAGTATTCTTACTAATGTTATGCAATCTCTTAATATGTATTCTGAATTTTCCAATTTAAACCATTGTAGTAAACTGTTTATAATGTTATTCGAGCATACACTTTACAATCTTTACATATGGACTATGTTTCTTCAAAATCGGTATAGCAATAACTGTGTTCAATATGAAGCACATATTAGCCACTACTTTTTCAGTAATTTAACGACAGAAGCAGCAATCTATCATTAGCTGCTATTTATGTCGTAAATATAAAACGGCTACAGAAAACTGTTTACTGGGGGATGGAGGGGGATTACAACATTTATGTCTTGTAAAAGGGGTGGTGGCCCGAAAAAGTTTGGGAACTGTTCTATAACAAGATTAATGTTATCTTCTCGTAGGTCAGTATTTCTGTGTGGAGAAACGTGACTATGCAGAGGTGTACCAGCTAGACGTGTTCCTAACTGACAAAAGACGCACGGTAATTCAACCAGAGCAGAGATTAACATAGATTATATAAGGCAGATGTTAACGTAAAGGTATTTGTTCTGGTCTAGTACAACTAACAAGACTAGCAGATAGCCGATAACCTAGAGCACCTATTCGCAGTACATCCTGGTAACGGATAGTTTCAAAGAAGTTTCACCAGGAGATCGAGACCGCACAATGCAGACTAATCTGGAATGAGATTTGACTATGCGTATTTTCCGTTTCTAATCTGCAATATATTGTAGTAGTTTATATATAGATAAGATGTCTATTTATACAAATATATATATATATATATATCCCTCACTCTCCTCCGGTCACCCCCATTTCTATCACTTTCTGAACATATTCATTGTCTTTTTCAGAATTTTTTTTTCATTTTCTAGTGTATCCATGACTGCTCTAATTAATTCACCCAGGTCTCTTATAACTTTTCCAGGCACTATAGCTTTACCCACCAATAAGTCAGTTCTTTCGTTGCCCCTGACTCCCGCATGACAAGGACAGCAGGTCCTTGTGATGTTCTGGGCATTATTTAGAAGAGTATCCCATCTTCTCTTTTCATGTATTTTCGTATCTTACTTAAGGAACAGGTTGTAGGAGTTTGATAAAACCACTGTAGGTGGTTGTGTCACTAGCCAAGTAAGAGCCATTGTTACTGCATCTATCTCCATTCTCATGTTCGTTATTGTAGTGTGATTTGCTGCAGACTTTTCTAGAGATCGGTTATAGTGCAAGTGAGAGTTACTCGTGACAACAAAAATGAACGCCAAAACAACGACAAAACAAAACTATGTCCCAGAACAAGTCTATTAGTCTTTTTTTCTAGAAACATGAGGCAGCCAGCAAAGTGATACTAGAGCATAGAAAATGTGTGTAGAAACGAGGTATTCCGGATGTCGGTGAATAAAACACAGGCTTAGAGAGCGAATCAACCCTAGTCCAATTTCACTGTCGAGCGTTTCCTACAGCTGAATCAAGATCTCAGATGATAAATGGTTTTGTACCCACGGTTTCAGGGGCAACGGGCCTTCCATTTACACAAGACTACTTCGCTGATGATGAAACACCTCGTACTAGATAGACGTAGTTGACCAGTCCAAATTTAACTCACTCCCTGCTCCTACCCCGGAAACTGTCACGCAGAGAGACATATTTTGATCTGAAATGTTCAAGGAAACAGTGGGTAATAAGCCGCCACAGAATAGAGTTTATATACATGCATGTCCAGCGACAGATTGGAAGGATGTCGTAGAATAGGGAAGTCGTGACCCTTGACTGTACTAAAAGACATGTGAACAGAAAACGTAAATATTACCTGAAAGTACATTTGAGTTATTTCTGTGCATTTCGTTCCTCGACCTTGGCTATTTTTGGCATGCGACTCCAAGTATATACATAATTACCAACGAAACCCACGACAATAATAAAAAACATAACAAATAAAGTCCTAATTAATTCCGGAAAGAGTTATTATATTCAAAATGAGCACAACGTACTTCAAGTATATTTCCAGGTACTTTATCTTTGCGAAAACTACACGGGAATTCGTAATGGTAACATGAGAGCGAGCACAAACAAACAGGCAAACACACATAAATATATATGTATTTTACCTCCCCTAACTCATGTGCCAGGTACTCATTCACAGCTGAGTCCATTGGAGGAGTGGTCGTGTCTAGCGAGAAATCACAACCCGAATTTTTTGTTATTGTCTGGGCGTGATGCCGAGCTGGCACGCTGTAACCCGGTGATAGCAAGCACTCACTATCAATTCTTGAGACTAACGGGAATTGAACCAGTCCGTTCAACGGCACCATATCGCATAACAACTATTGAACACGCGTTCTCCCGTACTTGACTAACAGCATCTCCAAAAAAAGATGCGATTTCATCAAGCCATTCAAACCGTGCACACAAAGTAACCAGAACGGACTGATCGAGACAAGGACTATTACAACAACAACAAACATCCCGTACAGGTATTGAAATATCCTCAGTAACAACAAACATATAACATAATATCCGTATTTAGTTATACAAGGGCCGATATGTCTTCTTGTAAACATGGATAACATATATAGACAATACAATTTTGCTTCGAGTAATTGTTTATGCAAGTAAATAAAAGTAGGAAGCCAGAGGACAATTTTTAAAAATTCTTGAGACTAACTTGAGACTTTGTGGGCACGGTTTGAATGGCTTGATGAAATCGCATCTCTTTTTGGAGAATCGGTTAGTCACGTACGTAAGAACGCGTGTTGAATAGTTGCTAGTCGATTTGGTGCCGTTGAACGGACTGGTTCAATTCCTGTTAGTCTCAAGATTTTTTTTTAATTGTCCGCTGGCTTCCTACTTATATTTACTTGTACTCACTATCAACTAGGCTACCGTGCTCCTCAGCCCTCATATATATATATATATATATATGTGATATTTAATATATGTAATAAAATTTATAAATTCCTTTTGTAGTTCAATAATTAAACTTCTATGTAAAATCTCATGAAATTCCGCTAACTGGTTATTGCGCTTTTAAAGGGAATATGTGGGCAACTGTTTTGAAACATACTATATATATATTATACACACACATATGTAAGTGGATAGATAGGCGATCAGATATATATTAACAGGCAAATGTATATACTGTATGTACAAATTGATAGATGTATAGACTGATACATAAATAGGCAGACGATACAGATAGACATACAGATATATATATATATATTTGGTAGGTAGGTCGACAGATACAGAATCAGACTGATAGATAGACAGATTGACAGAGGTTAATAAACGGTTGATCGACAGACAGGTATAGTCCTTATTGTATTAATATAATCACCTATAAACGCACGTCGTCCAGGTAAGATTAGGAGAAGATCCGGTAATACCTGATACATACCTGATCAATCACAACTTGCATATATTCACGATGTGGGCACCCTGGGGAGACTGCAACACTTGTGACAGGGATGGTCAAAAATCAAGAGTGGGACAGTGTACGGCCAAGGTAGAGTTGACTCTTTGAGGGAATGAGGCGGGAGAATGAAGGTACATTGTGAGAGAATTGAGATATATTGTGAGAGAATGAAGGTACATTGTGAGAGAATGGAGATATATTGTGAGAGAATGAAGGTACATTGTGAGAGAATGGAGATATATTGTGAGAGAATAAAGGTACATTGTAAGAGAATGAAGGTATATTGTGAGAGAATGAAGGTATATTGTGAGATAATGAAGGATATTCTGAGATAATGAAGGTATGTTGTGAGAAAATAAAGGTACATTTTGAGAGAATTAAGGTACATTGTGAGAAAATGAAGATATATTGTGAGAGAATGAAGATATATTGTGAGAGAATGAATGTATATTGTGAGAGAATGAAGGTACATTGTGAGAGAATGAAGGTATATTGTGAGAGAATGGAGGTACATTGTGGGTTTTTTCAGGTAAACGGTCACACCTCCCCCTAACTGGAGACGTATCTACGGCCCTGGTTGGACGAAGTAGTTTGGATTTCGCATTTTTCCATGATTTTTGGATAATTGATAGCGAGATGTCTTATGAAAGTGGGCCAATAATTTTACACACAAAATGGCATGTATAATTCATATACTCGTACAAAACTGTCATGGAGATGCAACGGTGCTGTTAATAAATCACTTGTCGCTTTCTCGTGATCTGGTTTTGAGTGTTCTCGTGTGATTTGTGTCATGTTAATTAGTATTGATGTAGTCGAACCAGCCAGCAGAAAATTGATACAAGAGCTCATGCTCTTGAATGGTCAAGGAATACGCCATCGCTACTGTTTTACGTGCAGAAGACCATTCGCAAATCTGCCCTATAATATACCACCTTTAAATAGTCAGTTCATTTATCACTAATATGTTGTCAGTCCGTCGTAATCAACGATAACCAAAAACTCAACCAGAAAATGATAAGAAGAAGAAGTAATAAAGAATAATAAAGTTAATATTGCGTTTTTAAATGACTAACAAGTCCAATGAGAGCACAAAAAGTTCTACAAAACTGACATATTTAGAGGGTGTCTATGGGACGTTGAGATGTTTTTTCTTTTCTACTTACCCGTTTGTCTTGCAGTATCTTGCCTGGTTTCTTCCGCCGCTAGTGCTCGTTCTAAGGCTGTAACGCCATGATGTTCTATCCTGAGCGAGGCTCTCCCAAGAGCCTAAGTCAATTTTAAGATGTTTCAGTGAGGACTTGAGCGCTTTTTCTGTCCACCAGCTTTTCGTATTCCCGTTTTGAGTGCTCCATAATATATTTGTTTTGTCAGACTCGAGTCCTCCATACGCACAAGATGACCTGCCCAGCGTGTTTGCGCCTTCATAGGTATTGTGTAGATGCTTATTGAGGTGGATTTTTCCAAGACCTCGTAGTCTGGTACTTTGTCCCACCAATGGATGTTTAGTAATTTATGTAGGCAGGTAAGATGGAAATGATTTAATTTTCTTGCATGTCTAGCATAAACTGTCCACGCTTCACAAGCGTATAGTAGGGTTGGTATAACAGCCGCATTATATACTTGAAGTTTAGCGGTTGCTCTTATACCATTTCTGTCCCATACATTGCTGCATAATCTACCAAATACGGCGCTAGCTTTTGCCAGTCTATTGTTAATTTCCACATCGATATTGACATCCCGAGAGAGAGTGCTTCCAAGGTAAGTAAACTTGCCGACTACCTGCAGTTTTTCCTGAATGACGATGAAGGAAATAGCAGTATATTGGCTAATAGATGTTGCTTGGTGCATGACTTCTGTTTTTTGTGTGTTAATAGTGAGACCAAAGTTGTTGCAGGCCTGTGAGAAACGGTCTATGGTGATCTGCATGTTTACGACAGTGTCATCATACAGTTTACAGAAGTCAGGATAAAGTCATTACCTAATAGTGTCCGATTTAGTTTTAGTTTTTGCTTTTAGACGACGTAAATTGAAAAGACCACCATCTGTTCTGTAATTGATCATTATACCAGCTGTTTCATTACTACGGTATACATCCGTTAGCATGGCTGTAAATAACAAGCTAAACAGAGTAGGTGCCAGCACCATTTATAAACAAAATTCATTTATCACTCATATATACCATTTTCATTTGCCATGTCAAGCGTCAATGGCTGTCAAAAAATCGTAAGATACAACAATATCTTTCTTCAAAATAAATTATATCGCCGTCATTAAATCATATATGGGAACTTGCCTGATTTCCCCGAGATTGCCCTCTAACTATTCTCTCTCTCTCTCTCTCTCTCTCTCTCTGTTTCTCTTCTCACAAAAAAGTGATTGTTTTTCCTAAGACTACCCTCTGAGGAGCAATTTTCCTCCTTTAAAACATATAAACTTCTGCCCAAGCTTATGAGGTTATCTCTACAAATAAATATATGGAATTTTCCCCTAAGATTACTCTGTAACGATTTTATCTCCCCAAGTAAATATGTGGACATTTTCCCTGAGATTACTCTATAATGAGATGATCTCTCCAAGTAAATATGTGGACATTTTTCTCGAGATTACCAAGAAAAAAATTCATTAACATTTTTCTTACGATAACCCTCTAATGCAGGTGTTCTCAAACTTTTTAAAGCCATGGTGCCCTTAACGTTCAGATTATTTCCGGCGGCTCCCTTAATTTGAAGCAAATCTTTTATTTTTCGATTTGACGAAGTTGCCGCGGCGCCCCATAACTCTTTGCGGCGCACTGGGTGCCGCGGCACACACTTAGGGAATCGCTGCTCTAATACATCTCCTAGATAATTTATGATCATCCCCTAGATTTGCCTCTAAGAAAAATCTTCCTCGAGGAAATGTATGGCCATCGTCCCAGATATTGCTTTCTAAAGAAATGCTCTCTCGCAGAACATAAATATTTATTTTTCCAGAATCTACTCTCTAATGAGTCCATCTCTGTCTTCCAGAAAATATATTTGGATTTGCCTATCTTCCCTCGAGATTATCCTCTAATGAATCTCTACAAAGAAGGCGTGCCATGCCATTCAACAGCGTTGCCTCGCCATATTCGGAAAGTTCCCGAGATTGGCATGCGTGACAGCGAGACTCAGATCTGTCCCTGTTATGAGGTATGCCCAACTGACCCGCCAATTCTTACAAGTAAGTTCTTTATCAATCCATCTAATAAATAAACCCAGAAATATGACGAGAAGATGAACGAGAACTTGGCAACACTAGTATGACTTGATAACACCAACAACATGGATTTAGTAACACCAACAATGACTTGATAATACCAACAACACAAATGTAGTAACACCAACAATAACGTGATAACAACACCAACAACACCGATTTAGTAACACCAACAATTACTTGATAACACCAACATTGACTTACCACCAAATATTAATTTATTACACCAATTATGACTTAGTAACACCAACAATGACTTGATAACAACAATAATGAATTAATAACACCATCACGACTTGATAACAACAATAATGAATTAATAACACCAACAATAACTTGATAACACCAACATTGACTTAACACCAAATATTAATTTATTACACCAATAGTGACTTAATAGCACCAACAATGACTTAATAAGACCAACATTGACTGATAACATCAACAATGACTTGATAACATCAACAATGACTTAATAACATCAACAATGACTTAATAATATCAACAATGACTTTATAAGACCAACATTGACTGATAACATCAACAATGACTTAATAACATCAACAATGACTTGATAACATCAACAATGACTTGATAACATCAACAATGACTTCATAAGATCAACAAATACTTCATTTATAACTTAAATGATATGTTTGGTTTGCTTCTGAACATTTATTGTGCTGTGGTTAATTTACGTGAACAATTATGGGGGAGGGGAGACTGAAACATTTTGACAGTTGTTGGCAAGAATGTTTATGAAGGAAAAAAGGGGGGGGGGTTAACAAAAGTAGATGATAATCTATTGTCTATTGTCTTTCCCCAGGTGAATGATTGTTGATCGCATTCACACTTGCCGTTAAGCGTAGGGGTGGGAGCTTAAGCTGTCGTTTCAAGGCCAGATGTGTCGCCAAGGTTGCATTTGGTCCATGTTTGTTTAAGGCTATCTTGATGTTTTCTATCCACCGTTTTCTTGTCTACCTTTGGCCTTACGCCTGGATATTCTTGTATTATGTGCTCTTATTGGTATTTTGGTTAGGCTTCATTCTCATAAGGTGACCGAACCATTTTATGCATAGAATATCACAAAACTTAGTTCATTGTATAAATATTAGCACACATATTCTCCTATCGACTTGCTAGGTCTGTCATAGAAGCTGACCCGGCAGGAGCGTGAAAGTTTACACCATCACGTCCGCCATATGACGATAATCAACATACATACACCATGAAGGATGTAATGATAATCATCTTATTGGTCCGTTGCTTGAGTTTGAGATATACGTAGTAAAGTCGTCATATTCAGACAACCTTCGTCAGACGGAGATGACACTTGATCAGGATGAACATGATATTAAATGCCTTACTATTTCTGTGGTGATAATTCTGTGCCTCGGTAAACAGAACGGATGGTAATTCAACCACCGGATGTTTTTTATGGGGTCTTTCATGGCGTGTAATATTGATTATCCCCGAGTTCGAAGTTTTACCTGTCTGTTTGAAACTACACCGACAAGGGAGACCAAAGGCAGGATGTCAACATTATTACACAAAGAAATATGTCTAAATTAGAACTAACCTGGAGAAATATGAAAATATCACATTTACCTCCCGATATTCCTGCCTCTTTGTGACATTGTCATTTACACGGACAATAATACATACAGATTAATATTAATCTCATAAAGACTTGTGTAATAATGTAATAAAAACTGTGGTTTGCGGTCATTGAACTAGAATGTATCACCGAGTATAGGTGCTATTTTCGGTTTAATATCCATGGAATATAAGAGCATAAAAATAAACGATACGCTGAACAACCACCAGCAGTACTATTGTTCACAATTCTTCACTATTCTTGAGTGTTCTTCACTATTCTTGAGTGTTCTTCACTATTCTTGAGTGTTCTTCACTATTCTTGAGTGTTCTTCACTATTCTTGAGTGTTCTTCACTATTCGTGAGTGTTCTTCACTATTCTTGAGTGTTCTTCACTATTCTTGAGTGTTCTTCACTATTCTTGAGTGTTCTTCACTATTCTTGAGTGTTCTTCACTATTCTTGAGTGTTCTTCATTATTCTTGAGTGTTCTTCACTATTCTTCACTTTGAGCAACATTATTATGTCATTGTCTCTACATGTATTAATGCTCGTTTTGACATTGTAAGCATCGAGAGTTATCAGAGAGTTATCCTTTGGGATCAGCCAAACTCGTAGATATTTTTTGGGGTTGAGGTATTCAACCTCCCCACTGCTTCTTTGGCGATTTTTCACACAAAAAGTCTTTAAACATCTAAAAAAAAAACGATTTGACGGACAAAAACGTACGTTTGCCTTGAATGTTCAAAAAATGCTCAATTTTTAAAGATAAATTACCCACCCACACCCCCTCTTGAGATCATATCTACGGCCCTGGATCTGGCCAGCATTAGTGAGCCCATTTATGCTGTATAAGATATACATTGAAACTGTGGCAACCTCCTCAATGCATACAATTTACATCTGATTTATATGCGGTATTGCTATTATTTTTAGGCTTACATAATAGAATAGTTTTACAGAAATATAGCTTTTGAAAATCAAAACGGTTCTCTTTCATTATAATTTGGCAATGCTTCTATCTATGAAATATTGAATGGAACTGTCCTCAAGAACGCTAGCTAAAGAGCATTCGCGCATGTAATAATATACTACTTGCCATTAAATCATGTACTAGATACAACTAGCTCATGTACTAATGTACTAGATACTACTAGCTCATGTAACAATGTACTAGATACTACTAGCTCATGTAATAATGTACTAGATACTACTAGCTCATGTAACAATGTACTAGATACTACTAGCTCATGTAATATTGTACTGTAGAAAATTAAATATACCACTTATTGACATTCTCTGACACTACTGAAGGCAGGATAAACGTGATATATGCTGTAACAATTGACAATCGTTATTTTATTTAACAAGTTACCGACGAGACGGGAAACGTGGTAGAGGTTGTGATGGCAGGCTTTCATTCTCTGAAACATGAAACACCAGTGCTGCCTCCCCTCGTCATAAGAAAGGTCCTGTATGAGCCGGAAAAATCACATTTGCTGATAAAATGTCCGAGGTAAGAATTTGGGTTTTATTTTGTTTATTTTTCTTTTGTGATATTTCTCAGATTTCCGCCAGTTAGCAGGAAGTAGTCCGGAAACTGAAATTAGTTACGTTGTGGTTTACAGATTTATTGCGATATCTGCTCCTTTCACACTCAGACATAACATATCCGATCTCACATGGGAATTTGTGTAAGATTTATCTTCAATTCTTATTCCTTATGCAGCATACTGCCCAATGTTACCACTAGAATTTTGAGCTGTGACTTGACAGTTTGTTTTCGTAGTCCCTACTGCTTAAATATAGCTATGAGTATGCGGAGGTTACGGTCCACTGCTATCGTTGCGCTTATGAAATTCCTGCTCAGGGGAAACATTATATATATAAACTATTGGACTGATATTTATGAAAATGTATATATGGAGTAGATGTTATTATATCATCATGTGACATATTCTTTACAGAACGTAGTCTTCCCTATGGATTTGAATTCTCTGCGGTCTTTAGCAAGATGTCCTACCTCTTTTTGTGGCATGTGCAGGCATTCTTGAGTATCTTTTGTCCAACGGCGTCTTGGACGACTTTTTCTCCAGTTGCCTTCTATCATCCCATCCAATAACACTCTCTCTGTGCCTCCGTGTCTCGTAATAGATGTTAAATGTGGTTTTATTTCACTGTAATAACGTACGTAGTAAAATAATGTTCTATATATCGTACAGTAATTACAAAATATGACCACGTTTAATTAGCAGAACTTTAGTAGGTTTACAACTTCACTTGACTTGTTTGAAAATGTATACATTGGCAACCAATATTTAACCAGAGACTTGATACATTATAACTCGCACAATATTTCACACTGAACTTCTGACAAATTTCGAACACAATATAACGAAATAAACGAAACAAAATGCATAGTCTCGAATTATATTTTTTGGGTAAAACCAAAATCTAATTAGTAATTTAAAGTTAATCGTTCTTGGGGGTGGAGGAATGCAACATTTTAATAGTGTTATAATGTTAGACATTACTGTTGTACATATAGGGGGGGTGGTGATAGTGGTTGAAACTATACAACTGTAAAATATGAGTTGGGTTGAAACCCTACATAAAAACCTTTTGTATCCGCGTGTTTGTTAGGAGATTGTCTTCACATCAATTCAAGTTAAGAAGAGGGTTTATGTAGACAAAATGATAAGATCGGGCTGTTGAACCCCCCCCCCCCCCCTTACCTAATAAGAAGTTAGACATGATCTTTAATACTAGATATTTAGCCACAAGGTGGAAACCCTTCACCTCCCAACGATGTTTCACAAAAATGACATCAAATTTATCATTTTTTTAAAAGAGGGAATACCTAACAAAAATGTGGCGAATTACCTTTTTTATGTAAACCAACCACACTCCCTCCCCATCTTTAATGAAAACGTATATCCGGTACTGCATATGATCGAAGGAAGGATGTAAATACAATTAGAGAATGTGGCAAAGTTCAATAACCTCTTCTTTAGAAAAAGTAGAACATCCTATTTAGCACTACGAAACAAGGAACGTTGGTTTTTAATGTATTTTTTATGAAAACAATTACTGGACATTTAATTATGCAGTTTTTCCAGAACAGATTATCAGAAAAACTATTTGCTTCTTTTTTAAGAACTCTTCTCCTCACCCTTTAAGAATATAGCCATAAATAACATCAACAATAAAGAGAGGGGATGTCTGAAAAAGGTTTTACAGTTGTTGACAATGGGGGATGTGGAATTCTACAAAAGTGGACGTCAACAAATCGGTTTTTATACATCAATTAAATTGTTGGCATTTTACAGAAATTTCTTTAAAAAATTACTAAAACATTATGTGTTTTATTTTTCGAAAAAAAGGCAAGGTTACAGTTTATGCTCATACAAGAAGCGCTTATATACATATGTATTCAGGGGTGCAAAGGGCTTCGCTTTGCCCTTGTGCGGATCCAGGGTTAGCAGTAAACAAAGATCCTAAAACTTCCTCCTAACTCCTGCAGTACTGGAAACATAAATAAGCTGTTATTTCTGTGTTCTTGGCCCACACTTTTAGGCTCGTATCTGTGGATGTGAAGTACAGGTCACATCGCAGTATACCAGACGAATTTCTTCGAAAAAGACTGTTCTACCGTGAACTGTATGCGTTCAAGCGGAAGACCGAGAAAACGCTTCAAAGACTACTTGAAGACATCTCTCAAACACTGCAGGGTTGACATAGCTCTTATGAAACCACAGTTCTTGACAGTCCAGCCTGGAACACTCAGACCAGAGTGGGTATTACAAGTTTTGAACAGGGCAGAACCTTACAGGCTAATAAAGAGACATAAAGGAAAGACAAGATTAGGTTGTTTTCCTTCATCTCAAGACCTACCTAATTTATGCTCACATTGCAAAATAGTCATTCTGTGCCCGAATTGGAGTCATCGGTCATCTGACGACTCATAAAAACAAACCAGATATTGCCCTCTTTTTAATGTCATCCTTATATTCGCTTACCAAGGAGGACTCACATATATATATATATATATATATATATATATATATATATATATAATTAGTTATATGTAGTTAGTTTGTTAGTTAGTCGTCAGATCGTTATCGTGGCACACCGGACATGTCTATAAGTGCTCCTATCTCAAATTCAGTGTGTCATTCAGCATGTGGTAACTAGCTGTTCTCATCCACCTGACTGTTCTGATCCACCTGGCTGTTCTGATCCACCTGACTGTTCTCATCCACCTGTTCTGATCCACCTGACTGTTCTCATCCACCTGACTGTTCTCATCCACCTGACTGTTTTGGTTCTGTGCTGGTTGATAACTCCTATATCCCGCTCTTTTGTGGCAACACTAGTTTTCACTTCCAGGTCCTGCATTAAAACCATATATATATGTAAGATGAAACACACCATATATCTTCCAACTGGTCCAACTCTGATTGCATTCAAAATATCAGCACATTCTTACATGACACATGCTAGATCACAACTTTAAATTAAACACAATAATGGAGACTGGCCGAGTACAACTTCAGGAGTTAAGTAACTATATAACTAAATATGCTATAGGGAAGTTCGATACAGTCCTGGTTGATGTCTTACTAATGTGTTCGACCCTAGTACCTGGGAAACTACAGCACTTGATTGCTCAGCCTGGCACACCCAGATCACTGCTGGCATCACGAAATTTGAAAAAGAAAGAACACTGCGGGCAATCCACAAGCGCAAGAAGCGGAAGGACAAATCCGTAAATTCTCCTACCCCGAACCTTCAGCACTCCTGCATGAATTGCGGTGGAGCTTTCCGTGCACGAATCGGACTCATCGGGCATCTACGAACTCACAAACCAAATTAGTTAATTACCAATTTTAATTATTATTATTTTTTCCCCCATCTCATTTAATGTATTTTTCATGCCATGCTCATCTTCGCTTGCGAAAGAGGAACATCATCATATTGCTTTAATTTTTTTTTTAGCGATACCAGCCCAGATCAGCTTCACTGGGCAAGAGGTGAGTTGGAAGTAGATCCTAATGAGATTAAAAAACGGACGAAGAATCGAGTGTGGATAGATTCCTCCGGCAGGTTACACTTCAACCCTTTGTTACTTAGTGACACAGATGTATACAAGTATGTAGGTATTTTTTTCACTGTTCACATGTGAATCAGCGTTATTGTTTTCTTTCTTCTCGTTATCATCATCATCGTGTGTCAATTTTGCTCATGATCCTTCTTGTTTCGGAACCATCGGTAAATGAATAATATAATTTTTATTAAAATTATTAAATTTACATTATACTTTTGTGCTGATTAGTCGAATTTGGAATACGTGTTGTCTTAATGTGTGAGGCGAATGACTGCCAGCTGAAGGAATCTATTTAAAGTCCGGTCTGCTACCTTCTGAGCACGACATTGGTTGCACTACCATAAATGCTCGGCTTCCCGATCCATCAGACATCTAAGGATGTATAAATTTTCCATCAGACATCTAAGGATGTATAAATTAAGTGTACTAGTCAGTTTTTGTTGAGTGTGCATTCTTCGGAACTTTCAAAAGAGCTGTCATATTCTTTCTTTCTCTGAACAGGAACATTGGTTGTTTTTTTCTGCCTCTTCTTCATAACTGTGTAGAGCAATCATAATTGTGTAGAGCAATCATAATTGTGTAGAACAATCATAACTGTGTAGAGCAATCATAATTGTGTAGAGCAATCATAATTGTGTAGAGCAATCATAACTGTGTAGTTCAAACATAACTGCACTAATTACCAACGCTGTTTCTTTCTATCACTGACCCATCTTCTCTGTTTCTTCCTATCACTGACCCATCTTCTCTGTTTCTTCCTATCACTGACCCATCCTCTATAGCATTGCCCCCCCCCCCCAATGTATCAGCTCTATCATTGCTTCTGGCTCTTGCATATGCTACTTTGAACATTGTTGAAAAAAGTAATTCTCTCCTTTATTTTCATGAACTTTTATTTATTGCAAGTATGCTCTGAGAGTCTGCTGAAATCACTGTGTATGCTGGTGGTTCCGTCATCTGTCGATTGAGAGTCTGCTGGAATCAATGTGTATGCTGGTGGTTGCGTCATCTGTCGATTGAGAGTCTGCTGGAATCAATGTGTATGCTGGTGGTTGCGTCATCTGTCGATTGAGAGCCGCCGCCATCGCCTTAATCTCCATTCTCATACTAGATGTTTAGAAGGCATGTGAACTAATGGTTTTGCACACTGCAGCCACATTCAGTGAAGCAGTCAATGATGTCTTGCAATAGCTGTGTGAAGCAGTCAATGATGTCTTGCAATAGCTGTGTGAAGCAGTCAATGATGTCTTCCAATAGCTGTGTGAAGCAGTCAATGATGTCTTGCAATAGCTGTGAGGAGCAGTCAATGATGACTTGCAATAGCTGTGGAAATGTTCTAATTTAAAAATATTGTCAGACACACGCCAAGCTGAAGCTGATGTACAATATTTGTCACAGTGAACAAGAGTGACGCATTCGTACACCCTCAGCTGATGTACAATATTTGTCACAGTGAACAAGAGTGACGCATTCGTACACCCTCAGCTGATGTACAATATTTGTCACAGTGAACAAGAGTGACGCATTCGTACTCCCTCAGAGTTCATCATCATTAACGTCATCATCATCACCACTATCATCATCACGATTATGGGGATGTCAATAAATTATGGCAACAAATAGGGGGATGCGTCTATAATAATCTATGACTGATGTTTACACGAGGAAGGGAGAAAGGGGGGGGGGGTGACCAAAAAGTTGACGTCAGAAATATTTTAAATACACCAATTACAATGTCAGAATCTGAAAGTTTTCTAAAAGAAAACATTGGACAAATCATGTAATTGTGATCTTACTTTTTCAATTAAATTGAGTTTTGTGGCGGAAGTCAATTTTTGTAACATAATTTAGAAGGGGGATATCTTCTTCTTTCGTTCGCTAAAAGGGGGGGGGGGATATCTGAAGTGTAGCCATTTGTCGACAAGTGTTGGGAGGAGTCGAAAATGTCGATAACTGTTGAGGCAAGTTATGGACAGTCACGTGTCATTACCATCATCGTCTTCATCATCATAACTATTATCTTCATCATCATCACTACCATTATCATCAACTACCATCATCATCACTACCATCATCATTACTACCATCATCATTACTATCATCATCATTACTACCGTCATCATTAATATCATCATCATTATTATCATCATTATTACTATCATCATCATTACTATCATCATCATTACTATCATCATCATTACTACCGTCATCATTAATATCATCATCATTACTATCGTCATCATCATATTCACTACCATCCTTACTATCATCATCATTACTATCGCCATCATTGCTATATCGCCATCATTGCTATATCGCCATCATTGCTATATCGCCATCATTGCTATATCACCATCATTGCTATCGTCATCACCATTATCACTATCACCATTATGATAACCAGCATCCTCATTATCATAACCATCATCACTAATAGCATCATCACTATGACCATAAACATCATCACCATTATCATAATCATCATCATCACTATCAGCACTATCATTATCATCATCACCATTACCGACACCATCATCGTCATTTTCAAAGATCACGTAACAGGCATCATTACTATCATCATCATTACTATCATCATCATTACTATCATCATCATTACTATCATCACTACCGGCATTATTTTTAATGTCTGCATCAACAGCTGCATTATTTTGTTCAACAAAATAGATTTTTAACTATAGGATACATGTGGTTCCATTATTCCACAGCTGTTGGGACAAGGTCGTTCGAGTTGCTTGCATTAAGCTGATTGTTGTCAACGAAGGCAATCAGGATTTGAAGCATTACATCACCTATGCTGGTCTTGGGTTGACTGTAATAGGTTCTATTATCTGCATATTTTGTATCATGTGTAAGAAAAGTGACAAGAATGCCGAGTAGTGACAATAAGAATGTGACAATAGATGTGCTTGTGTCTGAGAAAACGGTACACGTCGTGCCGTGATGTTGAATGGTATGGCGTATTGATTAACAGAAATCTAGATACAGACAATGGCGAAGTTATGCGTCACAGAAAGGGTCGGTTATTATCACACAAATCAAGATAGCCGAGATTTCACGTGCAGTATCTGCTAAGTCCTATTAAAAAAGGGCTTAAGAGCCGTAGAAGATTGACTTCACTGTACTCGGTTTCCTATATGTACTCCGTCCCTCTCAACGAAGCGGCATCCCGTCTGCCGAGAGCACCACTCATAGCACGTAACTCCGTAGCTTCAAGTGATAATCCACAGGGATCTCCGAAAAGAATCCACCTTATAAACAAGACGACACGAGCCGGATTCGAACCCGTGACCTCTTGAACACAAGGCGAACAGCTTAACCACTACGCCAGGGAGATCCCCGTCCTTATTTAAGTCATAAGTCCTTAGTCCCAGGCCTGCGTGTTGATCTCACACCGCATGATTGATCTGATCAAATGACACATATCATTTGTCGCTTCGTACACACACCGCATGATGAACAATGGTGGAACATAACTATTACATGCACACGTATACTACTTTGAATATTTAGGAGCAAACATCAACGGTGCAGGAGACTGCATGGCAGAGTTAATGAAGAGATTGGCAATGGCATATTGTAAAATAACACGCTTGAAAAACGTATGGGAAAACAATAGAATAGCAACGAAACTGCTAATGCTAAAATCTTGTATTTTTCCCGGTAGCGACATATGGCTGTGAAACATTGACCTAAGTAAAACAGCCGCAATGAATATCAAGCCTTTGAGATGGAATACTACAGAAAGATACTTACAATATGGAAGGAAAAAAAGAGAAACTCATTAATTGCAAATATGTTGAAAATTCCAAAGTGTTGGTTACTAAATACAATAGCAAAACGAAAACTACACCTGTTTGGTCTTATAAAGACACAGCTGTTTAGAAAGGTAAATAATAGAGGGCAGAGCACTTGGACGGAGGAGAAAGGGCATACCAAGAGGACGATGTACTGGCGACATTAAAGATAACATTAATACATCGTTGACCGCCGAAGACGGATATGTTGGGTCATTGGCGCAAATAAAACGGCAACACAACGCATTTTCATTCTCTGGACTACATTCAACTGTAAATCTTGAAGGATCATTGTCCTGCTACATGAAAAATCCAGTGGGAGTTTGAGAATGAACGATAAAGAAGAAGAAGAATACATCGTTGGTAAATGCAAGCCGCAACGCCCAATGCAGAGAATGGTTCAGGGAGTTCATTGGGAAGACAAAGTTCTGGAGAGAATACGTCATATGACTACTTTTACAACATACTACTTTTAGTATATAAGCTGTGACTGAGGAACTGTCATGGCTGATGTCACATGACTATTATTATGCATGAATACTTAGTGATTCAATGAACATGATCCACTATGTTGAAGCTGGAGTCATTCGCCGTCAATGGTTGGATTTATTGGCTCAATCTATGAACGGAAAGATTACCATTATATTTGTGCCATGGCATGCGGGGGTTGAGGGCATTGAGCAAGCCGATACACTGGAGAGCATGACCACAGTGTCAACATGTACATCAATGGATCGTTCTGACATCGTTAATGCATTAAGGAACTTCGTCCTCTGAGATTTGTTTTCAAATGTGTGAACTATTGTCGCCTCCAGGTTGCGTGAGATTAGTATAACGAGCGGAACAGCCCATAAAGAGAAACATATTAGATTACGAAGAGACTAATACACATCAGCATGGAATTGTAACTATCACCTGCTACACTCTGATAGACTTATCTAGATGGGGATAGGATCACATATATACTTGTTGGGTGTTCGCTAAAGACAGCCTGTGTCACAACAACTCCTTTAACGAGGAGGCTTCTTCTTAAAACATTGTATACCGCCAAGAGTTGATGTCTTCTGAATATGAAAGAAAGCTCTTTAACACCCCAATCCCAATTGGAGAAAGGAAACAAGAGTTTCATCGCTCGTATTTCTTAAAGATCAACAGAGAGCAAGAAATATGTATGATTATGTCAGTCAGTCAAGCATTATAGTGAGGCACACAATCTGTTCCTTAATTCAAATAAGACAAAAATAATGCATATCAACAGAAGTAAACTCCCACCCACAATAGCCTTTGAATAAGATACACTATAGTTTCTCAGCAACTTTCAATATCCCAGGACGTCCACAGAATACCACAGAAGATTGCGCAGCAGAGATCAGATAGAAATTAGCAATGGCCGTACACAAACATCATAGATGAAAAGTATATGGCAACGGGCAAACAAGAAACCGAGTTACAACTTGGCATCTTTTCAATGGTAACATATGGTTGTGTAGCATGGATAATGACATCCAACATGTGGTTGTGAGACATAGACAATGACATCCAACATGTGGTTGTGAGACATAGACAATGACATCCAACATGTGGTTGTAAGACATAGACAATGACATCCAACATGTGGTTGTAAGACATAGACAATGACATCCAACATGTGGTTGTGAGACATAGACAATGACATCCAACATGTGGTTGTGAGACATAGACAATGACATCCAACATGTGGTTGTAAGACATAGACAATGACATCCAACGTGTGGTTGTGAGACATAGACAATGACATCCAACATGTGGTTGTGAGACATAGACAATGACATCCAACATGTGGTTGTAAGACATAGACAATGACATCCAACATGTGGTTGTGAGACATAGACAATGACATCCAACATGTGGTTGTGAGACATAGACAATGACATCCAACATGTGGTTGTAAGACATAGACAAGACATCCAACATGTGGTTGTAAGACATAGACAAGACATCCAACATGTGGTTGTGAGACATAGACAATGACATCCAACATGTGGTTGTGAGACATAGACAATGACATCCAACATGTGGTTGTAAGACATAGACAATGACATCCAACATGTGGTTGTGAAACATAGACAATGACATCCGCAATGGAAAATAAAATATCGGCATTTGAATTGAAAAAAGGTTATAGAACGGTCTTAAGAATATCCAGGACAGAAAGACGGACCAACGCAGACGTCCGCACATACCTGAACATAGAGAAGAAGAAAAATGTTAACCCGTAGCATTTGTTAACGCCGTAGGGGTGTAACATTTTAGCGATCACACATTTCAGTGATTCTGCTATATGAGGGCGGTAGCCATCTCCTCTCCCTCGCAGTCTTTACTTCCTGGATTAATCCGATAAAGGATAATCCCAATTAATGCTGGATCGACCCGGGAGCTGTTGCGATCTGAAAAACATTTCCGCCTCAACTGGGGAATGAACCCAGGACCACTCATATGCAAAGCCAGTGCACAAACCACTTGGCTACGAGACTCCAGAAGCCAGAGAACGAGACTGGCTCCTATAGAGAAGACGACTGCCTCCTCAAAACTATCAAAAAGCGCACCATAAAATATTTTGGACATATAAAATTACACAATGGTTAGAAAGATTAATCATGGAGAGAAATTTTCCAGAAAATAGAGCAAAACAATGACCAAGCCTACGATGGACAGACGATATCAAAGATCTTCAGACTATGATACTGTAAGAGGCTGGACAGTTTACAGAGAACCGAGAGACTTACATAGGGGAAGTGCGGACAGATTTATGAAAAGGACACATCTCATAATATGACTGCATTATTAGAACACTTTGCGCCACTTGTCACTCGGACTCCGAGCTTTTTCTTAGGAAAATTTCATCGATATTACACTAGCGCCGTAGTACAGGCGAGGGTGTACGATAAAAATGTATAACTGATGTTTTATCTGTTCAAAAAAAAAGTTACTGATTTTTTACTTCTGTAAGATTTCTGGAAAGGTAATTAATTTCAGATGACTCTCGTTGACTTTTTTTTAGTGTTCAGTTTAACCTTGTCGATTTTGTATAACTGTCAAATGTGTATTTCAGATTTTGTATAACTGTCAAATGTGAATTTCAGATTTTGTATAACTGTCAAATGTGAATTTCAGATTTTGTATAACTGTCAAATGTGAATTTCAGATTTTGTATAACTGTCAGATGTGTATTTCAGATTTTGTATAACTGTCAAATGTGAATTTCAGATTTTGTATAACTGTCAAATGTGTATTTCAGATTTTGTATAACTGTCAAATGTGAATTTCAGATTTTGTATAACTGTCAAATGTGAATTTCAGATTTTGTATAACTGTCAAATGTGAATTTCAGATTTTGTATAACTGTCAGATGTGTATTTCAGATTTTGTATAACTGTCAAATGTGAATTTCAGATTTTGTATAACTGTCAAATGTGTATTTCAGATTTTGTATAACTGTCAAATGTGTATTTCAGATTTTGTATAACTGTCAGATGTGTATTTCAGATTTTGTATAACTGTCAAATGTGTATTTCAGATTTTGTATAACTGTCAAATGTGTATTTCAGATTTTGTATAACTGTCAGCTGTGTATTTCAGATTTTGTATAACTGTCAAATGTGTATTTCAGATTTTGTATAACTGTCAAATGTGTATTTCAGATTTTGTATAACTGTCAGATGTGTATTTAAGAATATGCATAGATTATCTTTTCTCAATTCAAACGTGTCTATTTTTTATTTTCAATCTATTTTTTGTTATTTTTGATTGATTAGAGACATATTTTGCTGATGTGTACGTGTTCTTAAGCTAGTTGATTTTTGTTATGTTTTAATATCCTTTTTTTTTCTTAGGAACTTTGTACTTGTGATCCTGACACAGATCTCTCTCTATCTCTCTTTCTCTCTCTATCTCTTTATCTCTCTCTCTCTCTCTTTGTATATATCTCTATCGATGACAATACAAAAATACAATATTAGCGAGCAGACTTATACATCATATGTCTGTACCAACAATCTACCATAGTCATAATCGAATCACATTATGTTCAATTTAAATCGTTCATAACACCTCTCATTAGCTTCACACATACTTAGAAGCAAAGAATTCATGACTACAAGTGAAGATTCCGAAAGCATCGCCATTTTGTAACGACTGAAAGTTTCCACCAAAGCTGTCCACCCCTTGAAAGCTTTAAATACTCCTATTTTATGTACTCCGCACAGATCTACATTTTTGTACGTAATGCTCCATTATGAATTTTGGGTTGAGTTGTCAATAATGTTTCAAAATACGTTAGTTAAAAATTCAATTTGTGTGGTGTGATTATATATAGTTATGATATATATATATATATAAACATGCAATATGGACTATTTTTATTCCGAAAGTTCACCAAACAATATTTTCACTGTTGTGATAATAACACCGAGATTATTATAAACGACAAAATCACTAATACTTTCTCAATCTCGATCAACAACGGACAACTATAGCGAGTTGCCACTTTCTAATACCCTGGTTGGTTATCTTATAAGCATCAACAGTTATTGCTATTAAAATGGTAAAGGGAGGTTGTATAACATTAAATAAACTGATACAAATAAAGAAAATATAACATAATAACAAAAATAACTTTCCTTAGAGCATGCATACTTCAGTTACATTATAAGGGTGATTCACTACTATATGAAATGAACTGGAATGCATTTCTGTTGGCTCGATTGTTATAGGAATAAATTGATCAAGTAAACCAACTTCATATCCACCAAATTATTTTAACTGGTAATCAACGCCAAATCTCTGTAGAACATTTAGCTGTGAAGATGTCACCACTGCAGTATTATTAAACGCTTTCTTCTTGTATTCCTCTATGGTGAAGTATTTATGTCGACTGGTGATTAGCGAATCCGTGTTTTGAATTCACTCAATATTTGTAGTTTTAAATACAAATTATCAGCCGAAGACGGATGTGTCGGGCCATTGGCGCAAAATAAAACGGCGACACAACGCATTTCCATTCTCTGGACTACATCCTGCTGGAAATATAGTAGGACCATTGTCCTGTTACAAGAGATATCCAGCGGGAGATTGAGAATGAACGCTGAAGAAGAAGAAATACAAATTACAACTTTTGTTCCCGAGCTAACCCTAATCCTAATGCTAACAGGAAATAGGGTACCATGGTTCATGCTCTAGGAAATTCGAAGAATAATGTCATCCCTAGTGAGCAAGTGCGGTAGGTGAAGCTAGTCAGTTGGTTTCTGTCATCCATTGACATCTTAGCACTATGGGAAAATTGTGTGCCATGACATTGGTTCATAAATCAGCTTGCCTTTACTTTATAACCAGACACAATCTGTGACTCAACAGATGTTTTACATACAATCATACCAGACACGATCCGTGATTCAATACATATTTTACATACAATCAAACCAGACACGATCTGTGATTCAATACATATTTTACATACAATCAAATCAGACAAGATCTGCGATTCAACATATATTTTACATACAATCAAACCAGACAATCAAAAAAACATACACAAACATTTATCGTTTATTATGGCAAAGCCTGAGACAAAACGATAGTATATCATCAACAAAGGCAGCACAACCTCAGCAACAACAAAATCAATTACGAAGCTTTCAGTCATACAACATCAGCAACAACAAAATCAATTACGAAGCTTTCAGTCATAACTTCATTTTAATGCAGTAACAATCCGGATTGTCTATATTGAAAATCATAATTATTCATTTCTGTCTATTCATGTAAATTTCGCTGCAACGGACCTTGAACCTCATCTTTATCTTGCTTTGATGGTACACTCTTCTAACCTGTATCCTGTCCATCTCATATTTCCCTCCTATTTTACTTTTGGTACCTCTTTCTCGCCACCTCTCAACTCTACGTTTGTTTTCAACACGGCATATATTATTTGTTAGATGTTTATTTTCTTTAATATGTCTGCTTTCAATCGCAGTAGTTTTATAACTTCTTTATTTAATTTCTTCTCTTTCCACGAAATGTTACTTGTTATTCTATATAAACAGATCTCGATGGTATTTATGTGTGGTCTAGAGTTCGATCCCCGCTTATGACTGGGTGTTTTTTTCTGTTGGAGGGTAAATTTAAAAAACTCACCCTGTACATGACCCTTTATCACACAGTTATTAAATCCCCTCCCTACACCGCCTGAACTGGTAAAATGCAGTATTGACAGATGGTATTTTTCTGCTGCTGCTACAATTTTTCTCAATCTCCTGCAGATTAGCAAGATGTAGTCTAGAAAACGGAATGCGTTATATCATGGTTTACAGCTTGTCTGCGATATATACTATATTCGGCCTGACACAACCGACTTCAGCATGACCTATGGGGAACTTTGACCCTCTCTGGGATGGGATCCAACTCCTCCTCTAAAACCGCAATGCTTCCCCCTCTTACGATGTGCATGACAGGTAACAGTGTCACTATTCTTTGCTCCATTTCAGACCGCGACTACACACACGGGTGCTCAAATGTATAAATTATATCTGCTAGCTGTGTATTCATTATCCATGTTTCTCAACCATACATTAATAAAGAATAGACGTAACACTTTATAATTCTCATTTTTTTAACTTGTTTATGATTTGCTAGGATGTTACGTTTCCATATGTCATTGAAAGTACTCTTAACCATTTTTATTCTCCTTTTAAGTTCTGTTTCACATCTACCGCAATTTACATCGGGAAACAAGGAACGTGAAATAATCCACTCTGGCAATAATGATGGCGTGGATCAATGAGAACAAAATAACGACCAAATTCACGAAGGTACAATTATTACTCAAAAAAAAAAGTGGGCAATTTCTGAAATTATAGTAAATTATTCTATTATTCGTGGATTATCACATTTATCTCGAATGTCGTGGTAGCAGACTACCTCAAATGCGACCTATGTCCGAGATGATGATTTAATGTTCTCATTATATTGATCGGCCAAAATAAACTAACATCTGTGGTGAAAAAGAGCGTACCTGACCATAGGAGATACAATTTTATTTTTATTTAATTTTTTTTGCTGACAATAGAGCACATGGTCTAATGGCTAGACTGCATGTTTCAGAACCACGAGGTCTTGGATTCAAACCATGGTTGTGACGGGATTTTTAATCCTTTGCATATAGAAAAAAGTTCCTCCTGTATACGTTGTGGCAGCTGCAACAGCAAAGCGGCCTTTACGTCCACTGTTAAATATATTTCTGCACTCATTAATTGGACAGGAGCGAGGGGCCGTATATGTAGTAAGCCGGTTTCAGAATATCGAGATCTCGTATTCAATTCACGGTAGGGAATCAAGATTTCTTTCTGTGGTGCAATAAAAGATTCTTCGTGTACACGTCGCGGCGACAGCTATGGCAATAATGAACGGGTTTTTTTATTAAACTGGACAAAATGCAGTAACGAAAGCTGAATAATTATTTACTTATCACAGACTTCTTGTATTAACATGTCCTTTGCAGAACTGTGTCCTCCCTATCACGATGTAAGCCTCGGTGTTCTGTGTAAGCTGTTCAGCTTCCTCCAGTGCCATATTCAAAAGATCTGTGATATCCTGTGTCCATCGTATCTTGGTTTGTTCCTTTGTCTCTTTCCTTTAATCTTTCCCTCCAGTAGTAATTTTCAAACCTAATGTGTCTTTTTAAGTTACCGAAGTATGATAGCAAACATTTTTAAATAGTTTTGAAGAACCAATTTCTTCCATGTTCAGATCTTTATAAACCTCTGCATTGTAAAAAATCTTTCTATACACTATATTATTCGGACCATTCTATAGCATTTCATTTCAAATGATGAAATATATTTTCCATTACGGATATCATTGTCCAAGTCTTGTAACCAAATGTTGGCACTGTGAAAATGTATCTTGTTAATACGAGTTGCGCCTCGTAGTTGCTGCTAACCGTTAAAATAAGTTGTCAGCATCTGATGTAATTAATATAATATAATATAATATAATATAATATAATATAATATAATATAATATAATATAATATAATATAATATAATATAATATAATATAATATAATATAATATAATATAATATAATATAATATAATATAATATAATATAATATAATATAATATAATATAATATAATATAATATAATATAATATAATATAATATAATATAATATAATATAATATAATATAATATAATATAATATAATATAATATAATATAATATAATATAATATAATATAATATAATATAATATAATATAATATAATATAATATAATATAATATAATATAATATAATATAATATAATATAATATAATATAATATAATATAATATAATATAATATAATATAATATAATATAATATAATATAATATAATATAATATAATATAATATAATATAATATAATATAATATAATATAATATAATATAATATAATATAATATAATATAATATAATATAATATAATATAATATAATATAATATAATATAATATAATATAATATAATATAATATAATATAATATAATATAATATAATATAATATAATATAATATAATATAATATAATATAATATAATATAATATAATATAATATAATATAATATAATATAATATAATATAATATAATATAATATAATATAATATAATATAATATAATATAATATAATATAATATAATATAATATAATATAATATAATATAATATAATATAATATAATATAATATAATATAATATAATATAATATAATATAATATAATATAATATAATATAATATAATATAATATAATATAATATAATATAATATAATATAATATAATATAATATAATATAATATAATATAATATAATATAATATAATATAATATAATATAATATAATATAATATAATATAATATAATATAATATAATATAATATAATATAATATAATATAATATAATATAATATAATATAATATAATATAATATAATATAATATAATATAATATAATATAATATAATATAATATAATATAATATAATATAATATAATATAATATAATATAATATAATATAATATAATATAATATAATATAATATAATATAATATAATATAATATAATATAATATAATATAATATAATATAATATAATATAATATAATATAATATAATATAATATAATATAATATAATATAATATAATATAATATAATATAATATAATATAATATAATATAATATAATATAATATAATATAATATAATATAATATAATATAATATAATATAATATAATATAATATAATATAATATAATATAATATAATATAATATAATATAATATAATATAATATAATATAATATAATATAATATAATATAATATAATATAATATAATATAATATAATATAATATAATATAATATAATATAATATAATATAATATAATATAATATAATATAATATAATATAATATAATATAATATAATATAATATAATATAATATAATATAATATAATATAATATAATATAATATAATATAATATAATATAATATAATATAATATAATATAATATAATATAATATAATATAATATAATATAATATAATATAATATAATATAATATAATATAATATAATATAATATAATATAATATAATATAATATAATATAATATAATATAATATAATATAATATAATATAATATAATATAATATAATATAATATAATATAATATAATATAATATAATATAATATAATATAATATAATATAATATAATATAATATAATATAATATAATATAATATAATATAATATAATATAATATAATATAATATAATATAATATAATATAATATAATATAATATAATATAATATAATATAATATAATATAATATAATATAATATAATATAATATAATATAATATAATATAATATAATATAATATAATATAATATAATATAATATAATATAATATAATATAATATAATATAATATAATATAATATAATATAATATAATATAATATAATATAATATAATATAATATAATATAATATAATATAATATAATATAATATAATATAATATAATATAATATAATATAATATAATATAATATAATATAATATAATATAATATAATATAATATAATATAATATAATATAATATAATATAATATAATATAATATAATATAATATAATATAATATAATATAATATAATATAATATAATATAATATAATATAATATAATATAATATAATATAATATAATATAATATAATATAATATAATATAATATAATATAATATAATATAATATAATATAATATAATATAATATAATATAATATAATATAATATAATATAATATAATATAATATAATATAATATAATATAATATAATATAATATAATATAATATAATATAATATAATATAATATAATATAATATAATATAATATAATATAATATAATATAATATAATATAATATAATATAATATAATATAATATAATATAATATAATATAATATAATATAATATAATATAATATAATATAATATAATATAATATAATATAATATAATATAATATAATATAATATAATATAATATAATATAATATAATATAATATAATATAATATAATATAATATAATATAATATAATATAATATAATATAATATAATATAATATAATATAATATAATATAATATAATATAATATAATATAATATAATATAATATAATATAATATAATATAATATAATATAATATAATATAATATAATATAATATAATATAATATAATATAATATAATATAATATAATATAATATAATATAATATAATATAATATAATATAATATAATATAATATAATATAATATAATATAATATAATATAATATAATATAATATAATATAATATAATATAATATAATATAATATAATATAATATAATATAATATAATATAATATAATATAATATAATATAATATAATATAATATAATATAATATAATATAATATAATATAATATAATATAATATAATATAATATAATATAATATAATATAATATAATATAATATAATATAATATAATATAATATAATATAATATAATATAATATAATATAATATAATATAATATAATATAATATAATATAATATAATATAATATAATATAATATAATATAATATAATATAATATAATATAATATAATATAATATAATATAATATAATATAATATAATATAATATAATATAATATAATATAATATAATATAATATAATATAATATAATATAATATAATATAATATAATATAATATAATATAATATAATATAATATAATATAATATAATATAATATAATATAATATAATATAATATAATATAATATAATATAATATAATATAATATAATATAATATAATATAATATAATATAATATAATATAATATAATATAATATAATATAATATAATATAATATAATATAATATAATATAATATAATATAATATAATATAATATAATATAATATAATATAATATAATATAATATAATATAATATAATATAATATAATATAATATAATATAATATAATATAATATAATATAATATAATATAATATAATATAATATAATATAATATAATATAATATAATATAATATAATATAATATAATATAATATAATATAATATAATATAATATAATATAATATAATATAATATAATATAATATAATATAATATAATATAATATAATATAATATAATATAATATAATATAATATAATATAATATAATATAATATAATATAATATAATATAATATAATATAATATAATATAATATAATATAATATAATATAATATAATATAATATAATATAATATAATATAATATAATATAATATAATATAATATAATATAATATAATATAATATAATATAATATAATATAATATAATATAATATAATATAATATAATATAATATAATATAATATAATATAATATAATATAATATAATATAATATAATATAATATAATATAATATAATATAATATAATATAATATAATATAATATAATATAATATAATATAATATAATATAATATAATATAATATAATATAATATAATATAATATAATATAATATAATATAATATAATATAATATAATATAATATAATATAATATAATATAATATAATATAATATAATATAATATAATATAATATAATATAATATAATATAATATAATATAATATAATATAATATAATATAATATAATATAATATAATATAATATAATATAATATAATATAATATAATATAATATAATATAATATAATATAATATAATATAATATAATATAATATAATATAATATAATATAATATAATATAATATAATATAATATAATATAATATAATATAATATAATATAATATAATATAATATAATATAATATAATATAATATAATATAATATAATATAATATAATATAATATAATATAATATATAATATAATATAATATAATATAATATAATATAATATAATATAATATAATATAATATAATATAATATAATATAATATAATATAATATAATATAATATAATATAATATAATATAATATAATATAATATAATATAATATAATATAATATAATATAATATAATATAATATAATATAATATAATATAATATAATATAATATAATATAATATAATATAATATAATATAATATAATATAATATAATATAATATAATATAATATAATATAATATAATATAATATAATATAATATAATATAATATAATATAATATAATATAATATAATATAATATAATATAATATAATATAATATAATATAATATAATATAATATAATATAATATAATATAATATAATATAATATAATATAATATAATATAATATAATATAATATAATATAATATAATATAATATAATATAATATAATATAATATAATATAATATAATATAATATAATATAATATAATATAATATAATATAATATAATATAATATAATATAATATAATATAATATAATATAATATAATATAATATAATATAATATAATATAATATAATATAATATAATATAATATAATATAATATAATATAATATAATATAATATAATATAATATAATATAATATAATATAATATAATATAATATAATATAATATAATATAATATAATATAATATAATATAATATAATATAATATAATATAATATAATATAATATAATATAATATAATATAATATAATATAATATAATATAATATAATATAATATAATATAATATAATATAATATAATATAATATAATATAATATAATATAATATAATATAATATAATATAATATAATATAATATAATATAATATAATATAATATAATATAATATAATATAATATAATATAATATAATATAATATAATATAATATAATATAATATAATATAATATAATATAATATAATATAATATAATATAATATAATATAATATAATATAATATAATATAATATAATATAATATAATATAATATAATATAATATAATATAATATAATATAATATAATATAATATAATATAATATAATATAATATAATATAATATAATATAATATAATATAATATAATATAATATAATATAATATAATATAATATAATATAATATAATATAATATAATATAATATAATATAATATAATATAATATAATATAATATAATATAATATAATATAATATAATATAATATAATATAATATAATATAATATAATATAATATAATATAATATAATATAATATAATATAATATAATATAATATAATATAATATAATATAATATAATATAATATAATATAATATAATATAATATAATATAATATAATATAATATAATATAATATAATATAATATAATATAATATAATATAATATAATATAATATAATATAATATAATATAATATAATATAATATAATATAATATAATATAATATAATATAATATAATATAATATAATATAATATAATATAATATAATATAATATAATATAATATAATATAATATAATATAATATAATATAATATAATATAATATAATATAATATAATATAATATAATATAATATAATATAATATAATATAATATAATATAATATAATATAATATAATATAATATAATATAATATAATATAATATAATATAATATAATATAATATAATATAATATAATATAATATAATATAATATAATATAATATAATATAATATAATATAATATAATATAATATAATATAATATAATATAATATAATATAATATAATATAATATAATATAATATAATATAATATAATATAATATAATATAATATAATATAATATAATATAATATAATATAATATAATATAATATAATATAATATAATATAATATAATATAATATAATATAATATAATATAATATAATATAATATAATATAATATAATATAATATAATATAATATAATATAATATAATATAATATAATATAATATAATATAATATAATATAATATAATATAATATAATATAATATAATATAATATAATATAATATAATATAATATAATATAATATAATATAATATAATATAATATAATATAATATAATATAATATAATATAATATAATATAATATAATATAATATAATATAATATAATATAATATAATATAATATAATATAATATAATATAATATAATATAATATAATATAATATAATATAATATAATATAATATAATATAATATAATATAATATAATATAATATAATATAATATAATATAATATAATATAATATAATATAATATAATATAATATAATATAATATAATATAATATAATATAATATAATATAATATAATATAATATAATATAATATAATATAATATAATATAATATAATATAATATAATATAATATAATATAATATAATATAATATAATATAATATAATATAATATAATATAATATAATATAATATAATATAATATAATATAATATAATATAATATAATATAATATAATATAATATAATATAATATAATATAATATAATATAATATAATATAATATAATATAATATAATATAATATAATATAATATAATATAATATAATATAATATAATATAATATAATATAATATAATATAATATAATATAATATAATATAATATAATATAATATAATATAATATAATATAATATAATATAATATAATATAATATAATATAATATAATATAATATAATATAATAATATAATATAATATAATATAATATAATATAATATAATATAATATAATATAATATAATATAATATAATAATATAATATAATATAATATAATATAATATAATATAATATAATATAATATAATATAATATAATATAATATAATATAATATAATAATATAATATAATATAATATAATATAATATAATATAATATAATATAATATAATATAATATAATATAATAATATAATATAATATAATATAATATAATATAATATAATATAATATAATATAATATAATATAATATAATATAATATAATATAATATAATATAATATAATATAATATAATATTATAATATAATATAATATAATATAATATAATATAATATAATATAATATAATATAATATAATATAATATAATATATAATATAATATAATATAATATAATATAATAATATAATATAATATAATAATATAATATAATATAATATAATATAATATAATATAATATAATATAATATAATATAATATAATATAATATAATATAATATAATATAATATAATATAATATAATATAATATAATATAATATAATATAATATAATATAATATAATATAATATAATATAATATAATATAATATAATATAATATAATATAATATAATATAATATAATAATATAATATAATATAATATAATATAATATAATATAATATAATATAATATAATATAATATAATATAATATAATATAATATAATATAATATAATATAAGTAGGCCTATGTCCGGTTTACCAATATCGCTGGTGTTAATTTAAAAAAAAAACTTTCTGTGCATAATCACACTGGTAGCTCTAACAAATGAAATTACTTCCAGTATTCCCTTTGCTATTTTTGTCTGCAAAATTCTAAACATTTTTATCGTATCATTCAGTTTACACATTGGGTTTTATCACTATAATCTTACATTTTCCCATACACTTCTATTGTATAAAATTCTCTCGCGTCCCTAGTTACTGAAAATCAGGGAAAGATAAGTAGCGTTGAATCGGCTAAATCCTAATCATACTAAAATATATATTTTTATATAAGAATATGTCGCTATATGATAAGTTGTGCTATTTTTATATAAGAATATGTCACTATATGATAAGTTGTGCTATTTTTAGATATCCAAGGAAATCTACGGCATGAATTTTCCAAACGAACTTTAAATATGTGTCCACAAACATCCCTTTTCAAAACCTACTATAAATATGTGTGGGACCCGGGTAGCGCAGTGGTTAGCTCACTGGATTTGCATATGAGTGGTCCTGAGTTCATTTACCAGTTATGCGGAAATGTTTTTCAATTTGCAACGACCCAGCCTTAAATTGGTACCGTATTAATCCGGGAAGTAAAGACTGCGAGGGAGAGGAGATGGCTACCGCTCTCATATAGCAGTCACTTAAATGTGAGATAGATAACATCTCACACCCCTACGGCATTAATTAATGCTATGGGTAACTTTACTTGCTATAAATATGTGTGCAAAAAATTTCCTTATCAAAACAAAGTTTAAGAAAGCGGTCATACAATTTCCTTATCAAAACGAATTATAAGTATGTCCACAAAAATTCATTAAGCAATACAAAGTTTAAGTATGTGGTCACACAAATTCCTTACCAAAACGAACTATAATTATATGTACACATTTCTTTTCACAAGGTTTGACGATGTATAAACTCGGTAACTTTAACAATTTGCTTCAAACTCGTGAAATTTTCCGTGCAACCAAATAAGCACAATGTCCCAACATTTAAAAATAAAAACTTACGTAGAAACTAACAGAACATTTTCAATATATCTTTCCTGCGCCATATAAAATAACACACCACATAATCATATTTTTGTCAATTATAACACTTATAGTAGCTTCAACGATTTTTTTACTCTGTACAGTTGCAAAAAACATACACGTGGTTTTCGTTTTTCTTAATAAGTGAACTCGACTCAAGTGAACTCGACGCAATAATGTTCAGTTCTATATTCCGCACATGTATAAGTACACGCTCGTAAGAGAAGGTTTAACCCCTCCCGCCCCTCTCATCACCACCAATTTATGAAATCATCATAATGTGATATTTTCTTTCCAGAACGTGGTCTTCTTTATGAATTCTCTGAACACTCCGTGATTCTGGGCGAGTTTACCTGCTGCAGCTAAAGAGGTGTTTAAGCAATATGCTATATCACTGCACTATCGTCGTCTTGGGTGCCCTCATTCCCTGTTGCCTTTAACTCTGCCTTCAACTATTAATCTTTCCATGCAGCTATGTCTCTTTATATGACCACACACACAAATTTCTTGTAAATATGTTGTTAAGGAGTCAGTCCTCTTCGACGTTTTTGATCTTAACACTACTTGCTTTGTCTTTTTAGTTGTCCATGGTATACGTAAAATTCTTCTGTAGCATCTCATTTCGAAAACAGAGATTCTCTTTGCATATAGTTTTATTTATATCCATGCCTCACAACCGTAGGAAATGAGAACATTTCGTATTTAGTATTAGGAAGGAAAAGGGAAATATTTCTCTCCCTTCCTAGTTTTCCTAAAATAGAACATAAAAAAAAACCCACGAAACGAGGAAATCAGAATTATGTAAAAGTAAAATCCTTCTTATCAAATTTCTATATAGAAACTCGTATGAAATCAATATCTAACAATATCAATCGATTGATACAGCTGAAATAAGTCTGACACAGTTATAATTAGTCTCAAGGTACATTGGTGAAACCCATTGCACCAAAGTATTGATACAACTATGCTCATGAAATGTCATTCAATAATTAAACTATCGTGAACTGCATTCTTCATGGATAAAATAATTGGAACCCATACAGAGATCAACGGAAGTTGTCAATGTTCGAAGAGAGAAATTTGTAAATTATACAATTATGAGTGTGTGTGTGGGGGGTATAAATGTAAGGTCACGTGCAAAAATACATGTTTCGTGAACTTGGATTGTTGAAATATTAAATGGAGGTAGATGATAAACAATTTGAAATACATTTTCTGGTAGATATTCTTGTCGATGATCGATTCCGGTTTACTACTTCTGATACTAAATTCATTCATTGTCAAGATAGCATGCATTAGGTCATAGAGTACAGATGAACTTGTAGCCAAGTCTATTAGAGACTAATATATTAGAGACTAATATAGATACATTTGAAATATGAAATATATTAGAGACTAATACATTAGAAACTAATATAGATGCATTTGAAATATGAAATATATTAGAGACTAATACATTAGAGACTAATATAGATACATTTGAAATATGAAATATATTAGAGACTAATACATTAGAGACTAATATATTAGAGACTAATACATTAGAGACTAATATATTAGAGACTAATACATTAGAGACTAATACATTAGAGACTAATACATTAGAGACTAATACATTAGAGACTAATACATTAGAGACTAATACATTAGAGACTAATACATTAGAGACTAATACATTAGAGACTAATATAGATACATTTGAAATAGGCAACAACATATATTTAGCTTTTGTTATCTGTTGTTATGTTATATGTATTTTACATGTCACTTTTTCCTAACATTCAGTGAATGCGACAAACTAGATATTGTCGTGTTATTAGATGTTCTTCATGTGAAATATTATTTCCAGAACATAGTCTTCTTTGTAGAAGCTCTTCATGTAAAATATTCTGTGCAGAACGTAGCCTTCTTTGTAGAAGTTCTTCATGTGAAATATTCTTTTCAGAACGTAGTCTTCTTTGTAGAAGTTCTTCATGTGAAATATTCATTCCAGAACGTAGTCTTCTTTGTCGATGTTCTTCATGTGAAATATTATTTCCAGAACATAGTCTTCTTTGTAGAAGTTCTTCATGTAAAATATTCTGTGCAGAACGTAGATTTCTTTGTAGAAGTTCTTCATGTAAAATATTCTGTGCAGAACGTAGATTTCTTTGTAGAAGTTCTTCATGTAAAATATTCATTCCAGAACGTACTCTTCTTTGCCGAAGTTCTTCATGTGAAATATTCTGTCCAGAACGTAGTCTTCTTTATTGATTTTCTGAATTCCTCAAGACTCTTGCTGAGTTGTATTGTGTATTATTGTTACTGGTGACTAACACACAGAACGTTTAGTACAACTTATGTTATTGATAAATAACAACAACAACAAAACATAAGAACAATGACGTTTTCTACGTTACGATCCAATAGAGACATCTATCAGGAAGACAAAAACGAATCATAAATAAGCACAGACAATTTTTCAACTCATAGAAAATATAAAAGGGACAATAAGGCGAAGGGGAACAAGACATTTATTATAGTTGACAAAGTAAAGCAGCAAACAATTGGAATGATTTGAGTTGACTAGTATAAGATATGTCTTAAGACGGGCACTGAATCTGTTACATATGCATGTGTAACAGGGCTAGAGGATATGACGATGTATGTGGTTGCTTCATTTGTTAAATATTATTTTTTATTAAGATTGAAACCTGTCTCAACGAAACTCATCTCATTGAAAGCTGTCTGAATCACAACATAAAGATCAATGCAGAAAAAAAAATATGACAATATGTAAACCAAATACAATCAATATAAAGATAGATAAATAATCAGCTACTGAAACAAGTGCAAGAGTTTATATATCTTGGTATAATTTTTACAGACCACGAAATAATGGACAGAAATATCGAGACAAGAATTTTAAAAACCCGTCTACGTAAATGATGTTATCAGACCAATCTTGAAACACAAATCTATCCCCCATGGAAGCACAGATCTATCCCCCATGGAAACACACATCTATCCCCCATGGAAACACACATCTATCCCCCATGGAAACACACATCTATCCCCCATGGAAACACAAATCTATCCCCCATGGAAACACACATCTATCCCCCATGGAAACACACATCTATCCCCCATGGAAGCACAGATCTATCCCCCATGGAAACACACATCTATCCCCCATGGAAACACACATCTATCCCCCATGGAAACACACATCTATCCCCCATGGAAACACACATCTATCCCCCATGGAAGCACACATCTATCCCCCATGGAAGCACACATCTATCCCCCATGGAAGCACACATCTATCCCCCATGGAAACACACATCAATCCCCCATGGAAACACACATCTATCCCCCATGGAAACACACATCTATCCCCCATGGAAACACACATCTATCCCCCATTGAAACACACATCTATCCCCCATGGAAACACAAATCTATCCCCTATGGAAACACACATCTATCCCCCATGGAAACACACATCAATCCCCCATGGAAACACACATCTATCCCCCATGGAAACACACATCTATCCCCCATGGAAACACACATCTATCCCCCATGGAAACACACATCTATCCCTATGGACACCAAAAGGCAGATCATAAATACAATCTTCATAACAAAATTGTAATATCACTGCCATACATGGACACTAGTTAAAGAATCCGAGCGAGAGTTTTCTATGTGTGAATTGAGATGTCTAAGAAAAACAGGAAACAAGAGATCATGTGAGGAAAGAAGAGATTACAAAAACTGTTGGAACATCGTCTGTGGTCAAATATGTTGAAAAACAAAGACTAAAATATGGATCGACCACTTAATAAAAATGAATCCATATTGGCCAGCAACAAGAACATACAACACGAGAATTGAAACAGAAAGAGGCAGAAGAAAGCAGAGATAAAATGTTGGCTGAATGAGTGTTACCAATGTTCTGAGACGTGAATATATTTCTGCATATCAAGCAACCATACGTGACATAGGGGCTTCAATATATTATGTCAATAGTTTGGCAATTTTTATACCCCCTTTCCCCTCCCCCCTCCTTTTTGTCAACGGACTGTCAAGAAATCATGAAACCAAACTGCTTATTTCCTTGAATAAATGTAAACCACAGCAACAAAAATTATGAAAAAAGTACGAAAACAAAACATCATTTTTTTCTGATTTATCGGGGGGAAAAAACCTATGAATATAATTTTTAATTTACATATAAATATTTTCATGTATGGTCAGCTCCATAGTGAGAAAACCGAACGTCATTCAATGCTGCGACTACAAACAGAAAATCTGAGAAAATACAACAGAAATAGATAGGTTGATGAACACAGTTGATTGTCCATCTAGTAGATAAATTACTACATAAGTTAAGCATAGTTAGTTAGTCGTCGGATCATCATCACTGCAAACTGGACAGATTCATAGTTGTTTCGATCTCTCCTTGAGTGTATCCGCCATCACACTTCTTCTGACAGTACCGGTCCTATGCTGGTTGACCATCATTCTTCTGCGCCCTCCAAAATGTTCACCTCTAGCAACACCGCATTTCAATCCCTGATCTTTAAGCATATCGTGGTAAAAGACAATAATATTCAACGAATTAATTGTTGAATTTATTGGTACCACTGATATATTCAATTGCATCGCCAGTACAATGTGGACGATCGAGTTGCGAACCACAACCAAGTTTGACCGAGTTGTGTTTGGGCGTATGGCCAACTAATAACACTACCACAGAAACGAATATCAAGGGATAAATGCCTAGTGTAGGGTAAAAACCCTGACCAGGAAGTAGGTGGCTGGAGTAACACAGGGCAAATGTCAAAATAAACAAAAATAGGTAGATGTGTTACCAAAATGAAACATAAAACAACCTAACAACGAGAAACAGGGACACTCGTAAGAGGTGACTAGACTAAGGTGGTTTAAGGGTGGAGTTGACTGTCCCATCCCGTGTATCATTGAGGTGGCCCAGAACCCGTGCTGAAGTAGGATGTGTCGGACCGAATGTGCACATGCTACAGCTAAGTTGTAAACTATGATACAACGTATTTTCTTCTCCAGACTACTTTCTGATAATCTGTCTGAGTTACATAACAAATGCACAAGAAGAAGATATAAGCAATTACAATAGCAACAGTTGAGATAAGGAACAGATGCGACAAGAGAAACTCCTGCAATAACAACACCAAGAATTAGAAGGAACAGATGCAGCAAGAGAAACTCCTGCAATAACAACACCAAGAATTAGAAGGAACAGATGCGACAAGTGAAACTCCTGCAATAACAACACCAAGAATTAGAAGGAACAGATGCGACAAGAGAAACTCCTGTAATAACAACACCAAGAATTAGAAGGAACAGATGCGACAAGTGAAACTCCTGCAATAACAACACCAAGAATTAGAAGGAACAGATGCGACAAGAGAAACTCCTGCAATAACAACACCAAGAATTAGAAGGAACAGATGCGACAATTGAAACTCCTGCAATAACAACACCAAGAATTAGAAGGAACAGATGCGACAAGAGAAACTCCTGTAATAACAACACCAAGAATTAGAAGGAACAGATGCGACAAGAGAAACTCCTGTAATAACAACACCAAGAATTAGAAGGAACAGATGCGACAAGAGAAACTCCTGCAATAACAACACCAAGAATTAGAAGGAACAGATGCGACAAGAGAAACTCCTGCAATAACAACACCAAGAATTAGAAGGAACAGATGCGTCAAGAGAAACTCCTGCAATAACAACACCAAGAATTAGAAAGAACAGATGCGTCAAGAGAAACTCCTGCAATAACAACACCAAGAATTAGAACAGATGCGTCAAGAGAAACTCCTGCAATAACAACACCAAGAATTAGAAAGATCAGATGCGACAAGAGAAACTCCTGCAATAACAACACCAAGAATTAGAAGGAACAGATGCGACAAGAGAAACTCCTGCAATAACAACACCAAGAATTAGAAGGAACAGATGCGTCAAGAGAAACTCCTGCAATAACAACACCAAGAATTAGAAAGAACAGATGCGTCAAGAGAAACTCCTGCAATAACAACACCAAGAATTAGAAAGAACAGATGCGACAAGAGAAACTCCTGCAATAACAACACCAAGAATTAGAAGGAACAGATGCGACAAGAGAAACTCCTGCAATAACAACACCAAGAATTAGAAGGAACAGATGCGACAAGAGAAACTCCTGCAATAACAACACCAAGAATTAGAAGGAACAGATGCGACAAGAGAAACTCATGGATTGACAACATTAAGGAACGGTCCTTGCATGCTCTTTCTACACTCATCCAAATAGCTAAGTCAGAGGTGTATGGGGAGCTTTTTGTGCCATTGTCTCTACCGTGGCACAGATACGACCCTGAAAGATTATGAGTCTGATAATTGTTATTAATAATATCAATAGTATTACAATCCGTGTGCTCCAGCAAATCTGAGGATTACGACGGTATTATAGAAACGGCAAAAAAAAATCACTATAATAATTCTCAATAAGATCAATGACAACCGTTTTGACTGACAGGTAGATCAATATTGGCAATGCAATCGGGGTGGTAATTGCTAAACAACACCAAAATATATTTTTTACGGAATCAGTGAAAGAAAAACCATCGAACCAGTAGTGTAGAGGTTTCCATGTTTACATAATTGGGACAAATAATAGCAGAGGGTAAATATTATCAATTTCAGAAACAGAGGATTCCATAATAAGGGCAAATAATATCAGTGAGTGTTATCAATGTCAGAAACAGGGGTTTCCATGTTTCAATAATTGGGGCAAATTATATCAATGAGTAAATGTTATCAAGCCTTTCTACATAATATGAGTTATGTTTGTTTGTCCACAGTCATCTAGATTACAAAGAAACAAACTACGGGCGTCAAAGAAAGAGCCAAATTTGTGCTAGGTTGTAGCGAATATAGCCGAGAGCTCCCCTACAATCTTTACCGAATCCTTCTCTAGCGTCACGTAACGTATTAAATTTGGTTGAACCAGCAGATTATGTCTAGCCGTGGACATACTTTTTTGTCACCAGCCATTTTGAAGTACGGAAAAAGTCGGATACACCAAGAAAATGGCGCTGCATGAGATCAGTTTACAAAACTTTCCTGGAATTGCATAACTTATTTTCTACCATTATTAGTAAGAATTGATTCAATACGGAAAATCCCGAAATAAATGTCTTCGTAACTGTGACGCAATAGCTAGTCCTTTGCTAAAACGTCTAGATATCTTTTGTTGGTGACAAGCAGCTTCACTCATCTTGGCTGATGCGATTGATCATTCGTCAATTTGATTGTTGTTCGTCCATCACAAGTGATGATGACCATTTGTTACATCCACTTTTGAAAATTCAATTTTAGTTATGTCCTTGATTATGAGTTCGTAGATGGCTAATGAGCCCTATTCGAGCTGTAAATGTCCTTGGACAGTTTGGGCATGGAATAACGACTGTAGACGGATCTTGGTCTATCCGTGACTTTCTAGCTGCTCTCCGCTGTTGAGCTGCTGCATTTCTCTTCTTTTCACAAGATGATGCGCTCTTTTTTATTCTAGAACGCCATGTAGATCTATTTTGTGCAAGTTCTTCCCATGTAACGTGGTCTATTTCAAAGACTTTCAGTGAGTCCTTTAGCGAGTCCTTGTAGCGCTTCCTTTGGCCACCTTGAGATCGTATACCCTTCTCTAGCTCACCATAGAGAAGTATCTTTGTCAGACGATGGTCTGGCATGCGCACCAAATGACCTGCCCAACGAATCTGTGTCTGCATCAGGATCGTGTCAATGCTTGGGATACCAGCTCTATCAAGGACAGTGGTATCTGGAATCTTGTCTTGCCATCTGATGTTCATAACTTTTCTGAGACAATTTGTATGAAAATGATTGAGTTTTTTCACATCACGTCTATACACAGTCCATGTTTCACTAGCGTATAGCAACACTGGAAGTACCACTGCTCTGTATACTTTCAGCTTAGTCAATTTTCGTGAATGTGAAAATGACTTGCACTGGGGATTTTGATTAAAGTGAGGAAGAGTTGTGCAAAGCGTCGCCCTCACTCTCTTGTCGGACCTCATTTGATATACTTTATGTGACCAACCAATGAAGAAGCATAGAAAATGTCGGACCAGCAAAGATACGTCACGCTTTTTTGTGGGGCAGGACATATTATGGTGTTGGACTTGCGTGTTAAACACCTAAAATTGATATAAAATCGCAGAAGTTATACAAAATATGTTCGTTTACCGGACAGAATAATTGCTAACGACACGTAATGATATTACTGAACTGCAACAAAAAAATATATACCCAATATATCTACTGTCCAGCATTCTATATCAAATCAAGGTTCACAGACTCGAAAACCGTTTAGCACTGAAAGGCACAGGGGGAAATGGACGGTCTAATTACAAGCGATAATTTCACATGCAACGCAACACTTCGTAAGAGATAGACAAAATCGACGCAAGTCCCAATCCCTGCTTAGTATTTTCCTGGAAACTGTCATTGAGGAACATGTTTTAGCATTCAAAGTCAGAGACACAGTCAGAGACACAGTCAGAGACACAGTCAGAGACACAGTCAGAGACACAGTCAGAGACACAGTAGGGAATAAATCGTTACGGCGAGGAGCTGATACACAAGCGGTGGACATCAAATCGAAATGCTGATCCCGTCTAGGGAAGCTGGTCTGATTTAAAAGCATGAAACAGATGTGTTAGACTTACATTGTGCAAATTAAGCGGTACCAAACAGTACTGCGCCCCCTTCTGCTGAAAACTCACTAAATATTTCTGCTGGTTACTTGGGAGAGAGCGTAGAAGACGATGATGAGGCAAAAAGATAACTTTAAAAATAAAAGCTATATGCAATATTCACACATTATACATATGTTATATGCAATATTCACACATTATACATATGTTATATGCAATATTCACACATTAGACATATGTTATATGCAATATTCACACATTAGACATATGTTATATCCAATATTCATACATTAGACATATATCTTATATGTAATATTCACACATTAGACATATGTTACATGTAAAATTCACACTTTAGATATATCTTAAATATATTCACAATATTTTAGTCAGATTTCAGTTCCAATTTTCGCAATGTATTTTTAAATGCAAGACTTTGGTTCATATCCCGAAGTTTTGGAGTACTTAGCGAGCAGTCCGCATTGATTTTCACAGTATCCTCTGTGTTTGTGGTGGGAAATTGATATTCACAGTATCCTCTGTGTTTGTGGTGGGATATTGATAATTGGATATATGCATGTTATCTCCGCCAACGCAATCAAAAGTTGATTTGATTTTTCCTTGTTGGTCCGTTACAGAGAAAAGAGGTGAAGTTTTAAAGTTTGTGTTTGTAGTTATCTGTGGAGTGTGAGACAAACAAGTAATTTCTGTGTAGTTGCTGAAGTCACGGCTGTAACTCTCTGGTGCATGGTATTTCGGGAAGGTGTTGTGATTCTCTAGTGTATTATTCCGATTTAACTCTCTTTGTCTAGATAAATATAATTGAGGCTGGGGCATTTTGTGACTGGACATTCGGATTTTCCCGGGATTTCTTGATACGATGTTCAAACGAGATTTCTCGCCGAAGGGTATCACGACGTTCTGTTGAAGACAATGTTTTTGAGGATTAGTTTCTTTATTGAATTTTGACAGCGGAATTTGAGAATCCACATTTCTTGTGACAGCGATTGAATTATCCATCTCCGTAGGTTGTAGAACACATGCATGGTTTTCATGGCTTCCATTTGAACATCTCACTAATGTGTTCTTATCCATCATATGATTCAGATCGTTATTGCTAAGATCATGTAAGTGAATCATTGGAATCATCTCACTTTCTGTATTCTGGTTGATACTTCCATATGCTTGCCCTCCTTCGGCAAAAGGAAATGCTTCTGAGAAGCCAAATCTTGATTTGTCCAATTTTTTGTGATCATAACAAAATTGTTCATTGCATCCTACAACATAACAGTCACTATTGCTGTTGTTATAAAAAGAACAAAGATTTGAAAATGGCATTTCTTGCTCATATAATCTGGCAAATTCTCCAAGTTTGTTCACCACGCCATTACTCGTTCCGAAGTTGTGCTCGTATATGTTCGTATCTTTCCGAGAAGTACCCTCATAACGGCGTTTTTTATATTTTGTTTTAAACGCTGATATGAAGTTGGTTGAGTCAGTTGAGTTGAGACTCGTGTAGATAACGTTTGGGAAAAATGTAGGTGTCAAGGATGATTTGAGTGCATTTGTCTGAGACATGTCACTCGTGTCATTTCTTGAGACCTCAGCTAGTATTTTCTGGTAATTGTTGTCACTTTCCAAACTTACATCAGATTTTTGTGACGTAAGCACATCAATAGCTGTCGTCATCTGAACTTGATTTTGTGAAGTTAAAACACAATCATCCTTGCCATTTTCGGAATCCTCTTTGACAAATTCACTGTTAATGTCTTCATTTAATTCCATCGCTCTGTTCTCCTTACCGCACCCTTTGTGAACGTTATACTGCATACTTGTTCGTTCAGCTGCCAGAGGCCACGTTTGAGAATTTGTGATAGTTTTCAATTTTGTAAAAGGTGCTTCAACAGGAGCTACTTCCTTGGAAGCTCTCAAAATAGGCTCGTTTTCATTGGTCTCAACTTTATAACAATTATAATGGTTAATATGATTCGGACTTGTACTGTTGTAACCGTAGAACTGGTCAAACACAACATCACAGCTGTTGTTATAGTATAACCTTGATGCGTCCATGTCCATCCCGCTTTGTGTAGCCCCTGCAATTAAATGGTACAAATAAAAGTACAGTAATTCATTTCTATACTTCCAAAATATACAGTACGTCAATTCTATACTTCACACAATGTACAGTAAGTCAATTCTACACTTCACAAAATGATAGTTGAAAATAAAATTGTAAATTAAAATTAGATTTTTATGATTTTATTACTCTCTCACACCTGTATCTTATACATATTTACAATCTCACACCTGTATCTTATACACATTTACAATCTCACACCTGTATATTATTCACATTTACAATCTCACACATGTATATGATTCACATTTACAATCTCACACCTGTATCTTATTCACATTTAGATTATCACACCTGTAATTTTTACACATTAGAATATCACACATGTATATGATTCACATTACACTCTCACGCCTGTATCTTATTCAGATTTAGAATATCACATATGTTTCGTGTTAATATTTAGAATGCCACACCTGTATATGACATGCCACACCTGTATATGACATGCCACACCTGTATATGACATGCCACACCTGTATATGACATGCCACACCTATATATGACATGCCACACCTGTATATGACATGCCACACCTGTATATGACATGCCACACCTGTATATGACATGCCACACCTGTATATGACATGCCACACCTGTATATGACATGCCACACCTGTATATGACATACCACACCTGTATATGACATGCCACACCTGTATATGACATGCCACACCTGTATATGACATGCCACACCTGTATATGACATGCCACACCTGTATATGACATGCCACACCTGTATATGACATGCCACACCTGTATATGACATGCCACACCTGTATATGATTTACATTTATATTCTCAAACATATATCACATTCACATTTAGAATCTCACACCTGTATCTTTTTTCACAACTAGAATCTCACACCTGTATCTTTTTTCACAACTAGAATCTCACATTTGTATATGATTCAAATTTATACTCTCACACCTGTATTCTATTAACATTTAGAATATAACACCTGTATCTGTATGACATTCACATTTAAAATCTCACACCTATATCTCATTTACATTTTTACTCTCACACATGTATATTATTCACATTACACTCTCAACCCTGTAACTCATTCACTTTATCCCTTACATTATCCTGCCTCTAACATATTCACATTACCTATCCCACTCGCTTGTTCACCATTTTCTCATTCATATTATCGTCCTTTCACATGAATCGTGTGGTTTCTTTTTCTTTACCTAATCCTGGCCATATTTACAACTGCCTGTGGAAAAATAAGGTTGTTTCTATCAACCCAGTTCTGTTTATAATATTTTGTTTTCTACCCATTCCAGAAGTTGTGTTTATTAAACAAAAACTGTTGATAGTATTTACTTTTACAGATTCTCATCTCGTTTCTGGTCTTTATTCGCCGTTAACATTTCTGTGCTACATTTACTAACCAAATGTATTCACATCACCTTGCTTTCTCACCTAGATCCGACTGGTATCTGGCAAGCATTAGTGTTGTGATTCTCCGTCTTTCCATTAGTCCAGTCTTCACTCTTTTCTCATCCCTTTTCCGCAGGTACCTGTAGGAATGAATGCAGAACACCGTAAATAAACAAGAGGAATTGTATATTACATTTGGCCTCATGGACGACACTAAATCTGGCCTTAAATAGAATATTCTATATCTGGCATTACGAACGTCATTCAATCTAGATTGAGAGACAATATTAGATTTCTATTCTTTTAGAAGTCATTCAATCTAGATTGAGAGACAATATTAGAGTTCTATTCTTTTAGAAGTCATTCAATCTCAGATTGAGAGACAATATTAGATTTCTATTCTTTTAGAAGTCATTCAATCTAGATTGAAGGACAGACAATATTATATATCTATATATACACCCAGATAAGCTGGAGGCAACTGAGATGTGCTTTTTTAAGAAGAATGATGAAAATTCCATGGACATACAAGGAAACTAATGTAGGAATTCTGAGAGATGCTAGAATAAAATGACAAATTATAGCAAAGATTATAAGCAGACAATCAAAATTTGTAGGGCAAATGATGAGGAAGGTGAACATTTAGTAACAACCGGAAAAAATCAAGAGCAGCAAAGACAGAGAAAGACAAATTGAGAAATTTCTGAATGGGCTATCACTGTGCCACAACAAGGCATCACCAACTGAACACATTAACAACACACGAGACAAAGAGGTGTGGAGAAATATGATCGTTTACACCACTTGGCATGGCAATTGATTGATTGATCATTATAGACGTCATTCAATCTGAACTGCTTGACGATATTATATATATATCGGCCGGTGAACATCCGAACATTAAACCTGCCAAAGTCTCTTTCTATATCTCCCTTCCTCTCCTTCTCTCTCTCTCTCTCTCTCTCTCTATATATATATATATATATATATATATATATATATATATATATATATATATATATATATATATATATATATATATATAATATGTGTGTGTGTTCAAGAGGGTGTGTGTGTGGTGGGTGCGTGCGTGCGTGTGTGCGTATGTACTGAAGTCAGAATGATATAATTTCTCATCATAACTCGGCGTGTCAGAGTTTCCAATAATCACATTCACAAAGAAACAGAGCATCTCATCATAAGAATGACTTACTTCAGAGTATAGTTCATCTCAAAGTAACTATCACAAGAATAGTACTACTCAAAGTAACTTATCACAAGAATGGTACTTCTCAGATTAACTTATCACAAGGATGATACATCTCAAAGTAACTTATCACAAGAATAGTACAACTCAAAGTAACTTATCACAAGAATAGTACAACTCAAAGTAACTTATCACAAGAATAGTACAACTCAAAGTAACTTATCACAAGAATAGTAATTCTCAGAGTTACTTATCACAAGATTGGTAATCTCAGATTAACTTATCACAAGAATAGTACAACTCAAAGTAACTTATCACAAGAATAGTACAACTCAAAGTAACTTATCACAAGAATAATACTTCTCAGAGTTACTTTTCACAAGATTGGTCATCTCAGATTAACTTATCACAAGAATGAATATCTCAATTATCCTTAAAAAACATAAGTACAAGATGCAGTATCTTCTTTCAGAAAGAAGCCATTGGTCATACTCCTTACACATGCGCACTTCCAGGTAAACAAAAATTAACATAGTAAAGTTATAAACAACAGAATCACCTTGCTCGGTTCCTCTTGTGATAGCACCAAAAGTGAACAGCAAGAAATGTAACACAGCTCACGCCAATCAAAACATACGGTACCCACAAGTCAGGCATCCACCATCCGGAGGTATTATCGCCCCTGAAACAAGTCAGTAATGTGTTATTTATTAACAATAGTTGCTTCAATGTTGGAGATTACTTTCGATATACGGCTCATGCTGCTGCTTCTGCTGCGGCTACTGCTACTGCGACTGCTGCTGCTGCTACGGCTTCTGTTACTGCTGCTGTTGCTGCTATTGCTATTACTGTTATTGCTACTGCTGCCGTTGCTACGGCTTCTGCTACTGTTGCCGCTGCTACGGCTTCTGCTACTGCTACTGCTGCTACTGCTACTGCTGCGACTGCTGTTATTTCTACTACTGTTATTGCTACTGCAGTTACTGCTACTGCTACTGCTGCTGCTGGTACGGCTTCTGCTACTGCTACTGCTGCTGCTGGTACGGCTACTGCTACTGCTGCTGCTGCTACTGCTACTGCTACTTCTGCTACTGCTACTATTGTAAATACTACTACTACTACTACTACTGTTCCTACTACTGATGCTATAGCTAGTGCTACTACCACTACTATTGCTATTGAAATTGCTGCTGCTATTGCTAATGTTATTACTATTATTTATACTGCAATGGATTCCATCACACTGTGGAATAGCAGAAAATGAGAGAGCTGATCAACTCGCCAAGGAAGGTGCTATCATGCAGCAACCGGATGTACCAATCAGCTATCACCAAAAGAAATCCATGATAAAGGCACAACGATAGCCTAACTTACCTTCAAGGGACGACTACCACCTACTTAACAGACAAGAACAGGTCATCATATTTCGACTCAGAACTGGACACAATAGACTAAACAGCCATATGTATACACAATTTAAAATTGGCACAACAGCAAAGTGTATATGTGGACAAGCCAACCAGACTTCAGAACATATCCTTCAAGAATGTGCCAACTATGACACATTAAGATGCACACACTGGCCTTCTGATACACCGATGAATGTTACACTTTATGGTACAAAACAAGAAATGGAAAACACTGACCAATTTATACACGAAACAACACTGCAGATATAGAGATTATTAGCGAACGAAAGAAGAAGAAGAAGAACTACTATTATTGCTGCTGCTTCTGGTGCTGTTATTTTTACCTAGAGATATAATAACTCAACCCGTGGTAACTCAGTTGATAGTGCTTTGGCTTCCTAAAAGGGGGATGCAAGGTTCAATTCCCAGTTCAACAGGAATTATTGTTGAATCAGCAAGGTCTCTTACGTCGACACGGCCTAAAGAAATGGGTGTCAGTTCATTTGGGAAAATAAAGGCGATGTGCGTGATGTCTATTACATCATAGCTGGTAAAAATAAGGGACTATCACCGTATTCCCGATAGACCTCATCCAGGAATAAGGAAAATTTCTTTTTGTTTATTAAGAAAAGCACTCCCACTGCTACTGCTGTTACCACTACAATAAATATGCAATATACTACTACTGACATTACTACTACACTACTATTTCTACTACTACTGACATTACTACTACTACTGACATTACTACTACTACTGACATTACTACTACATTACTACTACTACTGACATTACTACTACACTACTATTTCTACTACTACTGACATTACTACTACACTACTATTTCTACTACTACTGACATTACTACTACACTACTATTTCTACTACTACTACTACTACTACTATTTCTACTACTACTACTATTTCTACTACTACTACTATTTCTACTACACTACTATTTCTACTACTACTACTATTTCTACTACTACTACTATTTCTACTACTACTACTATTTCTACTACTACTACTATTTCTACTACTACTACTATTTCTACTACTACTACTATTTCTACTACTACTGACATTACTACTACACTACTATTTCTACTACTACTACTATTTCTACTACTACTACTATTTCTACTACTACTACTATTTCTACTACTACTGACATTACTACTACACTACTATTTCTACTACTACTGACATTACTACTACACTGCTATTTCTACTACTACTACTATTTCTACTACTACTACTATTTCTACTACTACTACTATTTCTACTACTACTGACATTACTACTACACTACTATTTCTACTACTACTGACATTACTACTACACTACTATTTCTACTACTACTACTATTTCTACTACTACTAGTGCTACTTTGTTTTGTTTTGATGTTCATCAATCACTAGTACGCATGTGGTTGTGTCTGTGGGTCTCACCAATGACCCACTAAACAAACCACCCATGCAATAGAAAACCTTAGTAGATGACATGACGTTATATGGAGGTTATTTTCTTAGAGAAGCTTCATGGAACGTTATCTATACAATTATGCTCCTTGTGCTGTTATTTTGTTGTTGAGTTGTGTTTCATGTTTACTTGAATATATGTATGCACCCTCTGTGGTTGGGAGGGAGCCAGAAATGTACTGTGCAGCACTGGGTAGGAGAAAACTGACAGCACTGTTTTTTCCTATGGCTGAGACCCATCATAAAGGCACAGTGACTCAGGACGTGACAATCCTTTTGACTTGAACATTTGGTTGCATGCCCAGAGCAATAGAGAAGTTCGGCATAACCAGTAGTCAGTTGGTGGCAGGGAATGAGCACAGTGAACCATATCTTGGCTACAGTGGCTCGGAGCAGTGCATAGGTTGAAACCTACCTTCCTGGAGGTGTGATAGTTATTCTCTGGCTCTGTCCGGGGTGGGACAAAAATCCACAGACTTCCCAGCAATATAATGCCATTTAATGGCATTGGGTCAAAGGGCATGAACCAATAGACCGCTGGAACCGCAACCAGCCAACCAACCATCAATCACTAGTGATGATGACTATTTGTTACATCCACTTTTGAAAACTCAGAATTATATCATTTGTTATGAGTTCGTAAATGTCTAATAAGCCCTATTCGGGCTGCAAATGTGCTTGGATAGTTTGGGCATGGAATGACCATTGTAGACGGTTTTTGTGTGTACCCGTTACTTTCTAGTAACTCTCCGCTGTTGAGATACTGTACTCTTTTCACAGGATGTTGTGACTTTTATTTTACTTTAGATTTCCATGTAGAACGATTTTGTGCAAGTTATACCCATATTATCTTAGTATATTTCAAAATCTTTCAGTGAAATCTTTAATACGTCTTTGTAGGTCATCTTTCGGCCACTTTGAGATCGCATGCCCACGACTACTGTTGTCGATACTGCTGTTGCTGCTGCTTGTACAAATATACTACTACTACTACTACTACTACTACTACCACTACAGCTACAACTACTACTACTACTACTACTACTACTACCACTACAACTACTACTACTACTACTACTACTACCACTACAACTACAACTACTACTACTACTACTACTACTACTACCACTACAACTACAACTACTACTACTACTACTACTACTACTACTACTACTACTACCACTACCACTACAACTACAACTACTACTACTACTACTACTACCACTACAACTACAACTACTACTACTACTACTACTACTACTACCACTACAACTACAACTACTACTACTACTACTACTAATACCACTACAACTACAACTACTACTACTACAACAACTACAACTACTACTACTACTACTACCACTACAACTACAACTACTACTACTACAACAACTACTACTACTACTACTACTACTACCACTACAACTACAACTACTACTACTACTACTACTACTACTACTACTACTACCACTACAACTACTACTACTACTACTACTACTACCACTACAACTACAACTACTACAACAACAACAACAACAACAACAACTACTACTACTACTACTACTACTACTACTACTACCACTACAACTACAACTACTACAACAACAACAACAACAACAACTACTACTACTACAACTACTACTACTACTACAGCCGAAGATACTAATGTTCTAATGATTTCTCCTTCAAAACACTAAACAAATACAAGTAAATTCATACTACGCCTACCCACCCCAGTAATGAAACAGAAAATACATAAAACCAACAATAGTAACCAATTAACCTAACCCTAATTACCACAGATCGAACTTGAAGTACATCACAAAACAATTCACCTGTTGACGCCATCTGAAGTCGTGTTGCTATCAGACATTTTCGACCTTCATTTAGCCCTGAAGCCAGTCAGAGAACCACAACGTCAGAGCTTTATGCGTTGTTGAAAGACCATTTTGTGGATTTAATTAAGCTGCTGATGCTGATAATGGGAACGAATGTGAGGTTGATAAGGACAGATGGCGCTGTTGAAGTAGTTGCTGGTGGAAAGAATTCAGATTTAGAACTCCGTTATTCGTTTTTCCATAAATGTATTCGAAAATAATTCTTCAAAAGTATGAGAGTGGGGAAAAAGAGTGAGAGAGAGAGATAGAGAGAGAGAATTAAATGAACGTGTGTATCCATAGATAGCCAGAAATAAAAGCATGATAGAAATATAAATACATATATTGATAAATTCTTCACACAAACAAACAAAAAACCCATAAAAAAAGCATTTCACTCGCTAAAACTTTCTTGATTCTTGATTATAAACTAACCTCACGGCACGTGGGGCATTCCCATAAGTGCTCCGCCCTCTGTTCCAGCAGCAACTCGACTCGATGGTGTTTCGAGTCTAATGTCGCCTAAAACAGACGTGGACATCAGGACACAACTCTGGCCCTTGCTACAGGTTTCTTTGATGTTACTCCCACTCACCCCGTGCCCGTAAATAGTGTCGCCAAACCTTTATAGTGTGTCAAATGTGAACCTGTTTGAACTTTAAATAGAATCAGAATGTGTGTATTTGCTGTTTCGCACGTAAAGCAGGAAAAATACAAAACAAACATCACATCAACAAAACAAACATCATATCAACAAAACAAACATCACATCAACAAAACAAACATCACATCAACAAAACAAACATCACATCAACAAAACAAACATCACATCAACAAAACAAACATCACATCAACAAAACAAACATCACATCAACAAAACAAACATCAATCCAACAAAACAAACATCACATCAACAAAACAAACATCACATCAACAAAACAAACATCACATCAACAAAACAAACATCACATCAACAAAACAAACATCACATCAACAAAACAAACATCACATCAACAAAACAAACATCACATTAACAAAACAAACATCACATCAACAAAACAAACATCACATCAACAAAACTAACATCACATCAACAAAACTAACCAACATCATCACATGCACGCATTATGCGTTAAAGAATCCCATAAATACGAGAGTCAATAAGTAAGTCACAAATGGCTCTTTAGAAAAAAACTGAAGACGATAAAAACCTGAAAACTGTTTATTTTTACACATACATTATCCCTTTACTTCTCAACATAATTTCCACCAACATTGATGCATTTATCCCATCGTTTTATGAGTCCTCCCAAACCTGCTGCGTAGAACTGCGTGCTCTGCTTTTTAAGCCACATTTTCACTTCACATTCAACTTCTGCGTCAGTCGCGAAATGCTTCCCGCCAAGGTGGGTTTTTAGTGGACCAAAAAGGTGAAAATCACTAGGGGCTAAATCGGGGCTGTAAGGAGGATGTTCCAGAATTTTCCAACCAAGATTTTTTATTTTCTCCTGAGTTAATCGAGCCGTATGTGGTCTAGTATTGTCATGAAGGAGTAGCACTCCTCTAGTCAGCAGCCCTGGACGTTTTCTTCGAATTGCATCCCGAAGCACTGATAGAACTTCACAGTATGATTCAGAATTCACATTGTCACCTTTCTTTTTGAAATTGGTTAAAAGCACTCCTTGACAATCCCAGAACACTGTCAGCATAACCTTCCCTGCTGATGGTGTAACCTTGAATTTTTGGACACAAGGCGAAGAAGGATGTTTCCATTGCATTGAAGCACGCTTTGATTCAGGCTGGTAGTGATGCACCCATGATTCGTCCCCAGTAATAATCCTGTTCATCATGTCTTCTCCTTCATTTGCGTATTGACAGAGATGCTCCAATGACAAGCCTAATCGGTTCATTTTGTGTTCGTCCGTCAATTGTCTGGGCACCCACCTTGAACACACTTTCTTAAATTTCAATCGGTCATGCATGATGCTGTATGCTGAACCATGTGAGCACCCTATTGCAGCTGCTACAGCGTCTATCGTTACTCGTCTGTCACCTCGAATCATCTCCTCAACCCGCTGCACAGATGCGTCTGTTGCAATTTCAACAGCACGACCAGATCGGATTTCGTCAACAATTTTAGAGCGTCCTTGAGAAAATTTTTTTACCCAGCTGTGCACCGCTTTACGGGACAAACAATTGTCAGCATAAACAGGAAGCATTTCTTTATGAATGTCTTTTGCAGGCAGTCCTTTTGCCCATAAAAAAACGCACAACAGCACGTTGTTCATTGATTGTACACTCTGTAAGTACAGTAGCCATTTTGTTTTTTGTGCTGCGCATGCGCAAGGTACAGCTAGCGCCATCTAGCGAACATAAACATAAAGTTCTATGATGATATCAACTATAAACAGCTTTAGAAACCACCTACTGCATCTTCCTGCCATCCAACATCAATTTGTGACTTACTTATTGACTCCCCCTCGTATATAAAACAGTTTAAGCATCAAAATAAATCACATTCTCGATGCGTATGTAATAGTTGCTAGTATATAATGATAAATAATGGAAACAGACAGATATAGCTATATAAACAGATTAGTAGACAGACAGATAGATGGTAGAAACCTTGAAAAGGTGTTGAGGATTGACTCCATTGTA